>VZRN01005895.1:289508-310901 GCA_013397935.1 Dasyornis broadbenti | reverse complement strand
ATTTTGGAAATAATAATGATAATATTAAATATAATATTAAATATTCCTTTAAAGATAATATTAAATATTCCTCCAAGAAAAGTCCAGCAGCATCTGCACACATTTGCATCGCAAGACAGTTCAGAGAGACCTCAGTCTGGCCAGAATCCCATTAAGACATCCATGCCCAAAATTCCCCGGGTAATCATCTCTCGCGTGCAACCCTGCTTGCTATCGCAGCAGCGTTTTATTGGAGTTACCAGACGATCCTGTCAGGTTGGGAAAGGACTGAGGGGGGAAAAAAAAAAAAAACCAACAACAAGACTGGCAGAAGGAAACGGAATCATCCAAAATTCCCAACTCTGCTAAAGGTGACCAGAAGGTTTTCCCTGAAGGATTCACTCACTGCGAGCCAGGAATTCGGAGGGGTTAGATTTTCTCAGGTTCATATTTTAAGAGCCATTCCTGTCGAACGAGACACCTTGAATGAAGCCTGCTGTGCTTCCTCTGGCAGAGGAGGGCAGTTTGCTGATTTCGAGGTGCTGGAGATGTGGCCACCTCTGCAACAATCCCAAAAACCTTGTGGAAGCGCCGAGGGAAACGAATTTCCATGGTGGAAATCGCTTGGCTCGCTGCTGTCTCTCTTTCAGAGACGGCACTTCTCCCCGGTTTTGGCCTTTCTGAAGCAATGCAGCTTTGGGGCTGTTTTGACAACAAAATCAGCTCTGGGGAACGAGAGGATGGGAGAGGCTTTTGGGGTCCGATTGCCCAAAAAGAGCCACAGCAACTGCCCGGGGTTCCTGTTCCCAGCCGTTCCCGCCCTCGATGGGTTCAGATCTGACACGAGGATCCAACCGGAACATCGTGATTTTTATAAATTTCACTGAAAAGACTGAGAATCGGTTATTACATCTCAGGAAGGCCCAAGATTTGTTTCCCTTCCTGGCGAATGGGAAGCAGAATTTGGCTGATGTGCACTGGCCTGGCCCAGATGGATCCGGACACGCAGGATGAAACCTCCCCGTTTCTGCTGCTCACGGCACAACCTCCACCACGAGCACTCACCCACCCTCCTGCCCCGTTATATTCTCTTTAAATCCCCTCCTGTTCCAAACTTCACACATTCCTCTGCTCTCCTGAACTGCTCTGTGGGGTCACAACTCGGGGAGATCTTGCGCCACTTGCGCACAGGGACCCAAAACCACCTCCAGCCCTCATCCTGCTGCAGAAATAGGACACAAAGGTTTCCCAGCCAAGCATCTTCCAGGAAACAGAGTCATAAAAATCGTAATTCTTAGCCCAAGACAAGAGTCAATGGTTTTTTCTGAGCTGCTACCTGACAACAGCTGCTCATGGACAATTCCTCATCTTTAATAACTCTGAAGCACAAACATTCTCGTTGTGTTGGACAGACCTAAGACGTGGATGAAAATCTCACCCTCACACTTACGAGGGTACAACAGTTAAAGGCTTTTCCAGGACCAGCTGTATCGAGTGTATCTACTACAAATATTCTGCTTTTTGCACTGTGCAAAACTCCCAACTGCCAGAAGAAAATGTTTCCCAAATTAATCCAGAAAAGTGTGTCACGATAGCACATCTTAAACAACTCCCCCTCATCCCCATCGTGTATAAATAAAGTTTCCAGAACTGATTAAGACACTCAAGCTCCTCCCTCCGAGGCTGACGGCCACACAGGGGATGGGAAGTGACAACAGAACCACATTTAGGGCTGGGATTTGTTCCACCAGCCCCTCCAGGAGTTCTCCTCAAATAAAGCATTTATTTATTTCACCTCTGGTTCAAACTCCTCCACCTGTCAATCACAGGCAACGTTTCCCAGACGGAAAGCAAGAGCTGGATCACACCGGCACCTGCAAACCCAGGGGTATCCAGCCCAGGGATCCTTAAATCCTAGAAAAATCAGAGTCATCGACCATCCTGAGCTGGCAGGGATTCCTCACAAGGAATATCAGAGTCCAGCTCGTGGCCCTGCACAGACACCCCCACAATCCCACCCCGTGCCTTGACTGAGGTCCTTGAAAACAACCACAGAGCAGCAGGAGACACAGGAAAGAAGAAAATTAAGTGTATTAAGAACAGCTTAACAAACAGCTTGGAAAACTTTTTAGACACAGCAGCTCAGGCAGAATTTTAAAACCACAACCTCGAAGTCAGACTGAAAAGCAAGGATTCATTTAAATCCCATTTATGCCGGAATGCCCAAGTATTCCAACGCTGGCTGGCTCCAAGTCTAAGAGAAAGGAATAAGGACACTCTTGAGTTACACCAGGTGGATTTCACTGAACACTGAGGCACCTCAGCTCAGACTTCAAGCACCATTCCAAGAATAGTTTTATAAAAACGCTGAATGGGCCCAGTCAGCTACAACTCAGTTAAAAATAAATCTCTTAAATGCCTTCCAATATACCTGCATCGCTGTGCTCCTCGTCAATCTCTGGGTTTCCAATTATTATTATTGTTTTTAAGCTATTTTTCTTTCACCCATCAGGTTAAAAAGTCACACAGGCACGAAGAGAAGCTAGCTAATTACAGCCAGAGAACTGCCAGCAAATGTACAGTTAAGAGAGAGCTGGTGGAAAAAATCTGTCAGTCTGGCATCTCCAGCATTGCTTGTAACAAAAAAAAGATAATTCACCTTTTCAGCCCCAATCAAGGTAACACGGCTTTTCCAGCCAAGACGACATTGGGAGCAGTTTTACTGTGTCAGGCTGCTCAGGCAGAGTGAGCTGGGACATTTAATACGTGAAAATTAAAGCACACGATTAAACGCAGCAACACTGGGTTACAACTTATAAAACAGGAATAGTGAAATATCAGAAGCTGACAGCTGTTTCTGACCTAGTTTTTCACTGGAGAACAGTCAAAGAGACGAAAAGACTGAGGCGAGGCTGAAGGTGCTGAAATTCCAGTCGTGCTGGGGAACAGGATTAGAGGAAAAGCCTTCAGACATTCAAAGGAGCGAGGGAGCGTCAGGGAGAACAGGGAGGTTCAAGAGCTCTGGTTCAATGGCAAGGGACATCCTGGGGAGGAGGAGGGACAGGAGGGTCGGAGCGAGGTGGGGATGAAGCCAGAAGTGTTGCAGGACCTCCCTCCACGGGAAGCCAAGGTGAGGAGGAGAGGGGGAAAAAAAAAAAGCCTCAAACGCAGGAAGGAATCATTTTAAAACCACCGTGCCCGCATTTCAGGAGATATTTTCGTTGCTTTTCTTCTGAGAACACAAATGTGCTGTCAAACACCTGTGCTCATTTGAATAACAAGAGGAAAAATTAAAGCCCTTTACGCAAGAGAACTGCAAGTGCTGAGAGATCCGGGGAGGGGGGGCTGGTGCAAGGAAAGCCAGATGATCCCATCCCCGTAAGCTGTTCACATGTCTCCCTCTGTTCTGCAGCTCCAAATTTATTTCCACCAGGCAGCTCCACGCTGGTTTTAAGCCTCATTAAGAAGCAGTATGTTGCTGGGCTGACATGTCAGATTTTTAAATGACCTTTGTACCGACGACAGCGTTACCAAGCTGCTAAGAACTGGGGGGGAGGAAAAAAAACAACAAAAAAAAAAAACAACCAAACAAGTGGTTTTTTCATGATTAGGAGAGGTACGTGGTGGCTGTTTGCATTTTGAGTTCCAAAAAAAAAAAACCCCACCTGTCAGGAAAGCAAGCCATAAAAAAAAAAAAAAAAGCAATTCTCTCTGAAGGGCAGCTGTGACGGCATCAGCACTGTTGGCCATTCTTAACGTGGGACTTATCACACAAGGTAAACAGGAGTGACTATCAGTTAATGAACAACACAACCCCGAGGCTGAATTTTAAAGAGCGTTTTCTCCGCTGCAATCTTTTAATGAAAATACAGCAGTTCAAACCCAGCAAATTTGCTTACGAAAGTCTAATTTATTTTAGGACATATGAAGACACCAGGGCTGATTCACTTGTGCTATGTGCTCATAAGGTGGCTTTAAACGAGCTGCTGAAACATCAGAACGATCCTTATCTTCCACAGGGCTTTACTCGTTTTCTTGCGAGAGAAAAATATAGAAAGACAATTGAGAGATCAGATCGACGAACTCGTTCAACCGTCCTGGAACGAATGTCACGTCGCAGACAACACTGCTGAGCCCAGGAAAACAAGCCTGGACCAGTTCCCTTTTTTTTTTTCCTTGTGCCCAGCTCTATCCTATTGACACTCGAAGGGAAGGGTAATTACTAGTCTGAGACAGTTCTGCTGAAGATCATCTTTAGATGTTCCTCACGCGCTCACAGACAGCGCCGCTGGAAGAGGCTGCGATGAACCAAAGGCAGAGCCTGGGTCCTGAAGGAATCCCAGAGAAATCCGACCGGCAGCGCCCCAAAAGCCAGGGCAACCTCCAAAGCTACAGCAAGATGCTCACATGCGGCTTCTTCCGGCCTCCAGGCAAACAGGGGAGCTCCAGTGCCAGCCAGGACACTGGGAACACGACCCGACGGACACTCGGCTTTCAGCGGGAATGCCACCCAAATTTCCTACCACCTTCATGGGGGACAAAGCAATCAGGCAGTCAAATAGTCCAGGTTTTTTTTCTATCACTGAGGGAAGCTGCCCAAGAAAAATCCGGCTGAAAATACTGAGCGAGAGAACCCTTCTGGATTTCCTAGCACGACAGAACCTCGTGTTACATACCCTCTGCTAACAGCCTCCTCCAGCTTCCAGAGATGCTTTCTCCAGGAAAAAAAAGCGAAGGCAGTTGCCTGAAGAAGTTAAATTAGGTGCTGCCTCGACTTCAGCAACAAGCACAGAACCTGCACTGTTTCAGCTACCTCCTTATTTGCACTGCCAGGCTGGTCGGTAACAAACCTGCTCCAAAAATAAAGCGACAAACAGTCAAAGAAAGAGCGCACTCTTCTCCACTGGCAAAAATCTACCTAAAAAATAAGTCAGATGTTTCTCTGCTCTCCGCAAGGACACCTGAGAAAGTTCAGGTTACAACGAATTCCAAAAATAAACATGAAAAATTTTCAGATAAGAAGAGGAAAAACATACCAGGGCTGCTGACTAAACAGAGAGCGACCACAGTGCCACGAAAAGACTCCCCGGGTCCAAGCCCAAAAAACCCCAGAGAACTCAGACATTCAGACAGAGAATCTCTCTTGCCTGACAGAAGCAGCTCAGCCGATTCACACATGCAAAAGAAGTGGTGTGGCCACTGAGCCGGCACTTAATTGTCTGACCAGAATTTTTGGTCTAAATTTAACAATCCAGGCAAGCCGTAGTTAGCTGGAACGTTTTGCTCTCGTAGCCCATCTGAGTTAGGATAAATGTGTTTCTTCCTGCTGTCAGCGTCAGTAAATTTAGTCTTAATGACAAGTAAAAGGCCTTTAGATGGAGTTAAATGGCTTTAATTGTATGAGAGAGCTCAAACTTGCAGCCCAATGCAGGCAGCACCTACATTAGGTACAGCTCCAAATGGCTGCAGGAAGATTGTGGAAACATGCCTGCAACCATAACATCAAACCTTCCAGGTAATAAATCTGTTTTTTTTCTCTCCCTTCACGTTAAGAAACCCCAAAGTGTTCTAGATTTTAATGCATTAAGAACAAAGTCTGTAATTCATGAGCGCAAAAGCGTTTGCCATTGGTTCCACGTCAGCCTGGGTGCCTGTTCCAAACAGATCCAAGATATCCCATTTACGTCCCTGGAAGTCAAATATGTTTTACTTTCTCCATTACTACCTCCCTCTTCCCATTTCCGAAGATTAAACACGAAGCCGCTTCCTTAGCAGAGCTGTGTGCTTGGGGACTCTGCACCAGCTCCAGGACTCCGGGCTGAGAGAACTGGTTTGTGACAATGCACTCGCTCGGCTGCATCGTTCTCCTCTGGAAAACCACGCTTTATTTCTGCAATAAAAACAAGGATTGGGAGCTGTGACCTGTGCCAGGAGCACAGGAGCTTTCAGACGCTGTCCCAACGGCATTAGGGAGCGGGGACCTCAATGAGGCAGGAAGCGCTTGGGATTCGCAGCGGGAAAAACAGCAGCAGTTTCCCACAAAACACACAGATAACCAAAGGTTCCTTCTGGTGTTGATTCAACGGGAGAGAAGGAAGCAGAGCTTGTGGCCAGGACCACCAGGCTCCCATCAAAACACAGCTGCCCTGCAAGGACACGGGGTGGGAACAGCCAGCAAGGTCACAGCCACAGGTGTCACTGAGAGCACTTTTCAAAAGAAATTGGCCACGGAGCTCCTACGCACTTCTTAAGGGACTATTTATGGGAGCAGAAGTTGTTCTTAATTCTGCAAGAAGCAGAAGCAGAGGTCACGATTGGGGCTCCGGCAGCTCTGAGGGCTGAACATCCCTGGAAGCGGGAACAGGTGCTGCCAGGCTTCTCAAAAATCTATTTTAACGCCACAGGAACTCTCATTTCAGAGCAAAGCCCTGCTCAGCGCTGTCTGCAGTCAGCAGGATCTGCCTCAGACACTGCAGAAGGAAATGAAGACACCCTGTGACAGCGGCTCCGACCTTCCCAGCTCCGTCATTTTACAGCAGTTTCACTCTGAATCACGAATTTCCGCCTCCGTTTGGGGCTGGCTGCTGGAGCCCCACAAATTAACGAGCTGCTGCCACCTAATCAGGGCGGCCACACCGTCCCTCTGGCAAGTGTCAGACGCACAGGGAGCACTTCAAAGGCCCCGAAACTCTCGCTGGGAGCGAGGGCTGCTCCCTTCCCCAGCATCCTGGTGGAAAGGTGAGCCCAGCCAGAGCCAGCTCGCTGGCCTTATATGGCTTCCAAGGCACCATTTCCGCTTGCCCAAGCTCAGGCAGGGTGGAAAAATTTGCTTCCTCGCTACTCCGCCCATGCCGGGCTCCGAAAAGCATCCACTGAGTCCTGGATCGGAAAGGAATGGAAGAATTGACACTGCTCAGCTCCCTGGAAGAGGTGAAGCCACGGCTTTGGCAGCACCCGGGGGCACCTCAGACTCTGGGGGAGAAGAGGGAGCTGACACGCGGGCAGGGGTGCGGAGAGAAGTCGGGACCACAGCTTTTATTCTTTGCGTTCCCTGTGAAAAATTCTCATTTTTCTTGCTATTCAGCCTTTCACATTTGATGGCTTTACAGCTTAACAAGTTGGGAACATTATTTCCTTTCACTGATTTAGCTGTAATACACTTCATTATCTAGCAGGAGCACAGAAAACAGCCCCGGCTCAGTTTTCCACACCGCTTTCTGCACAAATCAGTGTTACCGAGAACAATTCTGAAGCCAGTTCTACCTTCTGGTCACAGGGAGGTCTGTGTCATCCAGGTTTTGTGTCATTATCAGCCTCTCTGAGCATCACAAACAGACCAACCCTCCTATTCACTAAACAAACACAACCACATCCATCATCCTCAACACCCACAGGTGCTGGCGAAAAACGAAGCCCAGCGCATGCAGGCAATTAAAAAGCTGCTTCACTTTCAATAAATGCTCTCCTTCTGTAGATTACAAAGTTCTTTTTTCACTTAAAATGTGTTCATAGTCACTTTTTTCCAGCCTTGCTGGCCTGTATCGAGATCATTTCTTTTTTCACAGCAGATCTCTCTCAGTGCAAGAAGCAGGCAGAGATTCCTCTCCAGCCATCAGTGGTTTGTCCTTGCTCTCACCTGCTGCTCACCAAATGGCAGAGCCCGGCTCATCCACGCACAGATTCCCTCAGAAGAGAGAAAAATGGTGGCAAAGGAGCTTCTAAAACTAAATTCCCCTGTTCCCTTCTTTTTTGGGGACTGGGAAAGTCAGAAACACAGCCCGTTTGATTTTCTCACAGAAACCAGGAGCCAAAACCAACTGAAATCAGCGCCGGAGCTGGAAAGGTACAACAAAACTCACACAAACATAAAGTCTAGACACTGAAATGTGGAAATATGATTCAAATAACCACAACTGGCACATAACGCGCTGATTGCAGCCCATCGCAGAACGGGCCTCAGTGGGGAGGAATATAGAAGAAAGATTAAATTAGTTCTTCCACCTCAGCTGTAGCAAATATGGATCCTGAGGGCACAGTGATATGGATTGAGCCGGAGTTTCTTCCGTCCTGCTGGGGTTTTTCTTAGGATTTTAAGTAACACACGTCTGCTCCTGCTAAATAACAGCCATCAGCTCAAACTGTCATGGAAAAACAGAAGGGTTTGGGTTGGAAGGACCTTAAAGCTCAATTTATTCCACCCCATGCCACAGGTGGGAACACCTTCCACGATTCCCAGGTTGCTCCAACCTGGCCTTGGACGCTTTCATGGCCGGGGCAGCCCCGGTTCCTCCAGGAAACCTTTTCCTGTCCTCCCATCGCTGATCGCACACGATCCTGCCCCCGGTGTCACGTGGCTGCTCTTATCAAAGCATGGCTGAACCCGTACGTACTCAAAACGCAGAGCCGAGTAGCCAAGAGGATGTTTGTGCTGATGAAATCTAAATACTACAAAGATTTAGGCAACTGCTTGTTCTCAGGAAGTTCTGTGGTACCTGAGCCGCATCACGTGTGGACACGAAGCTGAAGGACAAAGTCTGCATTTACCATGAAACCCAACAGCACAGAATGGAGCCCAAAAGGAAAAAAATATCTCAGTTGGCCACAAAAACTCGGGCTGAAGTGTTGTCTCCTGCATAAAAGCCTGCCCACAGGGACAGCAGAGGGTTAACCACGTTCAGGCTGGACCAGACCAGGGAAGACTCCAGGTGGGTGGAGGTGGGCAGCTCAGTCAAGCCCTGCTCACCAGCAGTGACCTCTTTCTGAGTTAAACAAATGCTGGTTTCTTTAAATTACAAAAAGGCACTAGTCCAATGTAAAGAAAGGAGAGACCAAGCACACGGAGCAGTGTTTTTTCTAGACTGTAATGCAAAAAGGATTGGATTTTGGGAAGTCTGCTCTCCCAGTGCAGCAGGGATACACATCACCACTCAGCAAAGTGACTGCTGGGGGGTTTAGCACTGCAGTAAATAAATGCTTGGAAAAAAAACACCAAAACCACACCAAAATCCCCTGTCAGAAGGCAACACCAGGTCACCACGATGTGCAAAAGTTGCCTTATGTACATGGGATGTTTCCAAGCAACCCACGAGCTACTACAGAAAACTCTTATCAGCAAATCCGAGCTCCTTGCCCGGATAATTCATCTGGGTCAAGCTAAGGCACGTTGAACGCCGAAGCCCAGTTTTGGTGATGCCTCCTCTGCATCCACCCTGCACGAAACATTAGCATAGTTCAGGTTCTCGAGGCCGTGTTGTCATTAGCACCGAGTTCACTGCAGATAATGGTTCCTCCAGAAACAGCGTGAGCCTTAATTATTCAGAGGTAACTCGATCCCAACCTTCCTGACGTTATGATGCTGAGTGACGACCACTCTTCCCACCACCCCCTCCTCAACTTCTCCTTCCCCAAACCCAAACAAACCCAGGATAAGGCACGAGTGTGATCACAAGTGAGGGTATCCAGCACAGGACCCCAGACACGGGGTATCCCTTCAAAATCTACCTAAAGCCGTGCAGCCACTCCGTCCATTCAAACGCATTCTCTTGTGCATTAGCAGCAAAACCACTAAGTCAGCCAAAATGTATTCTTCTCCCATGGATTAGCTGGCACAAATTAGGACGGGAGTGACGCATGCACTCTGTCCCTTCCCATTTTTCAACATGCACAAACACCAGGGATTTGGAGGCGCTTCACAAGTTTCTGCTTACAAGTTACGGGCAGAGTTTAAATGGTCTGAAGAGTGCAAATTGTTGGGGAGATAACACGTTCGTTTACCGAGGAGACCTCAAATGCTCCCTCCGACAAAAACCTCCCCTCCCTCGGCAGCGATAAAGGCGCTGCTGCTGTCCCAGCAGAGCGGGCACGACGCGAGGGAGCTGTTTCGACAGTCCCCAGCCGCTCTGCCGGGCTGCGCCGGGACTGAAACCAACTGAACAGGACAGAGCACTTCGGACGGGTTCAGAAAAGCCTGATGGTGCAGGAGCACTCCGAGCTGACCGGCAGGAGCCACTCCACGGGTCCTTGGGAGACTCTTCAGATCAGATATGCTTCAGACAGAGGTTAAGATATTGTAACAGCTTTGCTTTCTGCTGTTTAAGTGGAGTAAGAAACCAGAATGTACCGGAAAAGAGCAAAGGTTTAATCTTGCTGGGTAATGAACGCCATCGCCACATCCAGCTGCCATTGATACGACTGATGAAAATATCCCACTTAAATTAAAAAAAAAAGAACAATCTAGCCCCACATAAATAACAAAGAGTTAATCTTCTAGCTTGCTTCCCCCGGTACTGCCAGAGAGCAAAAATTATTAATTCAAATTCAACCTCTGCAATTAATGGTGGTGTACATTTTGCTGATAAAAAGCAGATCATGTTTGATTAAAAAAAAAATAAAAAGCACCATCAGTCACAAGGATTCTGTCACAAACTTTCTCTTTTCCCTTGGCACATCACCAATTAGACCTAGTTCTTCAGTCTGCTACCACCAGTATATAAAAAAAAAGCATAATGGGTTTATAATTTGCCACCGAATCCCATAGCAACTGTACGTCACTTCAGATGTAAATTACAGACAATTCCTTCCAATGCCGTTTGAAAACTATAGAGATGAATCTATAATTTTGAGCAGATCCAAATGGTACATGGCTGAGAGAAAAAGCTTCCCTAAATAATTGAAAGGAAACCGCCACGGGCCAAAACATTCCTCGTGCACAACGCTCGACGTCTCTTTGTCCCCTTCCTTCCAATGGGAGGTGCCACATTCAGGTCAACGCGAAGAACACTGGGCAGGAGTTGAGCAGTTCAGGGTGTTCTGCAGATCCTGTCCCATTTTTGCTGATGAGCCGTACGTGTGCGATGAGCTTCCTCTCCAGCCTCCTCTGATTCATTCAGTCCTGTCACCGACTCATGCTCCCGATGTCGTAAGAGCCTCAATTTTGACGGACTACAGCATCAGTGAATTAATAGGACAGGAAAAAACAGGTTATGGGGAAGGAGGAATGATGCAAAAAGCTTTGAGATAATTCAATGAATTCTGATTCGAAAGCCGGATTGTTCTTCTCCTCCTGACACCTGCAAGCAGCTTTCAATTCTCAAGTCAGCATGAATACGCATTACCCTAAAGACCCTGTAATGACAGCACAGCCTTCATTTTGTGTTTCGTGCTTTGAACACAGCAAGATGAAGGAATCTCCACAACCTGCTCCAAAAGCCAGGGCTGGAAAGTTATTTCAATAAACAGCAACTCCAAGGGGCCGGGTTAACCCTAATTTTCAAGGGATTGTTTCTCTCGCGGTCGGTTTTGGAGCAGCACGGGGAAGATGATTTGAGAAGCCACATCTATCAGACCACAGCTCCAAAATTCAGCTGGGTGAGCACAGGGACACCACCGTGCTTTGGTTATCTCAGCTCAGCCCCCAATAAATATTTGTGCATCTGCCAAAGTTCACCGGTGAATCAAGAGGCGGCTTCAGCTCGAAACACTGCGGGGTAGCAGGGGTAGAGAGGGACAAGAGGAGCAGGAGGTGCTGCTCAGCTACAGCACCAAGGGATGCTACAACCCTTTTTATGTCCTCCTGAATGCAGCAGGCAAGGCAGGAGCAGGGTCGGCAGCAGAGTTGAGCCTGGCCTCCCATCATTAGGTCAACACTTAAGCTACAGATGAGAGGGAAAGGTGTGCAACTGCATCACATTGTTCATTATCAACCAACCGTCCCTCGGGCAAGCTCGCTGGTGCTGCTCCTCCAGCCACAGAGAGAGGTTTCAAAGAAATCCGTGGAAGTTGGGAAATTCCCAGGTAAGGGTTCCAGGAACAGCCCTAACACCGTTTACGTGCCGTCGGCACCTTCACCGCGAGGGAGACGGAGCTACTGCCAAGGGACACTGGGGTCTGCCATGCGGCATTTGAATCCTGCAGGAAGATGGTGACTTACCCAGGATGCTGCTAAAAAAAAAAACAGGCGTGAAAAAAAAAAAAGGATGAATGATATTTAAGGGTATTAGGTGAGGATGGTAAAATATCTCCTCATTGAGGACAGGAATGGAAGAGGAAAGCAAGGCACGGGCATGAGGAGCTCCCTTGTACTTTGACAGGGGCAGCAAGAAAGTTGGGGGTGGACACGAAGTGGTGGGAAAAGTCATGGAATCATCTAATCCTAGAATGGTTTGGGTTGGAAAGACCTTGAAGGCCACCCAGTTCCAGCCCCCTGCCATGGGCGAGGAGACCTCCCACCAGAGCAGCCAAGCCCCATAAAACCGGGCCTTTTTTCGGGGACAGGAGTGGGAAGGCCTAACCACGCACACACCCCAAAAAGGACGGCAGCAAACTGCAGGCTGCTCTGGAATTACACTCCCTAGAGAATCCAGAGTTGTTTTAGGTGAACACACCAGGCTGGCTCCATTTCGTCAGGGGACAAACCAACCTGTGGGACACTGCTCAGCCCTCAGAGCTCAGTAGCCAGAGCTCTCGGTTTCACAACTGTGGGGAAACAGTTTCGGGGGCAGCAAGTTTCACAAGGAGCAGCTGGGTGACATCTCAGTGTCCCCTGCGAAGCCAGTGCTGATTCTCTTTTTAAAGTTCTGATTTCTTGCAGGGGAGCCAGGGAAGAAACCTTTCCCAGGACCGGGAGGAGCCAGCAGCCCTGTGAGCAGGAGCTCCTCTGGACACGACACAGGAACAGCTTGCTGGAACACAAGAGGTGGGGATCAATACCACACAATCCCAGAATGGTTTGGGCTGGGAGGGACCTTACAGCTCAGCTTGTTCCAACCCCTTCCACAGGCAGGGACACCTCCCACCGAGCCAGGTTGCTCCGAACCCCATCCAGAATGCGGATCCATGACCATTTTGTTCCCCGGGACGCAGACAATTCAGCAGAAACGCAAGAGCACAGCTCAGCAGAGACCCAAGAAGACAAATATCTGTTTCTCCAGAGCCCTGCTGCCTGATCCCCACATGGTGCAGCTCCACACCAAGCCTGCAACTGCTCTGGCACCAGGGACACTCCAAACAAATGGCAGCTCGCCCGGCTGGGTGATCATTTTTGGATTATGTAATCCCAATACATTATTATTAGACCAAGAACAAACTCAAGCAAGGAACTGAAGACATTTCCCTGCCCGTTCTGGCAGAGGGACAGAGCCTTGTCGCAGGAATCGCACAGACGTGCTACCCTGGTGCCTGAAACAGGTCAGACTGCACATGTTGGACTCCAGGTAACACAAACAGCAGGATTGGATTCCAGGCCATTATCCATATTACACAACGCTGCCGTCAGTTCCACCACATTTCAAACCAAACCGAGCAGAAGGAGCCTGAGCAAATTTTTTCCATTTAACTACTGCAGCCCAAAATTAAAGCGAAGCTGGACTGGACAAACACACACTGCAAAGGTGTGTTGGAGGCGGTTCCTGGCAGGGCCGGGGCCCAGCGCTTCCGAGGAAGCTGAGATGTTCAACAAGCTGAGGAAACTGTTTATAGAACCGATGCAGAATGAGCATATGTGTTTAATAGCCCACTAATTGTTGCGTTATTCACTACACAAACAAGCAGCTCTTCTGCCCTTATCCCTTCCTGCCCAGTTAATCACCAGGAGCCTCTGACTATTTCTCTTTTGGGTGGTGGTGAAGGAAGCAAAGTTCATTAGTGGCCATTGGCCACCAAACAATCCCGAGCCCAGGCTTCATTTAGAAAATAAACACCACTATTCATGTGCGACACGGACTCAGAATAGCTTCCCAAAATATTTAAAGCAGCTGCCTGTAGTCTGCCTACTCTACGTCCCTCAAAATAAAAGGCTTTCCCAATATATAGGAAAGAATTATTTGGGTTATTCGTTTCATTTTTCAGAGGGGGAAAAAAGCGAATAATTCGTCTACCCAAGTCACTTATTCCTCCTTACTTCTCATAATGCTGATAAACACTCATTAAAATACAAGTTGATAAACCCTGGTACAGTCATTACCTTCGTCCTCATACAGAGATTGCCCAATTCGGTGATGTGATGTAACCAACACCCTAAATTAAAAATAGTGTTGTGACAACATATGGTTTATCCTACAGAAGCTGGCAGGCAGGACGCTCCTAATGACAAACGGGTTTAGGCTCCCAGCTTCCCCCAGCAAGGTGAGGAGACAGAAATGCTCGTCGCAGAATCAGAGGCAGAAAGGAAAAATAAAATAAAAATAAAATTACACTAAAAATGATAGTTTTGAACCCTTCTCGGGTCCATCCCAACACCAGCTGCCGAGCACTGCCATCATTCTCTATTTACATGACTAATAATCTCTCTGGATGCATTTCAAGGAAACGGCACAGAAAAGACAATCTGGAAATTTCAAAATACAGCCTGAACGTGCCTCTGCCCCCCCCAGCCCCGGGAGGGGACGAACAACCGGGTGTCCCGGGGAGGGGACGGCGATGGAGGCACCCCCCAGTCCGGGATGGCAGCACCGGGGATGGACCCGCCGCCCCCCCGGCTCTGGAAACCCACGTCACGTTCACCGGGGAAACGGGGGGGGCACCGACGTCCCTTCGCCCCCCTCCCCAGCCACTTGCGGGGACTGACGGCAGCTCCCCGTCACCGCCCGGGGACAGCGAGCGCCCACCCCCGCACCCAGAGCGCGGGTCCCCTGTCACCCAGCCGGGGGGGCACTCTGGGGGTCCCCGCTCACCCACCCGGGTGGGGGCACACTGGGGTCCCCACAGCAATCACCGGTGGAGGGGGGAGAAACACCGGCACCTCCCGGTTCCCCTCGGACTCTTCCCGGAGGATCACGACCCCTCCCCGGTCACCTACCGGGGGGCCCGTAGGGACCCCTCAAACACTGCCAGGGACAGGGAACACACCGGGGTGCCCCGGGGCGTTACCGGGAGGGGCACCGCGAGCCCCCTCCGGTGTCTCTCAGGCACCTGGCACCAGGATCGTCCCCCCGCTTCCACTGCCGGTTCCCCGGTCACTCACGGAGAGGGGGGGGCCGGGAGCCTCCGCACCCGCTCAGCCCCTCTCCGGGGAGCCCCTCAGCCCCAGGCCCGCCCCGCACCACACACCCACTCCACGAGGAATCCCCCCCCTCTCACATCCCCGCCGGTGCCCGCCCGCAGGGCTCCGTCCGGGGGCCTCGTGGCGGCCGCTCGCTCGCCCTCAGCGGGGCCGTGTCCGCCGCCCCACGCCCGCCAGCCCCGTACCTTACAGGCCTGGTAGCTCTCGAAGGCGCGCAGGGCGCTCTCCGTGAGCTTGACGTGGAAGACGGAGACGCGGGTGCCGCGGCCGAGGCGGCCGCAGGACAGCCCGTACCCGCGCTCCGCCTGCAGCGCCGCCATCTTGGGACCGTCTCCCCCTCCGCGCCTGGGCCGCCGGGGCCGCCCGCCGCCGGCACGCCCCCCCTTATGAATTATTCATGACGCCGCTCGGCCGGCCACGCCCACGCGGGACGCCTGTTGCTGGGGCGAGGAGGTGGGCAGCGGCCGCGCTGATTGGCTGGGTCGCGCCGGGCGCCGCGTCTGATTGGCCCGTGGAGACGGGGAGGCGGGGATATGTAAATATCGGCGCGGGGCATGCTGGGGAGGGTGGTCTGGTGCAGCCGGGCAGCGCTGCGGGTGCGCGGGGAGGGGGCGGCGAGCGGGCGAACCCCGCCGGACCCCCGGGATGAACCCTCGGGAATAAGCCCCGCCCGACCCACCCCGGGCACTGAACCCTTCGGGTGTGAACCACCGGGAACCCCCGGGCATCAAATCCCTGGGTATGAGTCCCCTGGGCATGAACACCCTGGACCCACCCAGGGTGTGGAACCCCTGCACATGAACTCCCTGGACACCCTGAGCATCAAATCCCCAGGCATAAGCGCCCCGGGCATCACCCACCGGGGTGGGAAGCCCTTGTATGCCCCTGGGTGTGAATCTGCCAGGCATGAACCCCCCAACTCCATGAACCTCCCCCATCATGAGCCCCCCAGGCATGAACCCCCTGACCCCCAGGCAGAGCCTGCAGGTTCCAGGCTTCCCCTAGGGCAGATTTTGGGGTCCCAGGCTTTCCCCTAGGGCATCCCCCCCGTAGACTCCACGTGGCAATAAAAAGGCTCGAACGTGAAGGAATTGTCCTTTATTTGGGAAGTTCACAGTCAGTTTGGGGTGCAAGGACAGTGCTACAACCTCCCCCATGAGCAGAGCTGAGGCCGGGCAGCGGCGGGCGCTGGGGGGGCTGCAGGGCAGGGAGGGACCCCTGACGGCTTGGACCCACAGGAAGACAGACTGGACAGGGGGTCTCCAGCGCTCCCCTCCTCCATCCCTCCCACCGCGGGTTTCTTTGGCATCCTTTGGACATTGCACGCTCCGGGGATGTGCCGAGGAGGGCAGCGGGTGTCTCCGGGAGGACTGAGCCACTGGCAGCCCCCCAGGAATCAGGGAATGTCACTGCATCTGCCCCTGGGCACATCCACACCCCTTCCCACAGCCTCCTTCCATGTGCCTCCCCCTGCCTGTCCCACCCCGGCGGCAGGACCACAACACCCTGGACGCACCGGTGTGAGGGACCTCCCGCTCCCCCGACACACTCGGGGCTGGGGCTGAGCCCCTGATTGCCGGGAGGGTGCCCGGGGGTCCCTGCTCTGCTGGTGCTTCCATCCCCACAGCTGCACTCGCCTGTGCCAGGAGGGACACGGGGAACATGGGGGGAGAGATCCGGCACCTCGGGCAGAGAAAGCATCCCTGTTCCTGGAGCTGCGAGTCCGCGGGAAGGGGCGGCAGAGCCTTGGGGGAGCCCCTCGGCAGAGAAAGGCAGGGCCTGGCGCTGGCCCTGTGCCGAGGGGCCGCCCCGGTGCCGCCCTCAGTTCCTGGCCGCGATGACCACGGACAAGGCCACGCCGCCGAGCGCGATGGCTGTCGCGCCGAAGAGCCACTTCCAGGGGATGGACTGCGGAGCGGAGCACAGGGACGTGAGGGGCCGTGCCCGTGGCAGGGGACACGTGCCACCCTGCCCGCCCTGCCTCCTGGACAGGCCATCCCAAAAAGGCAGTGCCGTGTGGGCTCTGCCCGGCACGTGGCCGGCGTGTCCGCGGGGACAGCGTGTGCCGCCAGCTGCCCAGCTGACAGCGCTTCCCAACGGGCAGCTGGAGCAAAGTCCGGACCCTCCAGCTGGCGTGGCTGGGATCCGGTGGACACAGCCAGCAGCACAGGCCGTTATCAGCGTTTTCCGGGCACGGCTCACGGAGCACGGCCCCCTGCTCCCAGCGGGATCGCTGTCCTGACAGCCCGTCCACACCCACCCTGCCTGGGAGCCGGGCTGCGTGACTCCTGTGGGACCTGGGCGACACCGACACATCCCCTGGGGATCCCCAGTCCTGCTCTGCCACCCTCCAGGAGCTCAGCCCCAGCCCTTACCCAGGGCAGTTTGTCTTTGCACTTCCCGGGGCTGCCGGTGGCGCTGGGATTCCCCAGCATCTTCCTGTACATCTCTGTCTCCACGTTCTTCTGGTCCGCGTGTTTCTTCACCAGCTTGGAGAGCTCAGCATGGATGGTCTGGGGAGGAGAACGTGGTGTTACCAGCCCTGCGCCATCCCTGCCTGCCAGGGAGGGGATGCGGCACTGACAGCGGGTTCCACCACCCCTGGGATGTGCAGGAACTTCATGGAAGAGCTCAGAAGCAGCCGAGGGGGTGAGCAGGCCTCATCCTGCCCCACTTCCCAAGGCCACGGGGCTGCACCAGGCTGCCACGGGGACACCCAGGCTGGCACGGGACACCCTGTGGGTCCAATGCCCCTCTGTCCTTCTTGGCTGCTCGAGCCACTCCCTGCCTGGCAGCAGGGAGCTGATGCCAGACATCAGGAAAAGGATTTTATCCTTTAATCGAGACAGGGAAGTGTCTGCCTTCAGGACAGACATGCCCGAGCTCTCCCACTTTTGTCTGGAAGCAGCCTGGGAAAGCGGGCTTAAAACTCAGTCTGGTGGGAAGTGGGATTGCAGCAAGACCCGCGGCACGTCCACACCTGCCCTGCCAGGGCAGGAAAAGGCTCCGAGTCCTGCGTGGGGCTCACAGCCTCCCCGAAAGCAGCAGGGAGTGCCAGGGAGCAGGGCAGGGTGGCAGGAGGACGCCGCGGTGGCCCTGGTGGCACGGCCGTGCTGTGCCCTCTGCTGGGGGACCCATCCCAGGAGCACCGGCTCTGCCAGCCCGTGCCACGCTGGGAAAAGCTGCCTCCAGTGTGAAAATTTGGATGTCTGGAGGCCGGAACGCTCCTGCTCGGAGCTCACCGGGGCTGTCACATCAGCGTGGGACAACCATCAGCATCCCAGCGTGCTCCCAGAACATTCCCAAGGGGTCAGGATGTCTGGGGCACCCTTTGGGAGGCAGGTGGAGCCCAGCATTTCTGGAGTGTTTTCTGCAGCGGTAGCCGTGGCCCCTGAGTCACCCACGCCGCGACTGGAGCGGCACCACCACCTCGCCAGGAGCCCCGGCAGCAGCCGGGGAGGGCAGTAATTTGCTGCACTTGTGGTTTCACTGGACACGTCACTGCCGGGCATTTGGATTTTCCAGCCCTCTCCAATTAAAAGCTCCATCGGAACTGGGGAGCAGCCGCCCTGCCCAGGGACGTGCCAGGGGAATGGCTCCTGCTGCTGCTCCCTCCCCACCCTGACCTGGCTGCGAAGGGGAGGGTTTGGGGTCCTGCTCACCCTCCTGTGGGTGCTCAGGCCACACCTGAGGGTGCTGTGGGGCCACCAAGCACCACATCCCACCCGTGACCTTCAGGCACCAGATCATGACACAAATCCTGGCGGTGTAGTGAAATCCCCAGGGAAGGAACGGATACAACAGCAGATCCAGACAGGGATTAAAGCCCATCTGGAGAGCCAAGACCCTCCCCGGCTCGACCCTGTGCAGGCAACACCTCCCTGTCTCCTCCCAGGCTCGCTCCTGCTGGGGCCATTTCCTGGCACTGGTTTTTGATTTCTCCCGAGGCTCCAGGCCTGCAGCTGATCATTAACCGACAGGAAATTCCTGACCCAGAGCTCGCCCTGTCCGGGTGCCGGACCGAGGCCTGGCTGCTCCCACCGCCCAGTGATTCACTCTCGGGGCTGCTCAGCGAGTTTGTGGGGACTCAGCCCTGCTCCGCTTCCCTCAGCCACAGCACGAACCACCCAAGCCACCTGGGGAACCTGGAGCAGCCAGCACCATCCCCACAGGATGGCCTGAGCATGGATGGGCTGGCACGGAGTCCAAAGGTCAACGAGAGAACCTCACAACGTGGAGATAAGGGACGCACCAGCCCAGCCACACTCGGCTGTTGCACCACGTGCTGCATCATTCCCCAGGCTCTGGAGGCCATTCCCAGACTCCCTTCGTGGAGCTGAGGACAGAGGGTTTCAGCCTTCCAGAAAGGTCTGAGGGCTCTGGGGGCCATTCCCAGCCTTCCTTCGTGGAGCTGGGGACAGCTCCAGGGAGTTTCAGCCTTCCAGAAAGGTCTGAGGGCTCTGGGGGCCATTCCCAGCCTTCCTTCGTGGAGCTGGGGACAGCTCCAGGGAGTTTCAGCCTTCCAGAAAGGTCTGAGGGCTCTGGGGGCCATTCCCAGCCTTCCAGAAAGGTCTCCAGTGACACAGACAGGACAGGAGCAGCCTGAGACCCCCAGCTCAGCGGGAGCACGGGCAGCACACGCCGCCAGCCTACCTTGTTTGAAGGCTCCAGCTTCAATGCCGCCTTCAAGATGGGAATGGCCTCCCTGTACTCTCCCTGCTGAGCCAGCACCTGGAGGAAACACACGGATGGGGAGGACGCTGAGGCCTGGCCCTCGCCCCCCAGCCCCAGGTTCCCCTGGAGAGGTGACCCCATCCTCACCTTGCCCTTCCGGAAGAGAGCCTTGATGTTCCCCGGCTGGTGCTCCAGCACGAGGTTACAGGACTTGAGAGCTGCCTTAAAATGGTCCAGCTTCAGCTGCGAGGCCGCCAGGTTGTTGAGACACTTCACCTTCACGTCCAGCAGCTCGGCCTCCTCGTCCGGGCTGAAATCCACTGCACACACCCCGGGGCCAGGTTACAGCAGGGCCAGGAGCCCAGGTGGCCCCGTCTGAGGGGGGACAGGTACCTTTGGAGCTGGAGCCCACGATCCTGAGGGCGATGTCGTAGGAGTTGATGGCCAGCACGTAATCTGCCTGCTGGTAGAAGAAGTTGCCGCGCTCCCGCTTGCGGTTGGCCAGCTGGATCTTCTCCTTCCCGCTGAGCAGCTCCAGGTCCGGCGCGTCCCGAGCCGCCAGCAGCTCCACCTCCAGCGTGAGGGACGCATTGGCGGGGATGTCAGGGCTCCTGCACAAAGCCATGGGACCATTGTCACATCCCCGTGTGGATTTAGCACCGTGGCTCAGAAATCCAAGCCAGGGAAGCTTCCCGGAGTGGGGAATGATGTGGATCTTTCCAGCCCAGGCAGGACACGCTGCACATGGCAAGCGAGGAAGCAGAGGTTGGTCAGCTGGGCTGTCACCAGGAGAGCAGGGGACAGCTGCCCCAGCCCAGTTTGGGACCACCCTGCTCCACCTGGCAGCCTCCCTGCTCACCTGCCCTGAGCTCCGTAGCAGTACTTGGCTCCTGACACGATCAAAGCCGTCTCCCCCATCTCCAGGAGCTGCACACAGAGGTCCAGAGCCTGCAGGGAACAGCACGGAACCATGGAAGGGACTGTGAAGATGAACCATTTCCAACCTCCTGCCCCGGGCAGGGACACCTTCCACTAGACCAGGCTGCTCCAAGCCCTGTCCAACCTGGCCAACATCATGGGGAGGGAGCACGAGCAAGGGCAGAGGAGCCACTTTGACCCACAAACGGGATGCCCCCAACCCCAAACCCGCCCTGTGCCCCCTGAGGTGAGGTGCTGCTCCACAGGGCAGGGTGAGCTTTGTCCCAGACTTCACCTGCAGGACATCGCAGTCCCCCAGCGTGAAGGTGAGGGCAGGGTCCTCCTCCACCACAGTGCCA
Organism: Dasyornis broadbenti; assembly: GCA_013397935.1. Lineage (NCBI taxonomy): Eukaryota > Metazoa > Chordata > Aves > Passeriformes > Dasyornithidae > Dasyornis > Dasyornis broadbenti. The sequence goes on along the minus strand of VZRN01005895.1, from coordinate 289,973 downwards.
TCCTCCAGCGTGGCCTTCAGGCGGATTGTCACGTCCTGGCCCTTTCGGGGACGGCTGTCCACACCCTGGCCCGGCACCAGCGTCTTCTTCTTGAGTAAACCATTCCCTGGGCACGGAGAAGCCGGAGGCGCGTCGGGACGCGGTGGGGAGGGAAAAGCTCGACTCCCCCCACCCTGCCCTGGCTCCTGCCCGGCCTTCACGGCACCGGAAGCACCGGCAGAGCCTCGGGGAAGCCCGTGAGACCCCAGAAACGAGCGGCCTCCTGCCCAGGGCTCTCACCCAAAACATCGAGCCACTCCTGGGCTTCCCCGGCCGCGTCCCCCGCGCTCTGCTCCGAGGGCTGCGCGTCCTCCCGCGGCGGGGCTGGCGGCCGGCCCACGTCCTCCAGCGGCGGCAGCTCGCTCAGGTCATCCTCATCCTCCTCCTCTTCCTCTTCCAGGACCTCGAAATCCTCCGCCGTGTCCA
>VZRN01005895.1:255254-265254 GCA_013397935.1 Dasyornis broadbenti | reverse complement strand
ACCCCCGGGCAAAGGGGGACAAGCCCCCCGGGAAGGAGCCGCGGGGCAAGGCCAAGGCGCACCCGCCGGAGCCGCCGCAGCAGGAGCACGACTTCCTGGGCTGCATGTCCAAGTAGGTGCTCTGGGACCTGCCGGGCGTGGCCGAGCAGATCCCTCCCAGCCCCAACTCCCAGCCCGTGCCCTGCCATAAACTCGTCCCTTCTCTTTGGCGGGGGGTGGTGGGGTGCTACAGGCGCTCGGGCCTTCCTCGCTGGATCCTGGCCGCCTGCCTCTTCCTCTCCATCGTGGTGATGCTGTGGCTCAGCTGTGCCAGCCTGGTGACCGCCCCCGAGCAGCACGTCAAGACCCAGGTACGGGGTGGGCACAGGGACGGCCGCCGCGGCTGGGGGGGGACACTGCTGGGCCCCGTTTGTGGTCGCCGGGCACCCTGTGGGGCGTGAGGTGCATCCACCGCCAGCCCCGCGGTGCTCCCAAATCGGGAACGGGGGGTCCTGCCCTCTCTCCCGGGGCTGCACGGTTGTCTCTGCCTCTTTTCCAGCCTCTGAGCATCAACGGGGACAAGGAGTACCTGGAGGACCTGGACGGCCCCGGCGCCTTCCCGCTGCCGCCCGTCATCGCCGTCACCCTGTGCCCCGCACACGGCGGGGAGGACGCGGGGCCGCTGCCCCTCAAAGTCGACCTGGACAAGACCATCCTGTAGCGCTCCCAGCCCTCCCCATCACCGCCACCTCCTCCCTGTCACCGTCCCCACGCCATGGCCCCTCCGGCTGCCCCATCCGGCATCTCCGGCTCCGGCCGGGTCCCGCTCTCCTCCCCGGGAGGAGGCTCCAGGAGCCGGGCAGCGGCTCTGCCTCCTCCAGGGATGTGCTGTTAGCTGGGATCCCGGCTCCCAGAGCCGAGTGCGGAGCTGCCAGAGCGGAGAGGCCGGAGGGAGCCCGGCCCCGGAGCGGGACTCGCTGTCTCCTCCCGCCCGGAGCCGCCGGGGCCCCGCAGCCCTCCGGGCACGGCTCCAGCGCTGGGCAGGAGGGAGCCGGCTGCGGTGGGGGATGGAGAGTGTCTGCAGCCTTCTGAGCTTTGGCTCGGCACATCCCCGGCCTCCCACCTTGGGCTGAGCCTCCGAGGCGCCGGCCCCGGCCCCGGGAAGTCCCTTCCGCCGGCCGGAGCCGATTGCCTCGGGGAGCCGGAACGTGGCGAATGGATTTGGCCTTGGCAGCCGGAGACGGGAGCGGATCTCGACGCCTCCTTGCCCACGCGAGCACCCAGCCGGCCCCTTCCCGGAGCCGCGGAGGGGCCCTGGGATGGATCCTTCCCCTCCCTGCTCCCGGAGTCCTTGGCGAGCTGGCCCCGGTGCCAGCAAGTTGCTGGTGGGACCAAGCAGGACCCGCATGAGGCGGTGTTTCCCTGACCTCAAGCTCGGGCAGGAGGTGAGAGCTGCTGGGACGGCTCCATCCTGGGCTCGGCATCCCGGGCTCGGCATCCCTGCCCGATGCCGGGAGCAGCCCGTGGGGCTGTAGCCGAGGCAGGACCCGCTCTCTGTGTCCCCGGAAAGGGGCAAATGGGACCAAGCAGGGCCCCCCTTGGCTCACCCTGGCCCAGCCCCTGGGCAGGGAGGGGTCCCCTCCCTCCCCATCTCCCCCCATTCTCACCGCTCCATTTCATGCATCGTTTCGTGGTTTGATTTGCCCCCGGCGTGCGGCTCCTGGGCCCGCGGGCACACCCCGGTGCCGGGCAGGACGGTCCCGCCAGCCCCGTGTCACCTAACGCGTCTGTACAGATTAACTTATTGCCCCCGACCCCTCCCCCGGGATTTTGGGCTCTCTCCGTGTGCCGGCGGCTCCCGGGGGCTGTGGGGGCTCTGCTCCCCATCCCCGGCGGTTTTGTGCTGCTCTGTGTCACTGTCACCCATCCAACACCTCTGGCTTTGGGGAACCGGGTTGGGGGGGTGTGGGAGGGGTCTCGTGTCCGTTTTGGGGTCCACTTTTCGTTGTCGCTTTTTCGGCCGCGTGTGAAGCTCGGTGGAGTCTGTGATGTGCCGGCCGCGGCCCTCTCCCGATCCCGTGATCCCGTGTCCCATCCCAGGACAGGAGCTCCAGGGAAGGGACGGCCGTGGAGCCCTCCCGGCTTCGCCTCCGAAGGGCAAACCCTGAGCTGGGAGGGGGAATGGAATAAATAAAAGGTTTGTACCAGAGCTGGGCGAGTCGGTGGCTCCATGGGGTGCCCGTCCCCGTATGGGAGCAGCTTCGATCCCCACACGGGGCCGGCAGGAGCGCACGGGGCTGTTCCCGCTCTGGAAACTGAGCCAGGATGGAACCTCTGGCAAAGCAGAGAGGGATCCCTGCTGGGCTGTTTGGAGCAAAGCTCCCTCAGCGTGGAGAGGAGCGGCATCGAGTGAGGAGGAGATGCTGTGGGGGCTGTCCCCAGCACCCTGCGGTGGGTGCTGGAGGGTGGGCAGGGGTCACGCTCCCCCAAACAGACCCTCCAAGGAGGGGGAAGCCGGGAGCAGCAGCAGGGAGGGCTCTGTGCACCCAGGGAAGGGCTGGGAGCGAGGGATTTTCCTACTGGAAAACACCCGCGGACACCATTGCGAGGAGGGAAAGTGTCAGTGGGGCCACCAGGATCACACACCCCAATGTCACACCAGGGTCACCCCAGGGTCACACACCAGGGTCACACACCAGGGTCACACACCCCAGTGTCACCCCAGGGTCACACCAGTGTCACACCAGGGTCACACACCAGTGTCACACCAGGGTCACACACCAGTGTCACACACCAGTGTCACACACCCCAGGGTCACACCCCAGGGTCACACCAGGGTCACACCAGGGTCACACACCAGTGTCACCCCAGGGTCACACACCAGTGTCACACACCCCAGTGTCACACCCCAGTGTCACACCAGGGTCACACACCAGTGTCACAGTGTCCAGGGCTCGGGGGCTGCCGTGTCCCACCTTTCCCCCGGGCCGTGTTTGTCCTGGCCCGGCGCCCGTGTCCGCGGCACGGCCGAGCTCCCGGTGCGGGCGCCAGGCACGGCAGGGCCGCTCCCGCGAGGGGCTGGAGCCTCTTCGTGGCACTCGAGGAGCTCAGCAGGGTCCCGTCCTCGGAGCCAGCGGCGGCGCGGGGCCCCCGGGCTGGCGCTGCCTCGGCCGCCTGCTGTCCCCGGGCTGCGGAGGTGCCGGGGATGGATGCTGGGGTGCTTGGCAGGACTCGCAGCCAAAGGAGGATCTCCAAGGGATCTCCAAGCCACGAAACAATGCACGATCTCCTGGGCTGCTCCCTGCCAGCTGCCCGAGCACGTCCCCAGCCTGTCCCCACCCTCGGGGGTGCTGGGGAGGAGGGGAGTGTGGCACAGCTCGGCGCGGTGGGGACGGGAGAGGTTTGCCCTAAATGGAGAGGAGAGGGATGGCGTTCCCAGCTCGGAGGGTGCTCCGGGCAGCCCTGGAGGCAGAGTGGGCACCGTGGATGCATTTCCCAGCTGATAACGGGGTCTGGGGGCTTGCACGGTGTCCTCAGCGGGCAGAGCGGTGCCTCGGGGTGGGCAGGATTGGAGGGAAGAGCTGAGGAATGGAGCCCAGCACGGAGCAGCTTCTGAGGTGGGCACAATCTGAGGACCCCCAGGCAGGCCCAGGCTGCTGAGTGTCCCTCAGAGGGCAGCTCGGGGGTGTCTTCCCGCAGAATTGTCACCGTCTGTGTCCCCCACCAGGGGGAAGGCCGCAGATGGGTGCAGACAGCTGGCAAACCCTGCCCACCGCGGGCAGCGGCTCCGGGCTCCCGGGATGGGAGCCGGGCTGCGAAAGCTCCTCGCCTTTAAACCGGAGTCAGATTCCTCGCTGCTGGCTCGGGGTGCAGGAAGCTGTGCCCAGGAGCAGGTGAGGAGGGACCCCACTCTAACAAGAAGGAGACGCATGAAATTCGCTGGTTCCACTCGCCCCAGCAGGCAGCTGGGGCCTTTTCCATCCGACGCCTTTTCCGTCTCGCTCCCGCTTTTATTTTTTCACAGGGGAAGCAAAATTCGTGGTGTGTGGCCCCAAAAGCAGTGGGCAGGCCTGGCTGGGGTGGAATCACAGCCTCCAGCCCATGGGGGTGCTGAGGGCACAGGTGGACCCTGAGCCCATGGCGGGTCAGGTCCTTGGGGTGGGCGTTTGTGTGCCCATCCATGTGTCCATCTTCATACTCATTTGTCCATCCTCACATCCATGTGTCCATCCTCGTGTCCGTGTGCCCATCCTCATGTCAGTGTGTCCACACTCATGTCCATCTGTCCATCTTCATGCTCATTTGTCCATCCTCACATCCATGTGTCCACCTTCATGTCTGTGTGTCCACACCCATGTCCCTGTGTCCATCCTCATGTCCGTCTGTCCACACTCACCTCCATGTCTCCACAATTGCAGCCACAGCTCCACAACGAACCACAGATGGATCTGTGGCAGGAAGTAGCCTCAAAAATTGGGAAAATCCCATCAAGTTTCCCCCACACCCCCAGCGCAGACCCCGTGGCAGCTCCCCCTTGGCTGTCGCTCGGTGTCTGTGCCAGCAGCGGGTGCTGAGGGTCTCTGGCTGCATTTGGGGTCAGAGCTCCCCCAGCAGCTCTTGGTGGCTGCGCTGGGCTGCTGCTGTCCCCTCCAGAAGATCTCAGCTGCCGGGAGCTGGCCTGGCTCCACCGAGCTCACACATGGCAGCGCAGGAGCCGGGCCAGGCACGGATTTCCCTCCCGTGCTGCCATCTGCTCCCAACGGTGCCGCTTGTTCCTGTTCCTCACCCCATTCCCTGTGCCCTGGTCCATGTCTCCATTCCTCAACCCATTCCCTGTTTTCCCCTGTCCCCATTCCTCACCCCATTCCCTGTTTTCCCCTGTCCCCATTCCTCACCCCATTCCCTGTTTTCCCCTGTCCCCATTCCTCACCCCATTCCCTGTTTTCCCCTGTCCCCATTCCTCACCCCATCCCCTACTTTCCCCTGTCCCTATTCCTCACCCCATTCCCTGGTCCATGTCCCTCTGGGATGTCTCTGCTTGGGAAGAGCACTGGGCTCCCTGGGTTGGTGCCGAGGGCAGAATTTTCCAGCAGCTCCCGCTGCGTGTCCCTGCCCCTGGCCCAGCTCCTGCCAGCGCAAAGCTGAGATCCCACGCTCCTGACCACACAGAGTCGTGAGTTTTAACCTCAGTGGAGACAAATCCCCATGCAGGGCTGGAGTGAGGATGCAGAGGTGAGGGTGGAGAGCTGGACAGGGGCTCAAAGCACCTTCCTGACCCCACACATGGAGCTGAGCCCTTTCCCTCACAAACACTCCTTGGAATCGTGCCTGGAGCCGCCACCAAGCTCACCTGGCCTTCAAAGATGGAAACCTCACGGTGCTGCTGGAACTGGGCAGGGAAGCACCGTGCCAGGGGCAGGAGAACACATCCATGGCCTCCCTTTCCCCGTCCTCCTTCCTATGGCCCACCCCAAGGAGCTGGAGCCACGGGCGGCTCCACAACAACAAAACCAAAGGAAAAACAATCTCCTGGTGCTAATGGGATTGGTTCTGTCCCTACCACGCACATTCCAGGCCGGCTCGAGGGACCGCTCCAGGCCGGGGGGGGAAGGGGGGATAATGAAGCCAAATTATTCCTCCGTCTTCAAATGTCAGAGTTGAGCGCGGTGCCGCCGGCCGGGCCTGGCGCAGCTGCTGGGCCCTGGCGATGCCGTGTGGAAGCAGAGCGGCCTCGGAGCGCAGCCAGGGACAGGCATTTTCCATTCCCTGGCCTCCGTTGCTTCTTGGAACGCCGGGCCGCAAGGGGCTTCGCTCCGCTCTGCGTGTGTTCTCCTGCCAGGTGAGGAGCGCAGCCAAGCTGGGATGCGTGGCTGGGGTTTGCGATGGGAACCGGGCTCCCTGAGGGGCCGGGGTGGTGCTGCAGCACCTGCTCCCCTCCGGAGCCATCCCCGCTTCCAGGGGGATGGCACGTGGTGGGCACGGAGGGGTTCTCCTGGATCGCGGCCTCGCTCCGGTGCCGAGCGGCGCCGGGAATGGCCAAGGCCGCCAGCTGAGCGGGAGCCAGCTCCTGTGGGAGTCAGCTCGCCATGGGGGTGTGGAACGGCCCAAGATTCCTCCAAGAAGGTGTTGATCCTTCCCCCAGGCCAGGCCCCACGTGGCTCCACGCTCTGGGTCCCGCTCATTCCCACACTCCGTGTTTTATCCAGGCTGGAGAACGTGGCACCGCTGCTCCCCAGGGTGGGTGGCACTGCCTGGGGGTGGGAATGCAGCCGGAGAATCCAGCTGGCTCCGTGCCAGCGGGGAAGGGATGCTGCTCTCCTGGTGCGCTGTGCCAGAGCCGGGCTGGTTGTGGTGGATTGGCGCTGGAATTGGGGAACTGGGGACCTGCAGGGCTCGTCTGCACCTCGGGACAGCGGGAGCCTGCAGAGAAAATCCCACGGGACTCGTGTGTCCCACATCCCTGAGGTCTCACATCCTTGATGGTCCCACATCCCTGGGATTCCAGAGCCCCGGGGGTCCCACATCCCTGGGGTCTCACATCCCTGGGCTGGTGGCTGCTCTCTGCCGTAGAATCCTCTGGAATGAGGAGCTGCAGTGGTGCTGCTCCAGGGCGAAGGAGAGGATGATCTGCCTCCATCAGCCTCCAGGAGAGAAACTATCTCCATGGGGAAATGCGTCCAACGGGGCAGGATAAAAGGGAGGGAGAAGGGCTGGTCCGTCTTCCCTGGCACAGCAGACACCCCCAGCCCACATTCCCGACCTTCCCCGGGATCACAGGCTCACAGGCCAGGATTACACAGGGATTAGCAGGGAGAAGCAGACCAGAAATCCAGAGGGAATAAAACCAGGGAGAGGCAGTGGCACTGAGAAAGCCTCAGGGCAGGAGGGAGATGGAGCTGGGACATCACCGAGGAAGAGTGAGGGAGGTCACCACAGCCTCCTCCACAGCAAGGAAAATAAAGCAGCCGAGAGGTTTGGTTGTGCTGGGAAAAATCTCACAAGATTTGGGGGAAAAAAACCCCAAAACCCTGGATGTCGGGGGCTGCTAGGAATTGCTGCTCCTGAGCAGGATGAAATGAGGAGGTCGGGGGAAAAGGCAGCGCTGCCAGCTCATGATTTTGTCATTACTCTCGCAGTGTTGGCCGTGGGTTTTAAAGCCCAGCTGTGGGAGCCGTGGGATACACGAGAGCTTGGCTTGCAGCACGAGGTACACGGAGAGACCTCATGTTTTGCAAGGGGGAAAAGCAAGCAAACAAAAAAAGGTGAAAATATGACTCAAATACATCCCGAAGGCTTGAAATCAAGATCAGAAAGAAGAAGAATGTAAATAGTTTGGAGTTTATTCCCCCCCCTTTTTTTTTTTTTTTTTTAACCCAGTGCGGGATTTTCCAGGCAGACCACCGCTCTCCACGGTAGGAATTCCAGGTCTGCCTGGATATATCCTGCATGGGATAAATATTTTACAGTTGTGTGAGTTGCTCAGATTGCTGTGCTAACACTGGCCATAAAACTCACCTTAGATATAAGGCAGGCTGCTCGGGGAAGGGGGCTAAGTGCACTCAACAAATAATGAAGAGAAATAAAAATAAATATCAAATGGCCCATAAAATCAAACAATAACGGTAACTAAAAAGTTCCTGGATTTGCTGCCAGAGGTAAAATCCCATCAGCAATATGAAATAACCAGAAATTCCCCCCTCTTGGTTCCTGCTCCACATGACACAAGTCAGCGCGCCTGGTCACCAGAGTAGTTATGGAATACATCTTCCTCCCAGGGTCTTATAAATGCATTTTTCCTGCTTTGAGAGACCTTCTGGGGTTCAGTTTAACTGGGGTCTGGGGAACACGTGAAAGGCATTTGCAGCATCCAGCCCAGCCCCGCTTTTCCTGCAGGGGAAGCAGAGGTGTAACATTCACAGCTCCCACCTGGGCTGGAGAGGGCCACGGCCCTCGGTGGGACAGAAATAGCTGCACTTCAAATATCACCTAAAATAATAAAGGGAAAGCGTTTGTTTGAAGTCTTTCACAGATCAGGGTGTGCTGGTCAGATGAGGGGTGGCTGAGGGAGATGGGGAAGGGGCTCAGCCTGGAGAAAAGGGGGATCAGGGGGGACGTTCCCAATTTCCACCACTCCCTGGCAGGAGGGGACAGCCGGGGGGGGTCAGGCTCTGCTCCCAGGGGAAAACAGGACAGAGGGAAAGACCTCGAGTTGCACCAGGGGAGGTTTAGGTTGGATATTGGGAAAATTTCTTCCTGGAAAGGGCGGTCAGGCCCTGGAAGTTCGGAGTCCCCATGCCTGGAGGTGTCCAAGGAATTCCTGGAGGTGGCACTCAGTGCTCTGGGCTGGGCACAAGGTGGGGATCGGTCACAGCTTGGACTCGATGATCCCGGAGGTCTTTTCCAGCCTAAACAACTCCGTGATTCCATGAAGTGGCCCCTGGAGAAAGGGGAAGGTGTCAAAGGAAGCCGAGCTGGAAGCGGGACAACCACGAGGTGTTGGCAAGGAGGGGCAGGAGCCCCCCCCAGGCACAGAGAGCACCCGTGGAAGGGGCAGAGCTGGGTGGGAGCTCCTGCAGCTCCGAACTCCAGAGGGAACAGGGCATGGAACACCAGGAGGGTCCATCTGCAGCCTCTTCCCGTGCTGACATCTCCTCCTCTGTGCAGGTCGTGTCTAAAATAACAAGGCCCTGAGGTCCTGGCCGGGGTCTCCGTGTGCTGCAGCAACACAAAAAGCAAATTAATAAGCACTGCTTCCCTTTCTCCCCAAGGTTTTGCGAGGCTTAATTAATGAACGTCTGTAAAACGCATTTGGAGCTGGGAATGAAATGTGCTGTGGAAATGCCAAATATTTTTAATGCTCCAGCAGATTTAGAAGGTTTAAATAAGAAAAATACACAGCTTTCCCTCTCCGAAACAGATTGCTCTCCTTGAAGCAAAGAGCTCCAGAACATGAAGTTTTCATCAGGCTGACTTGAAAGGGAGTTTTCACGGCTTTCCAAACGCGTTTATTCTCATGGAGAAATTCCCCCCTTTCCCTTCTACAGATGTGGACACCGACCATGGGAAATCAAAGAAATCTACCCCCGGCCGTTGGCAGGGCCAGCGCTATGAATAATTTCCTGATTCCCACTGATGCCTGGAATGCCCTCTCGGCCAGATGCGCGCCGGCTTTGGGAATTACACGGACCCCGCGTGGCCTCGGTGGCTCTGGGGAGCTGGGAGGGCTCTGATGCCGACCATGTGTGGGCAGCGAGGCGCTTTTGGCACCGGGGCGCGCAGGGAGCTCCGGCGACAGGACTGCACCCTCTGGAGGGTACTGCTGCTCCTGCACGGGGAGCTTTCGGCCAAAAATCCCCGGTCCGTGACGGCCCGGGTGGTCTGGTGGGAGGTTTTTGTCCCCACCGGGGCTGTGCCCGCAGCCCCGGGCTGCCTGCAAATGGAATGGGGTCCCGCAGGTGACATTTAGTGACCCGCAGGTGGAATCCCGACGGGAATTGTTGGGCTTTCAAGCGACAGCGGCTGGAGAATGCTCGGATGGAAGGAGCTGGGGGCCCGTGGGGTGGTGACAGAGCCCTGGGATCCCGCGGCTGTGGGGCGGTGACAGCCCCGGGGAGATCTGAGGGGTGGGGACAGAGCCTCAAGTCCTCTCAGCCATGAGGCAGTGACAGAGCCCCAAACTCCTCAGCTGAGGGGGTGACGGAACCCAGTTCCCTCAGGCTGGGGGGGTGACAGATCCACGGTCCCCTCAGCCCTGAGGGCAGGCGACAGTCCCGCTTCCCCGAGCCTGAGGGGAGGTGACAGCCCCCGGTGCCCATTCCCGGGGAAGGCGACAGCCCCCGGTCCCCCATCCTTGAGGGGAGGTGAAAGCCCCCGGTCCCCCCTCCCTGAGGGAAGGTGACAGCCCTGGTCTCCATCCCCGGGGGAGGTGGCAGCCCCTGCAGCCCCGCGGGGCGGTGACACGGCGGTGGCGGTGGCGGTGGCGGTGGCGGCGGCGGTGGCGGCGGGGCGGCGCCAGGCCCGG
>VZRN01005895.1:242785-255051 GCA_013397935.1 Dasyornis broadbenti | reverse complement strand
CCCCAGCGGGGCTCCGCCGCCTCCCCGGGCCCGGGGCACGGAGCGCGGCCCGGGGGCGCTGGCGGGCGGCAGCACGGCCCGGTGCCCGGTGCTCGGGGCCCGGTGCCCGGTGCCCTGTGCCCTGTGCCTGGTGCCCGGTGCTCGGGGTCCCCGGGCCCGGGGATTGTCCTGAGCGGGGCCCGCGGGAAGGGAACGATCGCGGTGAGTGGAGACGCTGTTGCTCTTGGGGTGTGCGAGGAGGGAGGCTGAGGGGTGGGGGAGGCTCTGAAGCAGAAAATAGTGTGAATCCCATAGTGAATCCTACAGTGAATCCTACACTGAATCCCGTAGTGAATCCCACCCAGTGAAACTCCCCCAGTGAATTCCACCCAGTCCCCACCCTGGGTCAGGTCTGTGCAGTCAGTACCTCTGCGGGTTTGTAGAGACGCCAGGTGTAGCAGTTCCAGAGACTCCCCATTTGTGGTGTTTCAGGCCCATTCCGCTGCACCCCGTCCTCTCTGCTCTGCCTGCTGACCGCCCCCAGTCCCTGATTTTGGGAGGTCACTCAGCCCTTGAAGGCAGCACGGAGCAGGTGGTACCTGTTGGGGTGACGTGGTACTTGTTGGGGTGACGTGGTACCTGTTGGGTTGGTGCTCGGGGTGTTGCAGGTGGTACCTGCTCCCGGAGGAGTTCCTGTTCCCAGGGTTTCCCTGTCTGTTGCCATCCCGGTTGGTGTTGGACAGTGTGCAGGAGCTGTGGTGTCTGTCTCGGGGATGTTTCGCTGTCACTGTCAGCCTGTCACTTCCCTTCAAAGCATCGTTTATCCTCAGCTTCACTCAGCGTTGCCTCCTGAAATAACCACACCGTGGAGGGGAAGCTCTCCCAGGCATCGTTCAGTGCTGGAGGAGCCTCTCAGAATCCGTACCCATACACACATCCTGGTTTTTTCCCCCCTAATGACCTCCTGTGCTCCGTGAAGCTCCATGCTGTGTCACCTGTGGCATCTCATTTTATCCCTCTGCACCTCCTTTTCCTCCCTCTCAGACAGGAATTCCAGCACTTCGTACTCCAGGTGTTGGTAGCACTGCTCCCCTGGCACTTGGGAGTTCTCTGGGTGTGCAGCAGTGAGCAATGGAAGTAATTTGTTTCAGGGCTGTGATAAATCACCCAGGCTGGAGCTGCAGCAGTTTTATTCCCCAAGCTGCAGCTCCGTCATGTTCGCTATCGCTGCCTGTTTATTTTCTTTGTTAATTTTAAAGCAAAGCCCGTTGAAGTTTGGATCCTGCTTCTCGTTGGTCGGGAGTTTAAAGGGGTTTTTTAACTTGTTTAAAGTCGGATTTATTGGGGGAATACGAGGAGAAACCTGAAGGGGGACTTTGGATGTGCTGTAGAGCACAAGGGGGATTCCAAGGGCATTCCCTGCCGGCAGTGATTCCTTGTTGGGTGCTTCTACTTGTGACTTCTTTGCACTTCTGACTGCCTCTCTAAGGCAGGAGGGCAGAGGCTCTGGTGCCGTTTCACACATGCCATTGGGATGGTGCACTGCAGCTCCAACACCACGGGCAGAATTTCCATCTTTGGAATTGCTACCGGGAGCTGTGTGGCTGCCCCGGCGCAGGAAATTCACTTCTCTGCTGGGATCCTGCTCTTTCATTCAGTCCAGAACAGGCTGTGCAGGACCATGGCGACAAAAGGCCCTGGACACGCTGATGAAGCCTCTCCTGGGCGCTGAAAAGCAAACGGCCCCAATCTTCTCTTTTGAAATAAACTTGGGGTTTGGTTTTCTTTTTTCCCCCCTTTTGTCCTCCTTGGGTAGAATTTCATGACTTACAAATGGGTTTAATATTTTACTCCCAGCGCTCTCTGTCACGTAGAGGGAGAGTTTCAGGTTGCAGAATCCCCTCTGCAGCACCGGCGACGTGCTTTGGGATCGGGGGGAGGAAACGGGGGAACCCTTCAGGACCCTCAGCAGGAGAAGCTTCTGTGCTTGAGCTATCGAGGCAGCGTTGGTGAGGTGGGGTTGGGCAAAGCAGGGTCACAAAAATCGGGGACAAACATCAGCCCAGATGCTGGGGACGATGTTCCCGTGCAGGCCCTTCCAAGGGAATTCATTGAGGTGTCCAGAGGAGCTGTTAAGGAGTTAATTAGGAATAATCCCTTGAAGGACACGCCAGCGTGTTTGCCGGGAAAAGCAGGATGAACAGGCAAGGTCTTATCACAAATGTCCGGGTGCACATCGAGGGAATGCTGACCTGAACTTCCCAAACTTTATTCCTTCTGAGAAAATGGTGGGAAGGAGAGGAATGTCCAGGGGGATGGAGTAAAACCACGAATGGGGAGGATAAGGGCGGTGAGTCTGCCTTGCTCTTGTGTTCCTGTCATCTCCTACGGCTTCACCCTTCAATCAGACTTGGTATTTTTTTCCTTTTGGAGCTGAAGTTGAGCTTTTGTGGGGTTTCCATGATCCATCCTCTGCCACATGGCAAGTTTCAGACAGATTTAGTTGTTAGATCTGGTAGACGTGGTGTAAATGTTTATGCTCCAACTGAATCACTGTAAAAATAACTGCTGCCTGCTTTTGCAGTGTTGGGAGAGCCCCGAGCTGGGGGTTTTATTTAGACCAAAAGTGAACTTGGGCGATGCTTTAAAGGTTCCTGTCCTACCTCCAGGTGTTGTGTGGCTTTGTGAGGAGGAGCCCTGCACAGCAGGGTGGTGGGTAAAGCGTCTTCCCCGCTTTCTCATTTATTGAGAAATTTGGGGTCTTGAAGAAAAAGCTGTTCTGGTGGCCTTGGGTGACTGCTCAGGGCAGGGTGGCACAAAACCTGTGCAGGACAGAGCTGCCCACGGAGCTGGGAAAGGAGACAAAGGCAGGATGGGCACAAGCCTGAGTGCAGAGGGTTCAGGTGAGGAGAGGAATGGGCTGCAAACAGATTTGAGCTGGAGTTCAGTGCCGAGCGCTGGGACAGCGGCTCCTGTCTGCTGGGAAACACCGATTCCCTGATTTCCATGGCAGGGCTGGGGCCTGTGCTGCTGCTCTCTCTGCAGTTTCATCACTTCGAGCTGGCTCTGCCCGAGCTCCCTGGCTGCTCCCAGGCTCTAATCCCGGGTGGAGGTGCAGGGAGGGGAGAGCTGCACCCTGGAGCACCCGCTCTGCTCGGAGCTACTCCTGCTCTGCTATTGCCACTCTGCCCACGCCGTGCGAGCCGTGCTGCACGAGCAGCCTGGGACACGCACAGCTCCCGGCAGCTCCAGAAAAGCTGGAAGTTTTCCTGAGTTTTTCCCAGGTGTGGAGCGGAGGGCCTGGATGGTTGTGGGGAACAAGATGGGGAGTGATTTTCTCGCTGGGGGGACCTTTCTGCCCTGCCAGAGCTGCTGGCAGAGCTGGCACGGGCTGTCCCCAGCGGGAAGGTGACCCAGGGGTTGCTGGTGGATTTTTGGGTGGCCGTAGTGCCATGGGTCAGTTTTTCGCCGCTCCCAGGGGTGGCAGGGTGACACCGGAGTGGCGCAGGGGAGGAGGGCAGTGTCCAGCAGGGCAGCAGTGCCTTTGTGCAGCCCAGGTGACACTTTTGGGGTGGCTCTGGTGGCTCTGCTGTGCTTCCCGACACCACTAGGTGCCTCCCGGCCTTTGCACTGCTGGGAGAGGCGCAGCAGCACCCGCTGCTCCCTCGGGCTGCGCCAGGGGCTGGGGCACGGCTCGGATTTTGGGCTTATTTTGGATGTGGCCCCGCTGTAGCTTCGCTTTTCCCACAGCTGGGGCTTGGCGGGGTTTGACCCTAAAACGTGGAGCTGTTCAAGGCAGAGCTGTCGGGGAGAACTGAGTGTGTAACGAGCCTGAACTTCGGGCGTACGTGGATTTTACGGGATGTAAACCCCACCTGGTGGGGGTCCCTGTGTGCCTGACTGTCACTGCTGTCACACTGCCCACGATAATGGACACGCTCCGAGTGATTTTTGTGTTTGCTCCATTTGTTCCTGGCCCAGAGGGATTGGGTTTGGGGCTGCCAAGGACACGATCACCATCAGCTTCGTGGGCCGGGGGAGGATCTTTCCTTTCTCAGGCGTTGAGACGAGCAGGCCGAGGTGGTGGCAGGGCAGGGTGGTGCTGGCCGTGGGTGATGAGGGTCTCCTCTCACCGGGACCAGCTTTGGGCAGGACTGAGGACAAGCCCAGCGAAGGACGGGCAGCTCTGGGTACGGGTAGAGAGAAGAGAAATGGCAAATCCTTGTCAATAATCTCAGTGTGACGTTTTGTGCCCCGGTGTCCAAACCTGACCTCGCACCTGAGAGTCCCCCTGGCCCTTTCGGCTGCTGAATGACCAGGACCAAACTGCTTTTCCCACTGCCCTGGCTCTGCGACAGAAACATTTGAAAAATCTGGTTCTGGGGGGATTTGTTGCTGCTTTTCTTCCCCCCCACAATTTGTGCTGGGTACAGCACGTCCCGCCCTGTGCCTCACGTTGAAGCTCCGGGCGGTGGCACAGAGTTGAGCGTGTTCAGATCCTTCACCCTCCACTTTTCTGCTGCTCTGCTTTAGCAGGCCAGCCAGCTCTTTGACAGCCATCCAGTTTTATTAGTGCAGAAACCAAAATCCCACCTCCTTTGGCTTGCAAACAACCTCCTGATTGATGCCTGGGAGCAGAATAAATTCGTGCGTGTCTGCTGGGCCCCGTGCTCAGAAGAAAATAAAAACAGAGATTTTGGAAATGCCTGAGACTTCTGAGGGCATAAAAAAATAGCATTTAAAAGGAAATAAACTGAAAATCTTTTTGCTCCTTTACCTTTGGGCTGCAGGGTGTCTGCCCTTGGCTCCAGCTTGAGAGAAAGGGGATGCAGAGAAGCAGATCAGAGGATCAGGAGGACCTCGGTCAGAAAGTGCTGGAAAATGAACCAGGTGCCTCCTGGCTGCTGTGGAATGCAGTGTGGATTGCTTTCTCACCGAGGTGCGAGGCTGAGCCAGGCCTGGGCTGGCTGTGGTCAGTGTGGGAGCCCAGCAGTGCCCAGGCCCATCCCGGTGCCGGCCACTCCGGCTGCTGGGAGAGGAACCGGCCTTTGGGGCACGGAAATAGAACTAAAAAACCGCTTTGTCTGCTGGGCTTTGTCCTTTTTCTCTTTTACACAGTGAATGTTCCTTGCTCTCCCTTTGCCAAACATTAAATTCCCTTAAATTTTGAGGCTGAAGACTTTTCAAACTTTCCTGTTGCACTCGAGGCGTTTTCCAGAGGCCCATTATTCCCACACGAAGTATCGCTCCTTCTGAAACTCAGCCCCATTTATAATCTCTTTATTTGAGCCCTGCAAATTGCCAGTCACTTTAAAATAGCGATATTAGTCTCAGGCTCTCTCCTTTTATTTATTGCTTTGATGAAAGGGATGGTGTCAGGAGTGGAAAATGAGTGGAGGCAGAGGAGGGGAAATGGGAGAAATTAAGGGAAGGAGTTGGAAAAGGGAACAAAGAAATCGATTAAGCGCTTTTTTTTTTTTTTTTTTTTTTTTTCTCTCCTTTTTTTTTTTGGGGTATTTTTTTTTTTTCCCTCCCATATCTTTCTTGAGGATGATTATATTTGGCTGGAAAACATCCCCTTCATTCAGTGTGTTAATATTTAATTAGTTGCTGATCATGAAGGGCTTATTGTGGTTGCTAATTTGGCCAGGAGATGCTGGAAATGCTGCTGGGAACAGAAGTAGGTTAACAGGGCAGGTATTCCTGTGCCTCGGTGCCTCACCTTCCTTGGCCCCGAACTTCCAAGGAAACTTCTTGCTGCCTCTCCTTAGAGGGGATGCAAAGGCCACGGGAACGTCATCCCAAAATCCCAAATGAGAGTCAGGGAAGCAGCAAATCCGCAGTGAAGGGCTCAGCCTCTTTGCCCTCACGTCGCGTTTGGGAGTGTGAAGTGCTGGGAACTCATTTTCATCGTTTGGGCATGTGATACAAAGCCTCAGGATCTGAAATATTACAGTCGCCATGGCTACCAGTGACTTATCTGAGGGAGTTTGACTTTTGTTTTGATTTCAAGTGTCTTAATTGTGGTTTAAAAATCAGAATCTAAATGTGTTTTTTTTACTTAGGCATGAAACTAAAGGCATTAAATGATTTGCATTATTAAAATACCTATAATGCTGCCTGTCAAAGGTTCTTAAAGAAGGTCCTTAATATTCCTGCCTTAGGTTCTAAATAAAGTCACTCCCCAGCTTTATGGCAGTTGTGCTGTTCTCACCACAAAAAATTCCTTGCAGGTGCCTCTCCGGCTCTTTTGCAATCCCAGACCTTTTGTTTGGCCTCGGAAAAGCTGTGCCGCTCCACGCCTGGTGCTTGGGAACACAAACCCCCACCTTCTGCTGCTTTTCCTCCTTCCCCTCTTGTCCCCCAGCCGTTCCCCGCGGGCTCCCACCTCTGGCGCTGGTGTTTATGGAAGAGTTTGGCTCTTGGAAGTTTGCCCCGCTCAGGAATCCTGCCAAACCCCCTCGAGTTTCTCCTGGATGAAAAATTACCCAGCACCACCTGCCCAAAAAGTGGGAAAACGTGGGGATGCTGAGCTGGGGTGGAGAGCACCAAACTGCCCCTCCTTCCACGCTGGAAAAGAAGAGGAGGAACAGGACGGGCAGTGGCGCAGCCGAAGATTTTTCTCCCTTAATTCAATCACGAAAATGTTACAATCTGTCCTGCTCTAATTCCCTCCACTTGTACTTGTGCAGTGGTTGCAAACATGCTGAAATATGAACTCATGCTCGGTAAGCCTTTAATTCCAGCTTTGATGCTTTTAATCATCGGGACAGATTTGGTAAAAATGATTCATTAGCTCCAAACGCATCTCGGGCTCCACGTGACGCTGTGGGGAACGGAGGAGGCACCGCTTGTTCTTTGGGATGTTCTTTGTGCCTGAGCTGCTTCTGGAAGTGTGGCCCTGACCACCCCAGCTCTGGAGGCCTCTTGCCTGTGCAGATGCCTCCTCTCTGCAGCTGCTTTTGGTCCAAAGCTGAGCGTTCCTTGCTCAGAAACGTGGGAGCAGAGCCGTGGGCAGCGAGTTGGGGCGAGGGCGAGCACTGCTGGCTCCTCTCCGGGTGCAGCAGCAGGAGCATTTCTGGCCCTGTTTGCCTCCCCTGCTTTCCTTCCCTGCTGCTGTGTGCCTGGAACCACTGCCTCAACCCTCGCTGGGACATCCCACAACCTCCCTGAGCCCCGGGCGTCGGGCTGGGGTTGGCTTCCCCCACACCGAGCTCTACCCGCGGTGACCGGGGAGGATTGAAAGCAATCTGACTCCAGAGCAGCGGCTTGGAGGCAAATCCTCAATCCCATTACTCGTTCCCTGGCAGGCCCTGGCCGGGACTGGGGTACCAGTGATGTTATCAGAGCCTCTGAGGCCGCTGCCCAAAAGGCATCGCCCTCCTGGCTCAGCGGGGCTGTGGGATTGCAGCTGCCCCCGCCGTGCGTGCCATGGGTATAAAGATCCCTTTCACAGCTGTTTCCATATGGAAAGTGGGATTCCTGCTCCTGCAAAGCCACCTTTGTGCCAACAGATCCACGAGAGAGGCCCTGGCGCTGTAAGGATGCCGGGATCCCCGCTGCTGTGCGTGGGGTTTTTGTGTTTTGCATTTTTCCAAAGGGCAGATTCGGCTGCAGCCGCACGCTCGACCCCGCTCCAAGCCGAGGAACCCCCATGAAACTCCAGCTTTTTGAGGGCAAGGGTGGCATCCCGAGGAAAATTCCAGAAGCTCTCCAGCCCTCGGAAAGGGAACGAGTGGAATAAACACTTTCTCCCTGTTGTGCTGAAAGGCTTTAGTCTCCCGGGCACGTTCGGAGCGGCGAGGACGAGCCGCAGCTCTTCCCAAGTTTTGTCTTCCAGGCTGCTCCTGCTGTAACAAATCGTTAGGCAACGAGTACACGGCATTTGGAGATGGGGGATGAGATAGGGACAGCCTCACAAAGGCACTCTCAGATGTTCAAGGCTTCCTTTTGTGCTCGGGGGGTTTTATATATTTGTTTTTCACTCTCTGACATCCAACTGCTGCTCCTCTTCTCCCTGCGCTGCCGGCGCTGGAGTGGGAGCCAAGGCCGTGGGTCCAGGCGCGCTCCCGTGTCCAGCCAAGCCTGCTCTTATCACAAATCCCTTTTTTCTCCCCGCAGAGCAAACACTGCTTGGTGCTGTTCTCTCACCTCTCCTCCTCCCACTTTGTTTTCCATAAATCCCTTCCTTGACTTCTTGTGCTTTGTGTGGATTTTGTTTTGTTTCCAGCTTATTTTTTTTCTGCCTTAAAATTTTTTTTTTTTTTTTTTTTTTTGGACATTAGCAAAGCTTTTCTTTTGTTTTGCTTTTCTTCCCCCCTCTTCAGAGTATTGTGTAATCATTGGATCCTTTTATTCGATCCTTGTAAACAGACGAAGGAACCAGAGCAGGGAGTTTCTCCTGAAGTGGCTGTTCCCTTACCTGTTGAAATGAGTCCCACATCCAAACACCTTTATTCCACACAGATGGACCAACCCACCCTGAGCTAATCCTGTCAGAGTGAAGTGAGGAAAAGGGAAAAAAGGAGAATATCTGGGCAGGTGAAGCCGGGAGGACTGTGGATCCAGGGACAGCATTCCCTTGGGGATGAACCCCGAGGCTGAAAGAGGAATGTTTGAAATGAGTGCAACGAAAAGCACTGCGGAAAATTCCCATGAGGACACTCCTGCAGGAGCTTGAGCTTCATGAAGTTAAATAGACTCGGGAATTGTCCCGCCGGATCTTCCCTGTGGATTTTACCTGTCCAGCCTGGAGCAGAGAGGCTTTGTTGGGTGCCTGATGCTGTGTCCAGAGGGAATTTCCCTTCCTGCTGGATGTTTCCTCCTTCCTGCCCCAGCAAATCCAGGTTGCAGAGAGAAGAGGGAAGGGCTTTGACGTGCTGAGAACCCGCGCCTCCCTCCCTCCAATCCCTTCCTTCTTTTTCCTCGGGAAGAGCCGGAGTGCACGGACGTTCCTTGGCTTGTAGAGTGTGCATGAAGGTGCTGTCAGCAGCTGCCTTTCTGCTAATCCTTTTCATTCCAGCAGGGAATGCTGCCTGCTCTGCCCTCAGGCTCTTTAGGGTGCTTTGGTTGTAGGCTGGGGGTTCCAGACCTCCCTCACCCGCCTGAGCACCCCCAGCCATCCCAGTGGGAGCTCCGATGGATTTTGAGGAGCATTCCCAGCCCCAGGAGCTTGAGCCAGCCTGCCAGGGATCACTGTGTGCATCCCAGCGAGCTGCAGAGCCGCTCCCGGCGCTCTGATGGACATCCCAGATTTCCCCTGGCTCCCTCTCCCTAAAGCTTGCAGGAAGTTGCAATCCGATAGGAGCAGGCCCTGTCCATTGTTGCTCATTGTCTGAGGATTGTTTACATCCCCGCTTTTGTTATCCCATCTCCCTGACTCTTCCCTGACCTCGCCGGCTCCTTTGGTCCATTGTGTGTGGCTGTTGTTGTTCCAGGGAGTTCTGAGGGAGGAGGGTTGGAGCAAACCCTGGGATTACTCAGCCCCAGCCTCCTCCTTTTTGGCTTCATTGCTTTATTCCACCTAAATAATAATAATAATAATAACAGTAATGATGATAATTCCCGCTAAGTGCAGTCCTGAGTGCATTCTCCCACTGTGGATTTGGGAGCAGCTTCCCAGACTCAGGATAATCTCCTTGGGATTTTTTAATGTCACGTTTCCATGAAACATTCCTCAAAAACGCAGGGACCCAACAGCAGGATGCTCCTGGAAACCTCAGCCCCATCCTGAATATTGGTCCCTGTGTTTTCTCCCCAGCAGAACACGGCTCTCGATCCCAAAAAGTCGCTCAGAGCTTAAATCTGCGAACGAGTTCGGGATTTCCCACGAGCGGGCTCAGGGAGGGAATCTTGCAGTTGGTCCTGGAGTTCTTTCCAGAGCATCCCACAGCCTCTTCCCCTGGAGCAGGGATCCTGCTGCCTGCGGACGCAGCGTTCCCACTGACAAGTGCATCTGAGGCCAGGCAGATCCCGGGATGATGCTGGGAACACGTGCGAGAGGCACTGGGAAAAGCGAGGAGATGTTTACGCTGGGAGGGGACTGTTGACAGCGCAGTTCAAACAGCTGACGTTATCCAGGGCAGCCAGTGCCGTGCAAGATTTTGCTTTCTGCTCCTCTCCTGGGGGTCAGGCAGAAGGGAAGGATCAAATGGGGCTGGCAGGGCTGGGCTTGGCCGGAGCAGGGAATCCAGCAGCTGCAGGCAGGGAAGGTGGTCAGGAGAAGCAGCGGCTGGGACTCGGTGCAGTGCCTGAAGTCGAGGTCAGGGCGGCCTCTGGGGCAGCTCGGCGTGGGGACACCAACATTCCCTGGAGATCGTGGCCCCGGGAGATGTTTGGATGGGTCTGAATGCCGTGTGTGCTGCGGGGCTGTCAGCAGCGCCGGAGGACAGCCGGAAAATGTGGAAGTGTTTAGTGCTGGGAGAAGGGAACCCGAGGTGCTGATGTGCTGGGTGGCTGCTGAGCTGGGAATCTCCTCCCAGCCGGCCCCAGCTGCCGTGGCTCCCCGGCACCCTGGGTGGGTATCTGCCGTTCTGTTTGCATCTCACACCAGCCTGTCTCTCTTGTTCTGTTTTTAGCATGGCTGACAAGAACAGCACCCTGAAATGCACGTTCTCTGCTCCTGGCCACAGCACCACGCTGCTGCAGGGACTGGCCTCGCTCCGAGCCCAGGCTCAGCTGCTCGATGTCATCCTCACTATAAATAATGAAGTGTTTCAGGTTCATAAAGTTGTCTTGGCTGCCTGCAGTGACTACTTCAGGTGAGAATCCCTGAGGGAAGCAGGCATTTTCACCTCTCCCGTGGGTGTGCCGTCTCCCCATCCTCACCACCCCAACCTCCCCACCACGCCCCACAAGTGCCACCCCACAGAAGCCTTTGGAGGCTTGGCTTGCCCCACAGATAGGCAGAAGTTCAGGAGCAGTCCCTTTGCCCTCAGGTTTGTTCAACCACAGCTGCTGGGCCAAGACACGAATCCAAAGCCAACTTTGGAACCCACCTGGGCAGGCACTCGTGATGCTTTCGCCCTGGAGCTGCTCGAGGTGATTTGGAAGTGGCAGCGAGGGCTCGGAAGTGAATCTTCCCCATTGTAAGCACGCCCCTGTTCCCTTTAGGCACCCCTGATGTGTCTGCAGCGCTCCCTGCTCTTGGGCTGAGGGCACCGAGGTCCTTGTGTGCGCTCCCCAGATCCCAGAAGATCCCAGAAGATCCGGGAGAGTTGTCCCAGCTGGTGAGGGTTGAGAACCAAAGCACCTCCAGGAGTTTCTGCAGCCAAATGAGCGCAGAAGGAGCCAATGGCAGGGCAGGGAATTCAGTCCCAGGGAATTCATTCAAACAGGTGTTCATCCATCTTGCCTCTGGCACAGAATCACGGAATTCTGGTTGAGGTTGAGGTTGGAAAAGCTCTCTGAGGTCATCAAGTTCAAGCTTGTCCCCAGCCCAGAGCACTCAGTGCCACATCCAGGAATTCCTTGGACACCTCCAGGGGTGGCGACTCCAAACCTCCCTGGGCAGTTCCAACCCCTGAGCAGCCTTTCCATGAGGAAATTCCCGCTGCTGTCCCACCTGGCACAGCCTGGGGCCGTTCCCTCCTGTGCTGTTGTTCCCTGGGAGCAGAGCCCGGCCCACCCTGGCTGTGCCCTCCCGTCAGGAGCTGTGCAGAGCCGCGAGCTCCCTCCTGATCCCCCTCTGCTCCGGGCTGAGCCTTCCCCAGCTCCCTCAGCTGCTGCTCAGGACTGGCTCTGGCTGGGAACGCCTCTGAGTCTGGGATGTTTTGGGGCAGCACCGGGGGCAGCGTGGAGTGCAGGACGTGCCGGAGGCACCGCGAGCAGGGAAGGCTCAGACCCACGGAGAGCTCGAGCTGGGTGTGATTCCAGACCCTGGGAAAAGGGGCTGCTGATGGGATTTGCACTCCCTGGATGTGCAGGTCCCTCCCAGCAGCCAGAGAAGACCAAGAGGCTTCCCCTGTCATCTCTTGGTGTCCCCTTGCCCATTCCTCAGCTGTTCACACCCATTTTCCAGGCTGTTCCCTCCTCTCTCCCGTTGGTGACACCAACCTTCCAGGCTCACCCCTCTCCCAGGCAGGCTCGCAATTCACCCTGGAGCTGCTCTGCCCCCCAAAACGCTCGTGGCACTGTTTAATTCAGGGCCGCTGCCAGGCTGGTTTCACTGCGGAAATCTAATTGCTGAGTAGGTTCCTCCTTAGAACTTCAGTGGTGCTAAAGAAGGTTGTCCTGGGGAACAATGGCAGAATAATCCAGCTTTTGAAAACACTCTGTGTTTTTTTTTT
>VZRN01005895.1:190665-227731 GCA_013397935.1 Dasyornis broadbenti | reverse complement strand
CCACTCCTTTAATACCCCTAACAAAAAAAAAAAAAAAGAAAAAGAAAAAGAATTCCTTTGGGAAAGAAATAACTTTGTTTTCCAAAGGGTTTCCCTGTTGTGTGGAGCAGCAAAGTCCTGTTTTTCAGCTGGCACAGTGGATTTTTGGCATTTCAGCGCTGCTGGGAGGCGCAGACCTTGCGCAGAGCGGAGGTGGGTGGTCGATGGAAGCTCTGGAGCTGCTTAATTGTCTTGTGAGTGGGACCTTGGTGTTTATAATCCAGAGCTTTCTGCCAGTCCCATAGTAACAAAGTGGGTGAGAAGAGGAGAGGGGGAGTTATTATTTTTTTTTTTTCTCGGTGACATTGACTCCTGTTTTTTGTTTTTGGCTCTGTTCCTTTTTTTTTTTTTGGGCTTGTCTCTTTTTTTTTTTTTTTTTTTTTCTGTGAGGCTTGGAATTTAAGGACTGCGCTGATTTCTGGGGTTGTTTACCAGGGCTTCTCTCAACTCCTGGTGTAGCTCAGCCCGGGGATGCTTTGATGCCTCTGTTCACTCATCGAAGGCAGCTGCTGCCCTCTCAATTTGTAATTAACAAAAAATTGTTGTGCAGCTAATGCAGGTAGCGCTGAGCTCTTCAAGATGTGACTCTTGAAATAATAAAAACTGTTAAGGTTTTTAAAGACAATTTGTGACCTGCATTTTAAGGGTGGTTCTTGTTCACTTGGGGATTTTTCTCAGGTTTCCAGGATTGCTGTTTATTGATAGCCAGAGTTAAAATCAGAGTTAATCTGGAGGGCTTTCAGCCCAGGCTGTGTTTGAGCTCCCTCTGATGGACCTTGCAGTCTTACCTGGGATAAAAAGACCCCCCCAGACTCCAAAAGCCTTCAGTGGGTGCTGGCTCCCAGCCCCACCTGCTCTGGAGCAAACCCAGAGAATTCAGCCCGGGTTAATGGTGATGTCTGAAAGCATTGTGCAAAATTTCATCGCCCTTTGCTCGTGTATTTTTAGGTTCTGTGTGGCTTTTGTGAGTTCCTGAAAACCATGGGAAGGAAAAAGTCGGTGCTGATGTTTTAAACCTGAGTAATTTCAATACAAAATCCTGCTGTAGTTTAATTCTGTCAAGTGCAATGTGTTGCAGTGGCAGAGATGGCTTTTTGTTTGAAGCTGAATTAAATCAAAATAAAGCAAAGCCCTCTAGTTTGTAATTGTGTGTGTGTGTGTGTAAAACCCACACACATCCCCCTGCCACGAAATTTGTGCTTAAATATGAGACACTCGCTGGTTTTCTGGTTCCTGTCGGCTGGGGAAGAGATCAAAATGTCTCTTTGTACATCCCCAGCTCAGCGCTGGATGTAGGTAATATGCAAAACAGTATTTAAAAGCTTAGTTAAATCAGAAATGCTAATCTGCTTTTAAAAATGAGAAACACTAATGATGATGATGATGATGATGATACGGAGCTGCAGTGGCTCCTGATGTCTTCAGCAGGTTTTTGCTAAACAATGTGACACAAAAGAAATTCCTAATGATGTAAGAGTAGTTTTGGATGTCTGAGGGATATTAAAGAAATGAATCAAAATCTGGACTGAGCCCTCCCAGCACAGAGATTGATGCTTTCAGCTGGCAGCTCAAGTTAAAAGTGAGTTTCTCTCCAAACACAAATGTGAATTTTTCAACCTCTGGAGGGGTTTTTTTCTTCATTAATTTTCCCAGACACAAAGTTTGGATCCCTGAATTTGTGTATTTCCAGAGCAAGAAGTGGGTGATTTAGGCTTCATCTGTGATCACCCACTGATGAATCCCAGGATCCCTGAGGCTGGAAAAGCCCTCCCAGCCCGTGGAGTCCAAGCTGTGCCTGATGCCCACCGTGTCCCCAGCCCAGAGCACTGAGTGCCGCATCCAGGCCTTCCTGGGACACCTCCAAACCTCCCTGGGCAGCCCCTGCCAAGGCCTGAGCTCCCTTTCCATGGAGAAATTCCCGCTGCTGTCCCACCTGAAAGGCTTGAGGCCGTCTGCCCTTGCCCTGGGAGCTTTGCTGACGTCCTGCCCCAGGACCCCAACCCAAGCAGGGAATTTTGGAGCCACCGGCGCTGCCCCAGGTGCCACCACCGCCGGCTGTGCCGTCAGAGCCCTTGCTGGACACGGGCTGGGTGAGCAAGCAGTGCCCCTAATTCTTTGAAAGAATGTTTGTAAATGAGCAGAGTGCGAGGCAGAGGTGACCTGCCAGGGCACAAAGAATCTCTGTTCTTGTGCAACCCCTGCCTCTCCTCGGGCTGCCTGAGCTGTCCAAGGTAAACACGGAGCCGGCTCTGATGTGCCATCCTGGGAAGCCGCAGCCAGCAGGGTAAGGTTCCTTCTGGCAAACCCAGCTTCTGTTGGATTTTTTTTTTTTTAAGGGCACAATGACTTTTTTTCCCGATTGTCCCATCACTCCCACACAGCACAGCTGCTGCTGGACAAAGTCTTGCTGTGTGCAGTGGCCAAATCCCTCGGTGTTAATGATGTAGCAAAGCCGGGGAGGCTCTGGGAGCACGTGAGGCTGAATTGTACAACTGCTGCATTTTGGGTGGTTGGTTGTAATTCTCAGGGTGAACATGTGGGACTCAGCTCCGGCTGCTGCGTTTGGGTTTTATTTAGCATCAGCACTGGGTGGTAATTTGCATTTCTAGAAGGTGCTCATTTAGCAAGAGGATTTGTTCTCAAGGTGAGGTGCAGTCAGTTCTCCCCATCCTTTGGGCTTGGTTTGGGGCTTTCCCCTCAAAACAAACTGCAGAGATGATGGTGCAGCTGGGCCTGTGGTTCCACGGAACGGGGTGGATACTGATTTTCTTGGTTTTCTAGTCAGAAATTGAACTTTGGAGCGCCGATGTCTTTGAGTTCCAGCTGTGGCTGTCGAAAGCGCGGAGGTGACGGAGCCCTCAGGGGGCAGGAGGGGTTGGTGCTGGGCTCGTCTGAGCTCTGCGCTGGACAGAGGTGAGCGAGGATCTCTGCGTGTGTAAAGCATCACCCCACGGAACAGAGCCACTGAACTGTGCCTCAGAGGAGTTTGCAAGAATATTTGGTGTTGAAAAATGACTTTTGCAGCCATGTGGCCTGAGGGCAAACTATCTTCAGGATCTGTGAGATGGAACGGAAAAAAAAAAAATGTTCCTCCCAGCACAAAGGAAAAGGAGGGGGAAACCCCAGGGCCTGGAAAGCCCAGAACGTGGTTGTGGTTGTGTGAGGACATGGGCTTGGAAACTATTTTTACCTGTTCTTGGCTTTCTCGATCAGATTAGTTCTTATCTCATTTCTTTATCGTGTAAACTGCATTTTTATTTCTCTAACAATCTTGGGTTACCTGTTCTGCTTTGGAAACAAGGTTTGTTTGAACCTGCCGTGCATCAACCCCCTGCCCCTCTCACTGGCACTTTGTTCTCAGTTTTATGATCAATTGGTCGATGCCATGGATTTCGGTTTGGGAGCGCTTCCTGCGCTTCAGGAATATCAGAGCCCTGACCTTTGCTGAGGCAGCAGCGCTGGGCGCTTTTCAGTGGGGGCTTTCCCTGCCGTGCTCCGTCCCTGTGGCCACGTGTGAGGGCGGCAGCAATGGACCAGATGAAGTCAAACCCATGGGTTTGGGGCTTTTGGGGTGAGCTTCAACCCAGATTTCCTGCTCTGTCCAGGGCTGTGAGTTCTCTGTAAGAAATTCTTCTCTGTGAGGAACTGCTTGGACAAGTTGTGGATTTCCCATCACTGCAAGTGTCCAAGGCCAGGGGCTTGGAGCAAGCTGAGACAGTGGAAGGTGTCCCTGCCCATGGCAGGGGTGGGAGTTGGTGATTTTAAGGTCCCTTCCAACCCAAAGCAGCCTGGGAGTCTGGGATTCCGTGAAATTATCGAGTGTTATCGAGCACTTCCATCGTGGTGCTAATCACACGCTGATTTGTCAGAAAAAATAGACATCTCCAAAATGATCAATAGGGATTTAACCAAAATGTCTGAAAGGCTAAATATTTATCTGTGTTCTCCATTATCAGTCTGTAATTGCAAAGGAACATTTTCTTGAGCAGTGGAAGGGCAGCTTGGTCAATGGCCCCGACAGCATCGATCACTCCCTAATGCTCTGTTCCACCCTGGCATCGATATTTTTGTGCCTAATGCAGGATCTGAAACTCAGGTAGACTTCAGGGCACTTTTCAGCAAATGTAAGGCTGTATCTTAAAAAAAAAAAAAAAAAAAGTAAAGAAAAGAAGCTTTTCTGGTTGAAAGTACCCTTGCTGGTTGTGATGGCCGGAATTCTGCGCTGGTGCTTTTGGAGCTGTGCTGGAGCTGCTGCCCTGTGGTTGCTGAGGGCTCAGAGGGAGGCAGTGAAATGCAGCAAATTCAAAATGAGGTGGATTTTTTGGGAGCGGGGTTCATTTGGTGACAGTGACTGGCTGCGACCTCGGTGCTGCTTCTCCTTTTTCCTTTTGATCTCAACTCCTCACATTTTGTTGAGCAAACGGGGTCCCAAAGGCTCTGGTGTCCCATCCCTGAAGTGTCCGAGGCCAGGCTGGATGGGATCGGAGCACCCTGGGGTGTGGGAAGTGTCCCTGCCCAAGGGGGTGGCCCTGGGATGATCCTGAGGGTCCCTTCCAACCCCAGCCGTTCCGGGATTCCTCGTTAACTCATTCTTTCTTAGCTCCTTAGCTCGGATCAGCATCTCTGATGGTGCCTGGAGTCCGTATTTAAAATGCTGCTTTGATTTGTGGGAAATGATTTTCCTTTCATGCTGTTGGGAGTGATATCCAGGAGTGAGGATCCACGAGGATCCCTCAGGGCTTGTGGAGCCAAGTGAGCATTGCAAAAGCCCCTCTCTGTCAGCTGGGGATGTTTTGGCCCCATCTCCTTGGGACTTCATAAATCACAAAGTTGTAACCGAGCGTTGATAGCGGCCCTGTTGTGCAAATTATTTCTTGGGAACCGAGAATTCCTCCCCGTGTACCAGAACAATCCTTTGCGATCAAACAACACCACACCCCCACAAAAACCAGCAGTTAAATAATGAAGTGGAGGAGGCTGGAGTAGCTGCAGCAATAATTCCACAGCCCTTCCCAAGCCTTGCCTGCAAGTCCCTGCTTTCCAGGCAGATTTCCTCCAAGTGTCTTCGACTTCTTTGCCTGCTCTATCACTTTTCCTGATGATTGGGGAAATCTCCTCTGTGCTCTCCCTGCTGGGCTGCTCGCTGTGTTTTTACTACGGTTACTTATCACTCCACACCAGTAAGATGTGTTAACTGCACACTGCAGCTCTGTCAGATGAGTTTTCAATTCATTTTGATACCCAGCTATTACTATTTATGTGAATATTATTTTCCTTGGACGACCGAGGTCTCGGAGGGGAGGGAATTGGAGTTGATATTCCAAAGTAGATGAATTTCCAGGCAGATGGTGATAGCTCTCACCTCAGACAGAGGAGCAGTTGTTGGTGACAGGATGGGGCCTCTTCAGACCTGGTGAAGCTGTGCAGGAGATTTTTCCAGCTCTGGAGCCTCAGAGTGCTGTTTCAACATCTGTAAGCTGGATTAAAGGCATAAAGCACCTCCGTGGGAGAAGGGAGGGCAGCGATTGTTTCATACTCTGACTTCTCACCTCTTTATTCCTTGCAGAATCTCAGTGTAGATTGTATTCCTGGCAGCCAGAGGGCTATAGAATATCTTACTTAATATTTCTTTAATCTCGTAAATATTGCACGAGTTTCCAGCAGCCAGCTCAGGTTCAAATGTCTGATTGACCTTCTCCTTGTAATTAGATTTTCCTCCGGTGCAGGGAGATGATTGTGCTGAGTGAGCCTTTTGCATTCGAAGAATTTGGACTCTGGTGGAGTTCTGGATGTTTTTGATACCTGAGGGCTTGTCTGATGCCACATTTTTCAGGCTCCAGCCGATTTTCTGTACCTTTTGGCCGCTCTCAGGGCAGAGTGAGGTGCCCCTAAACCCCAAAGAGTGCAGACATGCCCTGCTTGGCTCCCAATTTACGAAACTTGTAGGGTTACATAACTGAATTTTCATTCTTTAGCTAAAAATAAAAAATGGAACATAAAAGCTATTTTTATCTTACTTAATGAGGGCATCTCTGCTTTTATTTCGGCTTTTCTGAGGCGTTTCAATAGGAGGAGTGGGGATGGTTCAGGAACTTTTTCTTGAAGCTGGCCAATCGTTTCCCGCGCTTCTCCATCAGCCAGCAAACAGATGCCTGCTCTAAAGGAATATTTTCTTTAAGAGCACATTCTCAGCTAATAATGGTCACAGAAATAAATGAGATTTTGACGGTGCCGAGCCGCACCAAAATGTAACCAAGAGAATTCTTTGCCTTCTGGAGATCAAATCATAAATGAGCTTCAAGTGTGAGCCCTCTCCTGCCTTCTATCGAATTATCAGCCGCATCCACGCCTCCCTCTCGCTGGAAGCCGTGCAGGGAGGGAGGGTGGCCCTTGCTGAGCTGCCACGGGCTGGGGTTTGTTTTCCAAAGCTCTGCAATCAGGTTCGGTGCCTGTTGTAGCTTTGCTTGGCTCCCTGCCCAGCGATAGAGCACAACTCGGAAGAATAGGCACTATTTTAAGGCTCCAGTTTGCCGTATCCTGTTTTCGCTGCTCAGTTGTGACTGCGAAGTTTTAAACAGTAAACCTTTGTTCGCCAGAAATAGCAAAGTGGTTTTAAACACGGACTCGCAGCCGTGAGCGCATTAAGTTTTATTCTTTATTATTGCGGCTTTATTTATTTGTTCACCCAGGGCAAGGTGCGCTCGTAGCGGTTCTTCACCCTCGGCCCCCAGGTGGTTCACGTGAATTCATCTTGGGGAGAAGCGCGCGGCTCACACGTAGAGAAGCGCCGCTGCTCGGAGTTTAGAAAACAAATAAAACAGAAAGAAAGAATAATAAAAAAAAATAACGGCAGCGTTAAACGCTGTTGCCTCCTCTCCGCCCTCCTCTTTCTGGATTGTTGAAAAACGGGTCTGAGTGTGGGGTTGAGAGGGCTGTAAACAGTGCTGGGTGTGAGATTCCCCCACTTCCACAGGAGTCGGAGGAGGCAGCCGGGGGCCAGGGCTGAGCCGGGGTGGTTTCCACAGCCCCGCTCCCTCCGGCTGCCACGGCCCAGGCAAGCTGGGGAGCTGCTCGCGGCTCCTGAAGGAGAATCTAAGGGGGCCTTGGAATTTGGAGATGACTCAGAACAGGACAAAACAATCCAGTGAAGCGATTCGAGGGCTTCAATAATCTCTTCAGCAGGAAGGTGAAGAAAACATGAACTCATGAGTAATAATTGGCTCTCTTGGAGCGCTAAAAGTGCAGCGCTCGGGCTTGCCCGGGGCTCAGATGATTCCTGCCCAGGCTTTGCTGATCAATAAGAGCTCAGCTCTTATGAATGAGATTTATTTGACTGGACTCTAATGCTTTTAGCAAAGGATTATTGGGATTGCAGTTACGAGTTGGGCTTCTTGGGGTGTCCTGTGCAGGGCCGGGAGTTGGGCTGGGTGATGCTGATGAGTCCCTTCTAACTCAGCCGTTCTGTGGTAAATTCATTTCAGGTGTTGTATAGCGAGTGCTGAGTTGTACCTCAGATGTGTGGGGTAGGGCTGTGTCTCTGCTTTTCGGGGTTGCTTTTAGGGGTTTGGTTTTGGGGTTGCTTTTAGGGGTTTGTTTTCAGGGTTGCTTTTAGGGGTTTGTTTTCGGGTTTGCTTTTAGGGGTTTGTTTTCAGGGTTGCTTTTAGGGGTTTGTTTTCGGGTTTGCTTTTAGGGGTTTGTTTTCAGGGTTGCTTTTAGGGGTTTGTTTTCGGGGTTTGGTTTTGGGGTTGCTTTTTCTCCTGCCCTCTGCTCCACGAGTCACCCCAGTGACCAGAGTTTGATGATAACAAACAAAAAGTGATCCCTGCCTCCCAATTCTCTGCTCCATGGACACGCAGCCTTCCCAAATGCTGAGGTTTTAGTCCCAAATCTAGAGGGTGGGAGTGCCTTCCTCCAGTTATCACAGACTGGAGATAAGAACTTCCTCCATCATCTCCTTCCCCTTTGTCAGAGCACAGAATTTGCAGTTCTGCCTTGATTTTGGAGAGGTTTTTAAGCAGCTGCAGGGGCCTCCTGCAGGTGTTCCAGGGTCTTAGAACCTCAGGATTTTCCTGGTAAGCCGCTGGAAGTGCAGGATTGAAGCAACGCTATCAGATAACCTCAAAAATAATCAGATTTATAAAGTCTCAAGTCAGCTGCCTCGCTGGGCCCTTCGCCGTGAGTGGCACTTCTCATTACTCTAATGATGAAAACAGCTTCTCCTGAATCCCAGGTTGTTTTTTCATGTGGAGAGAGCTCCTGTTTCATTCCCTGAGATGGAAGAGGAGGATTTTGCTTCCCCCAGTGCTGAGCTGGGACCCTCCCAGGCTGCAGCACAACCCTTTGCTCCTGCTCCTTGAATGTGTCACCTCCTGTTTTGGTGTTAATTCCTGACATTTTGGAGACAATTTGGGTGTTTCAGTGCATTGGGAAAACTGTTGCATCCCGGTGAAAATCCAAAACCCCTGAAAATCAAGGCTGGCCTTGTGTTCTCGGCTCAGCTCAGAGCAAGGAGTTGCTTGGGAAGTGTCTGAGCGTGGCAGAAACAAAGCTGCTGCTCTTTTGTGGCTGCTGAATTCCAAGATATTACAACAGCTTCCTTCCCTTAAAAAATAAAAAAAAAAGGCAACAAAACCGCTTGTTTTTTTGGCCTTTTCCTGGATTTTTGTTCTTCCTGGCCGCGTTTGGTTGGCCTGAGAGCTGTTTGTGTCCTGACGGGGCGTTGGGCTCATGGAACAAATCCTTAGGAGTGCCTGCAGTGACAGTTGTGGTGATGGAGGAGTAAACAATGATGTAGCACTCCTGGAGCCTGGGGTCACAGCCAGTTCAGACCAAACGTCTGCAGCTTTTTGGGGCAATTCTCACTTCGTTCCTCGTAGACATTTGGCTTCCA
Source organism: Dasyornis broadbenti (assembly GCA_013397935.1). NCBI lineage: Eukaryota > Metazoa > Chordata > Aves > Passeriformes > Dasyornithidae > Dasyornis > Dasyornis broadbenti. Next base: position 218,802 of record VZRN01005895.1, on the reverse strand, counting down.
GCTTCGGCCTGGCTGGCCCGTTCCCTGCAAAATCCATCGCTCCAGGACACCAGCATCCTTGGGAGGATTGGCACAGGCAAGGAGGGAAACTTTTCTCGGCTCGTCCTCGCTCCTGTGTCTGGAGCCAGCCTTCAAATCTTCACTTTCACGACACTAAAAACACACAGAAAATTCCAAACCCCCCCGCCTCCAAACCATTGCAAAACATTTTGTTCCAAGCTGCTGCTGGAATCTTGCAAGTCCCAAGTGAGGCAGCAGAGCAGCTGCTATCACTGTGGATTATCCCTTTCCTCTCAACTTCAGCCTTCATTTCCTTTACCCGTCTTCCTGGGAGGAACAGCTGTGCCTTTGGAGCCTCTGCCGCTCTTGGAGTGCGGCTGGAAAGTGCAGGAAATCGGTGACGGTAGGAATCTGCCTCCTTCCTGAGTGTGACAGCCCGAGAAATGCGAGGGGAACGCCAAGGCAGCCCTGAGAACTGGGGCGGGGAGGGGTGAGGGAGCTGCCTGGGCTCCCTGCAGCCCATTCCCTGCTCCTGGTGCCTGGGGAAGGTCGATTATTCCCAGAGAAAGCGCCGGTGTCGCTCTCAGGGCGTTCACACGGGCGCTGGTCTGGGTTTCAGAGTCCCCTTTGGAATCCCTGAGCTGACAGCAGCCTGCTCACCTCACCGCAATCCCAGATATTTTTTATCTCCCTCTGCCTCAAGCCCTTTCCGAGAGGATCAGGATAAAAATTCTGTTTTATCACGGCATTTGAGCTGCACTTTGCTGTTATCACACCTTTCTCTCTCTGCGTGGTACTCGGAAAGACAATTTAAAACGTGGCTTTGCAGCAGAAAGTTCATTTCCCTCCTTTCTCATTGAGGAGAAACCCGATTATTTCCATATTACAGGTGCCTGCTGGGATGAAAGGGTTGATGTTGTTAGATTTCATGATGTTAATTTTTAATTACTTGGCAAATGAAAATAAAAAGCGAAACTTTCAAATCCGTCTCTTCAGGCACCTGTTGAACTGTTTGATAACAGTGCATTGGTATCAGTAACATGTAAATAATGGAAATATTTTTTAATCATTTGCAATAAATTATCCAAAACACGATAAAACCATCAAAACAATCACTCTTCACCCATCAGCTGTAGCCAGGCTCTAAAACCATTGCAGAGATTAAGAAGCCAAGTGTTCCAAAAGTCTTTCCAATCTTCGTTCATCTCCTCTCTGGGAGCAGTGGGATATTTTGGTTAATTTATCCTCACTCCCCCAGTGGCAGCCATGGGCGGTGGTGGCTCTGGGAAGCCTCTGGAATATCTGGAATATCTGGAATATCCGTGTTTATCTCCACTTTTCCCTGGGTTGCTCCAGGCCTTGGAGCACCACTCAGACTTGGAGTTGTTGGTGGGATAATGAAACCTGCAGGGAAGGAGCGTGAGCGGTTCCAAAACAGTTTTTCCAAAATTCTTCCGCTGGGATTATTCCCATTTTCCAGGAGGATCCCTGTGATGGGAGCAGTTTGACCCCTTTGTGCTCAGGGGAGCTGGGCTGGGATCTAAACCCGAATCCTCTGCCCCTGGAGTTTGTTCTGTGCTCAGAACTTGGTGTCTGCTCGTTTCTGATTTCAGTGTTCAGGCTGGGGATGTGGAGAGGCACCAGCAATTAATGAAATTCACTGGAATTAATGAAATCGTGGCCAACACAGAAATGTCCTTTTCCTTGCCTTACCAGGACTTTCTCTTCTCGATTTGGGATTCCTTCCTCATTTAATTGGCGAAATCCCCGTCAGTTTTCAGGGAGGGTGGCTTCATAAACGAGCAGTCATTTGAACGTGTATTTATTTTAACAACGGTTTGAGTAGCGCCGCGTTGGTAAAATCCAGGTTTTCACGCGCATTTTGGGCTCTTGACAGGAGAGGATTCCTTCGAGGAGCCCAGCCGGGTGCTCAGAGCTGCTTGCCGGAGAGTTTTTGGCACCTGAGCGACCTTCCTCGGCAGCGAGAGGGTTAATGAGGCGATCTGCACAATCATTAAATCGCTGTTAACGTCTCTCTCTTTTGAAGCCTCTGTTTGCTTTTCTTATCAACACGAGGGTTGCGAATGGGGAGAAATCTCCCCTGGAAGAAAGCAGTTCCCCCGGGATGGGATGGCAGCGAGGAGCCCGGCGTTTGTTTGACTTGGAGTTGAATTCCTGCCGCAGAAAGAAGCCAGAGCAGGACTCGGGGAGCCTCTGCTGCTTCCTCTCAGCCGGGCCTGGGAAGTTTCTCACGTCCGAAATCCAGTCCTGACACCGATCCCGAATCCTCGGGGGGCTCCAGGTGAAAACTCCCCTGGGAAATTTCAGCCCAGTCCAAGCGAACTTGGAAGCTCAGCACCACGGGATTTACCAGTAATGCAGCCTCTAAAACTGCCCCTTAATCCTGCCGGCAGCATTTAATTCCCAATTAAGCTTTAATAATGCTTTTCGAATTTTAATCTGCGCTGGTTTTGCTGCTGATTAGGCTGGAGGTGCTAAAGAGAAAGGGTTTTTCAAGGGAAAACAAAAAAAAAGTGGAAATTATAAGAAAGTTTGGTATGGAAACTGCAAGGCAGGGGAAGAAGTGTTATCACAAGATCTTTGCTTCCTGTAGTCATCAGATATCTCGGGCTTTGATCAAACGGACACTCCACCCTTTTATTACGGCTGTGGAGTCCAAACTGCAGTGTTAGAAAAGGGCATTTTGAAAGAAACCTTTCCAGTGGATTTGGGTTGACTCACAGTGCCGAAATCCCCAAACTGCCCAGTAAGTTCTGCCCACGAGTTTGTACTTTCCTCTGAAATTTTGTGGGGAAGAATTTCAGTTAGAATGTGTTAAATTTTAATAAATGCTTCGTGTGATTCCCATCTGCACATTAGAAAGTCTGTAGGAAAACTGGATTTGTATTTAGGGTTTTGTTTCTGTCTTTATTAATTACTTTTTTAATTGTAAGAACTTAAACCTCTGCCTGCAAACACAGCTGCGTGTCCAACAAACGGCAACCCAAGTGGAAAAATGGATGTATTTCATGTCCATGTTCACATAAATGATACCATTTCTCACGATAAAACTGGATTTTAAAGAAAAAAAATGAAGATTTTAAGTTAAGTGGAGTAAGACAAGTGCTGGTGGAAGGAAAATTACGGATTCCATTTGGATCTGGCGTTGGGGGAACATTTCTCCAGAACAAGAAAACCAAGCAGAAATAAAGTGGTTTAACAAGCAAAAGCTGTTTCCTTAGCAAAAAGCTTTCTTGGGAAGGAGCTGGAATATTTAGCAATATTTTCAGCTGTCAGGGAGCTGCTCTCTTGGCCACATAATAGAGAAATGGAAAAGCTGTAATGTGGAGTCACTGAGTTCTCGTGGTTCATGAAATTAATAAATCTGGTGAGCACGAAGTCGCTGCTTATCGACCTCCCCCATCGGAATCCATGCAGAATCCAAGTTGCACTAATTGAATCCAACCCCAGGAGGTAACACTGGGGCCGCCATGAGACTTGTTACCGTTTATTCGTAATCGGAGTTCTTCTATTAAGAAACAGCTTTTTCTTTTTGTTGTTTTCTTTCAAAACCAAACCCCCCCCTTTCAAAGCTCCTCGCCAGGCCCCAGTTGTGCAATGTACCTGCTCCACCTCGCAGGGTGCGTGCAGAGGAAAACGAAATTTCATTTCGGTCACAACATCTGTTTTCCTAAAGGGTGGGGAGGCCCTGGCAGAGGTTGCCCCGGGGAAATTGTGGATTTCCCATGCCTGGAGGTGTCCAAGGCCAGGTTGGAGCACCCTTGGCTGGTGTGGGGTGGAATGAAATAATATCTAAAATAATCCTTAAGGTCCCTTCCCACGCAGACTTTTATTCTGGGACTTCAGTGCCGCTTCCCTTTGTCCGCTCGAGCCTCCTGAGCCTCAGAGCCCAACAGAGCAATTTGCAGCTTTTTTCCTTCTGCTGAGAAGGGAGAAAGCGGAGCTGATTGCACTCCTGATTTCCCTTTGGAATGACAGCAAGTTCCTGGGATTCAGACAAGCTCTTTTGCAGGACACGAGCCCCGCTCTGCTCGCCCTTGATCTCCCCAGATTGCGAGTGGCAGCTGCTGATGGGCTCCGGGAACCGCGGGGCCTGGGGGCCGCTCCGTGCTGCGAGGCCGGGGCTGAGCAGGGCAGGCTGTGCCGATGGATGGGAGCGAGGAGCAGCGATCCCTCCTCTCCTCCTGGCACACGGCTCCAGCCGGCTTTGTGGAATTAAAGGCTGGGCCAGGCCGGGCTCCCCAGCTCCTGGGCTGCCTCATCGCCATGCTCAGGTGCAGCGCAGAGACACGTGGGGCCTGCCCTGCCTGTCCTGTGGTGCTTTGGGGTGGGTATAGCCTGAGAAAAACCCAAATATTCCCAAAAACACAGAGCCCCCCCCACTCCTCCCCGAGTGCCTTTCAGAGGCTCTTGAAAAGACACCAGCACCTGTTGAAATGGTTACTTCAAGGTTTGGCCCAAATCCCAAACAAGGCGTTTTCTTAACAACAAAAACACACGCAGGGGCCAGGGGAGAAGCACAGCTCGTTCTGATGTTGTGCCTTTTGTGCTCTGCAGCTCCGAGCTGGCCGGGCTGGGGCTCAGGAGGTGATCCCAGCCCGGCGTTGGTCCCGGTCCGTGTCCTCTCCTTGGGCTGGAACTGTGTGGCAAAGACGGCACGAGGAGAGCAAGGGGGGGCCTTCCCCGCTCCTTGGATGGGATCTTGCCGAGCCATTTGGTAGGGAACGCTGGGAATGTTTGATAAATCTCCATCCTGAGGGGATTATCTGCCCTTTAGGTAAAGAAAAAGAACCCCTCAGCCACTTGGTGAATGATGTCTTGTGCCAGTGTTTGATGCTTTTGAGAGGCCCCTGGCAGAGGCTGGGCACGATGGTCTTGGACGTGTTTTCCCACCTGAGCGATCCTGGGGTTCCGTGCTCCATGGAGAGGTTCCATCTCCACCGTCATCTCCTAAATCAGGGATTGGTTTGGTCCCTCAGCCCAAGCACAGAGGTTTTATCTGTGTGCAGTTGGGAATTGGTGACTTCTGGGGAAAATTCTGTGAATTAAAGGTACTCGAGTTTTCTAGGAATTGTTTGAACATCAGGAGAATGCAGGAGCTGTTGTCCTCAGGGTGAGCTTCTATTCAGGGCCTATTTGAAGATAAAATTCCTCCTTGTGAGGGTGGGCAGGCCCTGCGATGGAATTCCCAGAGAAGCTGTGGCTGCCCCACCGTCGCCTTCAGGCGATTTGTGGTGTTAAATCTCGGGAACTTTCTAGATTGACTGAGGAATTATTTAAATATTGGTGCTGCTGACCTAAAAGATGGAGAAACGTCACTAAAAGGAAAAATCAAAAATCCCACTTTTACTGATTGAGCCACTGCAGCCTTCTGAAAGAAGTGGCAGTGGAATGAAGCTGGAGTTTGGGTAGAAGAGAACCAATTTTCTCTCTTTGTGCACCGGGGATGTGTCCCACCGTGGGCAAACGCCCTGGAATGTTTTAGTGGAACCGGAGCAATACCTGGAATTTAGTGAAGCTCTGCAGACCCTCACCTTCATTTCCCTGTTTGCCTGTCCAGTGGGGAATTCTTGGTGATTTCCTTATTCTTTGCCTGAAGGGATTTTCTATGGAAACCTCTCTGTCCTTTGTTTGAAAACCCGGCTCTTCCTTTTCCTTGGAAATCTCTCCCTGCCCTTTCTCCAGGGCCTTTCCTGGTGCAGGAAACTCGTGGAAGAGGTTGACCCTCTTTTGTAAAAGTTGGATTTATCCCTTTTTTAATGCTTTCCACTCTCAGTGATCCCAGTGTCAAATTGTGCTGCTTAAAACAACTGAAATTACGTTTTCCTCCTTTTTTTCTTTCAGCTACAGCTGCAGAAAACCCAATATTTGCAACTGGGGCAGAGTCGTGGCCAGTACTACGGGGGGTCTCTGCCAAATGTGAACCAGATTGGGAACAGTGCCATGGATCTGCCCTTCCAGGTGAGCTCCAGGGGTTTTTCCTTGCGTTTGGTGATCAGTTCAGGGCCTGGGTGCTGCTTTGTCCTCCCAGGAGCTCCTGAGGCAGCGCTGGTCCCGAGCTCAGCACCCTGGTTTAAAAACCTGTGCTCCTGTGGAGGGGGATTGGGGTGGGAGGATGTTTTTTTATTGTGATCGTGTTCGATTTTAGCTGCCCTGTCCCTGCCTGTGATGCTTTGGGGTCAGGAATGCTTTGAGAGGTGCAATTCCCAGTGAAATCCGGGAAGATGCAGTAAATTCCAGGTGAAATGGAAGGAAATGAAGGAGATCTGGGGAGCTGGGGGGTGCAGGAAGTGATGTGCACGTTCTGTGGGAGTGATTTTGGGAGAGGAGAAAGGGATCGGGACACAAAGCGGGATCAGAATAATCCCTTTTCTTTGGGCTGCCTGAAAAGGAGATGTAGGGATGGCCTGGCTGGGTTTTGTGGCTCCAGAGGTGATGCAGCATCAACACAAAATCAGAGTTTCAGGTGAATATTTTGCCGTTTGGAGCACGCTTGCACAGAAGGTTTTGCACGTGGACAGGATCAGTTGGTGGATGGATCCTTTGTGGGCTCCTGATTTCCACAGTTAATTGATTTAGAGGGCTCAAAATAATGAACATTTCTGCTTTAGTTTTCCTTTTCTGAGCAGAAACAGTTACAGTTCAGCTCACAAGGATGTGGTGAGAAGGAAATTTTGCCGTTTGTGGTTTTCTGAGGAAGGCTGCTTAATAAATATGGAGAAACTCTTGCTGACCTCCTCCAACTGCCTCCTGCAATAGGTGCAGACAGCTGAGCTTGGGCAGGTTAAAAGCTTGAATCTTCTGCAAGAGGAGAAGCAAAAGCCTATTTTAATCTTTAATTCTTCGGGGAATACAGGGCAGAGGTTTGTAGTGGATTGAAGCCCTCAGTGTTACTCCACCATGTCTGTTCTGTTCAAGTTTTTCCTTTTTAGTTTTTTGTTAAGGAGGTTCAGAATTCCTTTTAAATAATTGTATTTCAGTATTTCTGCGCTTGATGGCCATTACTGGTGATTTTTACCTGGGCTGTTTTAATCCTGGAACTAACACAGTTCCAGGAAAGTGAATATTCAAAAATTTAAATTTCTGGAAAGTGAATATTCATAAATTTATGAATGACTGGAGGAGGAGACAGAAACAAACTGTCCTTAAACTCTGGGGTTCTCTTTATTTTTTTCCACGCACACACACACTAAAAACAAACCCCAAATGGATGTTGTTACAGATAACAAACGCTGACAGGCAACAAAATAACCCCATGTGTTCGTACCAGCGGGGGAAAGCTTTCCAGGTTTTTCCAATTTTAAGCTCAAACCACGCCTGGAAACGCCTCTGGGATTGTGTGAAGGCAGAGCCTGGGTGGCTGTGCCTGCCGAGAGCGTTGGTGTCTGAGCATCTCTGCTTCTTTGATTTGCAGCACAACGGAGCTCTGGCTGAAGCCTTTGGAGCAGTTCCTGTCTCTTTGGTAAACAAGCTTTTAGGTTTGTGCAAATACGTATTTAGGACTGGTCCCGTTTGCCCAGGTGGATACGTATTTCAGCACTGCTGCGCACAGGATTTATTTGAGTCGCCCCCAGCCCCGCAGGACTGGCACACAAACACAGGTTTTGCCGTGCATCCCAGCCTGGACCGTGCAAATAATTCCTGTGCAGCCTCCCTGGAGTCGCTGTCGTGCGGTGGTTGACGATCGATGGTTTCCCGGGGCTTGGTGTGGCGCAGACAGGGCTTGTTCAGCCTTGGCCTGTGCTTTCGGCGGTCTCTGAGCATGTGCACTCAGCCTGCATGTTCCGACCCGTGGGGAAGGGCAGAATGAATTCCCAAATCCTGCTTGGCACCAGAGGCACCAAAAGAGCACCTGGCAGGAGGTACCACCCCTCCTTCCCCCTCATCCTCCTCACCTGGGCTGGTTCCTTGGGAAATCCTGAAAGGGCGCTTGGAGGGCGCGGAGCTTTTCCTTCCTGTCTGTGTGGAGCTGCTTTTTTAATGCTTTTATGGGGGGGTTGGGTCTGGGCTCCAATCCTCGAATGTTTTCCAGGGAGTAAAACCCTCTTGGTTCTTCATTTTCCCAAATAAAATCAGTGCTTAGGTCCATGAATCCATTTTTCCCCATCGTTAAGATTTCCTGTAGTTAAAGCTATGCCATGCAGGGATGGGGAATTTTAATCCAGGTCTTATCCTGGTGTTTGGCCCCAAATAGATTTTCCAGGAAGATTGCTGAGAGAATCCAGACCTGCTGGAGGTGATCCCCATCTCTTCCGGTGTTCTCTGTTTCCCTGAGTTCAGGATTCTTTTGGGATCTTCCTTCCTGGAATGCCAGGGAACAGCATCGCCCCAAAATTCCTTGGTTTATAAACTGTAGCCCTGAGCTGGGACACATTCCGTGTTTCCTTGTGCCACTGCTGCGCTCGAATGAGATTTTTCGTTGTGTTTTTAGTGAGGAAGTCTTGCCAGAAAAGGAGGAAACCTAAGAAATAGCTGGTTTTACATTCAACTTTTGGTCTTCATAGTTTCATGCATTGGCTCCCCTTTAGATTCCAGGTGAGCTCTGCATTCCCTGTGCTCCAGGCTGCTGCTCCTTTTTTAGCAGTGACACCACTGACATAGGAAATTGCTTTTCCTGTTGACCTTCCAAGCACGTATTTGCACATTTTGCTGCCTTTTGGGCTGTGAGAGCGGCGCAGAGGAGGAGTTTGGAGACCTTTTGTTGCTTTGGAATGATGAATATTCCCACTTGTGTGTGGGGATTGTTGTTCAGCGTTTGCAGCAGAGATGAAAGCACCGAGGTTGAATTTAAAGCCCTTAAAATTGAGATTCCGTTGGAGATTTCTCAGCCTTCACACGGGTGAGGAGGCAAAGCACAAACCCCGCGATCTGAAGGGCTGGGAGTCCGGGCAGAAGTCCCTGTGCTCCTTTCTGGTCCCCTGTTGCCTGAAATATTCTGCTGCATAGAAAATGTTGGCCCTGAAATGAGAAAATAAACACCAGAGCCCCTCTGCATGCAGCTCTGTTAGCACAGCCCGCGTGTGCCGAGAGGGTGAGGAGCCCAGGGTTTGCTGAAGAGGGAAGAGTTTAAAATAGTAGAAAGGCGCTTTAAAAAGTTATTACAAACAAAGCTTTTCAAAATAAATGCAAAGCTTTATAGAAATAATCTCTTCAACAGCCAAGGCTGACACTTGGAAGGAAAGAAAAACAAACAAAAGAAAGAAGGGGATGAATGTGGAAGCCAGATGGTTCCATGGCTTGGCAGACAGGACAGTGCATTTGCCACGTGCAGCACCTGAATGGAGGAGGAAATTTTGGATTTCCAAACAGATGGTGTTGAGGGACTCAGCAAAGCTGTTCACATTGGCAGCGAGCGCAGGGCTGGGGAGCTTTGCTCTCCCTGGAGACCCATCAATTGCGGGTGGAGTACGAGCAGGGATTGAGCCCTCGAGCAGGGATTGAGCCCTCGGCGCTTCCTTTGTCCCCCCCCAGGTACCCGCTGGGAAGGGCTTTGCAAAATGGGGAAGTTCTCCAGTTCAGCCTGGGAATTCATCTTCCCTGTGCTTCCCCTGCCATCCTGGTGCTCTGCAATCGCCTGCTGCCAAGGAACCACGCAGGATGTCAGCGCTGCTAAGAGCCCAGGTGGGATCATCCCACCTCGGGTCACCTCCGAGCCATGCGATGCCGTAACTCTTTCCAGACAGAGGAGGAAGGAAACTGTTTTTCTTTTTCTCGTCATTCTCTCAGTGTCCCCTTGAACCGGTTGTGCTGAGGGGAGGGGTGAGAGGAAGCCCTGAGAGAAGGCAGCGTGCGCTGGGGAATGCTGAGCTCAGCGTGCATCTCCTCCCTGCATCGCCTGCCCTGGGAGCCGTGCTCTGGATGTCGGCATGTTCCTCCTGGATGCACCCTGCATGCTGCGCCGAGGGCACGTGGGCGGCAGCTGGCAGCCCCGGGGCTCAGGGCTGCCGGGCTGTGAGCAGGGCAGGGCCGAGCCGGGCCAGGGCAGCTCCAGCACAGCTCCCTGCTGGAAGAGGCAGCCTTCCCAAAGAGCTGGCGGAGGAGAAATGGATGACACGAGGTCCACGTCTTTTCTTTGAGTCTGATTGCTTAGAAAGAGCCAGCGTGGCGCAGGCGTGAGGAGCTGTGGGCAGGGTGTGGGGCTCTTTCCCTGTGGATAATCCCTGTGTCTCTCCCAGACTCCGTTCCAGTCGTCGGCGCTGGACACGAGCAGGACCACGCGGCACCACGGGCTGGTGGACAGAGTGTACCGGGACCGGAACCGCCTGGGCTCGCCCCACCGCCGGCCCCTGTCCGTGGATAAGCATGGCAGACAGATATCCTTTGGAATAGCAGCCCTGGGAACAGCAGCCCTGGGAACAGCAGCCCTGGGAACAGCAGCCCTGGGAATAGCAGCCCTGGGAACAGCAGCCCCGCTCTCCCCTGGCACTGTGTCCCCTCTCCTCCCCTCTCGCTGCCCAGCTCCGTGTCCTGAGCCCTGATCTGATCCATAAACGCCTCCTGTTTGGGAAGGCAGAGTTCACCTTTCCTGAGCTTTTCGTGGGGACCGTGATCCTCGTGGAGCGAGAGGCTCAGGGATGCACGGACGGGTCGGTGGCAGCCAGCAGGGCTTCACTCGGGGTGCAGGTGCCCCGTCTGGGGGTTCTCCGAGGGCTTCCTGCCATCACCAGCTGGAGCTGTGGGGGGCACTTGGCACCGTCCCACGGGGTGGCCGTGTGTCTGGGCTGGGTTTTGTGGATGGGCCGCTCCATGGGTGAGGGATTGGCTGCGTGGATGTGTCCGAGGAGTTGTGGGCAAGGGCTCCGTGTCCAAGTGGACGCTGGTGACGAGTGGAGCCCTCAGGGTTGCTTTGTGGACATTGAATGGTGACAAGGGCAGGGATTGGGTGCTCCCTCACTGCCCTGAGGGTTTTCCTGTGGGTTTTTAAAGTTGACAGTGTCTCACTGCTGGCTCTGGATCCTCTCATTCCAGCCCAAACCATTCCACGACTCTCGGAAAGGTCAGGGCTGGCTTGGGGAAGCAGAGTTTCCCTTCAGAGCTGAGCAAACCCAACCTGGTTCATCCCGTGCCGCTCCTCGACCCATCCCTCTGGCATTTGGGAGCAGGGATGGGCCGATGGTTCCTGGCAGGTTTGAGTTCAGAGGGGATCATCCCACCGGGATCATTGCCGGGGCCGAAGGGGCTGTGTGACGGGAAAGGGGGGACAGAGCTGCTCGGGGAGGAGCTCAGACCGCGGCACATCCAGGAGGAAGGGTTTTCATGGCTCCAGCATTGCAACCGTCCAGGGCATATTTGGGCTTGAGTGTCCTCTGAAAGCCGCCCACAGAGAGTCTGTGAGTTCAGTGGCTCTGAGGGCACGACTGGAATTGCGTTTAGGAAAAGCTTTCCTGCTGGAGAGGGAAGTTGGCCTTAACCCCGAGTCCACGTGGACAGCTGCCCCTATGGCACCGTGTACCTGTCCCCGCCGTCGGACACCAGCTGGAGGAGGTGGGTGCCGCGTTCCTGGGGCTCTCGGGGATGTTCTCTGACACTGCAGCTCTTCCAGGCTGGAACTGTGCCTTCCCAAACTCAGGAACGGGAGTTTTCAATCTGATGGTGCTCGTTTTAGATGAGCTCTAACACCAAGGTGTCAGCAAGCGCCACTTTTATTTCATGTTGCCTTTTTAAGGGGAAATCTTGCCAGGAGTTCCCAGGCACAGCCCGGGATTGTTGAGGTGTAGAAGACTTGGATATTTCCCTGGGCTGGGAATGTTCCAGTGGGAAGGAACATGGAGTTGACACTTCCTGAGAGTGGAACTCACAAGGTTCCTCCTGAGATGTGTTGGCCATGAAAATTCCCATTCCCACATCCCTGCATTCCGAGCCATTCCCTTTCCCTGCTCCCAGCCAGGAATGTTTGTTTTTCAGCCACCCCAGCAACCACAGGATGGCTCAACAGCTGAAAAATGGCATTATTTGATGGTGGTTAGTCTGAACAAAGCAGATAAAACTCTCCTAACAGGGGCAACCAGTTTACCCTGTGTTCCTCCCAATCCCATTATTGAAACAATTGCTCTTCAAACTTGAACGAGTTTGTTCTGCAAATTGATTGTTTCACGAGGAGATTCTGCCTGGTTTGTGCCATACATAGATTTTTGGGTTTTAATGCACAACGTTGAGGTTTCACTGAGTTGCTGCATTTATCTGAGAGGAAGATTCTTCTATTTAGCGAAGCTGACAATAAAAATGTTGTGGTTTTTGCTTTCTTTCAGGACAAATTCTGATTCTGCCTTGCACCAGAGCACCATGACTCCAGCTCAGCAGGAATCCTTTTCAGGAGGGTCACAGGACATGCAGCAGAAAAGAGGTAAATGGAGAAAAATGGATGAAAAAGATTTGTAACAACGAATTTGTCACGGTGAGCCCTTGGATTGAGCTCCATCTGGTTGTGAAATTCAGGAGTGCTGAGATTCCCTGGCTCCAGTGACACCACAGTGGAGAGAAGGATCACATTCACCTTTCTGGAGGCTGAAATCCAGGAAAAAACGATACAAAACTTCAGAGAGAACATTTTCCTGAGCCCCAGATTTTGTTATTCCAAGCCCTTGCCCTGGGGAGGCTCCTCTGGTGCTGAGAGTTCCCGGCTCCCCCAGAGCTCTGCAGGAGCTCCTGGAGCAGTGTGGAGTTGCCAGCGTTTCCATCAGGGAGTCAGGAGTTCCCATCAGAGAGCGGGGAGGAGCAGAGGCTTCATCCCGGGTTTGTTCCTGGCTGGGGATCCCCGGGGAGCGTCCCCTCGCAGGCAGAGCTTCCCAACATCCCAGAGCGATCCCGGGCTGGAGCAGCTGCGGCACCCACAGTTCTGGTGCCCTCTGCTGGGCCCTGGGCCGGCTCCAGCTCAGCAAAAACGGGAAGCACGGCTGGAGCTGATCCTCCTGGAGGTCTTTCCCAGCCTCGATATTCCCTGATCCTCAGGAAAGCTCCTGAGTTCGACCCTTGAGCGAGCAGCCAGGGGTGAGGGACGCCCAGCACAAGCCTTGGACACCTCTGTGCTGTCCTGCAGCTCTTCCAGGAGCTCCTGGGGCTGGGAACCTCGGGAGATGCTCATCCTGATGGGGATTCCATAAACCTGGATTTACAGCCACCACTGTGAAACGCTTCTGCGCACTCCCCCCTCTCTGAGCTTTTCCTGGTGTTCGTTTGCCGCCTTGCAGGGCTTCCACAGCACAGAAATGTCCTTGGCACGTGGAGAGGCCACAGCTTTGTGGTGTTTCTCCACCCCAGGGAAGATGGATTGGATTTTCCTCCTGGAATTCTCCTCTTGGATGCCCTTCAGACCTTCAGGGTCCATCACTCGTGCAAAATGCAAAAGATGGGAAAAGCCCGGGCCCAAAGAAACCCTTCCGTTGACACCTGAGCAGAATAAATTGGAAGCCAGAAGTTTTTAAAGTGGGTTTTTAAAGTTGATGATGTCTCATTAATTACAATTTCAGTCTCCTCTGGTTTCTGGAATCTTTGGTTGTTAAACACTAGAGAGCAACTGTTTGATCCGCCCTGATAATTCAAACTTCGTAAGATTTTTCCCGTGGTTAAACTGAATATTATTGATTGTTAATGACACGGTTTCTTTGAATCTCCTTTGTGGTTTTTTTTTTCAGTTTTATTGCTGACTGTCCCTGGAATGGAAGAAACCACCTCTGATGCAGACAAAACCCTCTCTAAGCAAGGCTGGGACACTAAAAAGGTGGGAATTCCGAAGTGCGGAAATTTTCTTTTCCAGCCGTCCTTAGATAAATGAATGCTTTAATTGCTGTCAGTGTGAACAAACTCCTTGAAGAGATTGGAGATTCCATGCTGTGTTTAAAAACGAATCAGAAACATCAGATTAGAGAGGCATTTCGTGTGAGCGTGAATGCGCAGGCTTGATCAGAGCAGGAGAAACTCTCAGTTTGAGATTTGTTGGGTCAATAAAGCAAAAAAAAAATGACAAATATCTTCTAGGAACTCCCAGATCTTCCGTAGAAATGATTAAATTAAACTCAGGAATTGAAACATCTCCTTGGCAATACTCCCCAGCAGCAGCTTTGCCTTCAAATCCCTCTCCCTTCTATTTCAGACTGGGTCATCGAGACCTAAATCCTGTGAAGTTCCAGGAATCAAGTAAGTTCTCAGCAGTTTTTATTTTAAGAGCGTTGAGATCTTGAAGGAAGAAACGTTGTGTGTGGAATACCCATGAATATCCCCTTGGGTTGGAATTTTCTGGAAAGCCTTTAGAGCCTCCAGACACAAACCAAGACCCTCTTTGAGGCCCAAAACTTCGATACCCATCAAAAACACCATTCCATCTGCATGGAATTTCCTCGTTAAATACATTCTAAAAAGCTCAGTCCATCCAGGCTGAAATTCCAATTAAGCTGTGGATTTTTTTCCCCTCCCCACCGCAGCATTTTCCCGTCAGCTGACCAGGAGAACACTACGGCGCTGATCCCCGCCACGCACAACACGGGCGGCTCCCTGCCCGACCTGACCAACATCCACTTCCCCTCGCCCCTTCCCACGCCGCTGGATCCCGAGGAATCCACGTTCCCAGCCCTGAGCAGCTCCAACAGCACCGGGAACCTCGCAGCCAACCTGACCCACCTGGGCATCAGCACTGCCAGCCAGGGTGAGCTCGCAGCCGCCGCCTCCCTGAAACGATGGAATTTGGGCGATTTTGTGGCTCTTCCCTGGTGATGGGTTTTCCTTTCTGAACAGGGACTGTGTGTACAGAAAAATGGCAAAGCTGTGTTAGGTTACAGGGCCTTTGTCTCGCGTTCGTGGTGCCCAAATCTGCTTTTTTGGCGTTTGTTTGGGGGTGGTTTTTTTAATGTTTATTTATTTATTTGTTTCTTTTTTAATGTCCAAGACTGGAGTTCCTATCCGGGAATTCCTTGTACTGAACCCCAACATCCCTGGCATTATGGGAATATCTCCAGCAGCCTTTTGGTTCCCATTTCTTTAGAACAGCATTTATTTTTTAATGTGAGGATGCTTTTGGAGCCTCTTATTGATTAATATTGTAATTATTGATCTCTATTTTTGCATAATTTCACTGCTTTGTACTCAAATAATTACGAAGAGGGTTGTTTTTTTTTTTTTTTTATTATCAGTGACAGTTGCAAGTCTGTTGATTCCTAGAATAGAAACGAGGAGTTGTATCCAAAAATACAAATCTATTTCCTGTGCTGGGCAGGATTCCCTTTCCCACTTCTGCTGTCTTGGGAAAAGGAAATCGTTGTGATCAGGGTGATGTGGCTGAGCAGGTGAGTTTGGGTTTCACTGTCTGAGGACAGAGTGGGGCAGCACTTCCAGCGTCCTTGGAGGAGTTTTCTGCTCTCCAAGCTTTCAGGGATGCGCTTGGAAACCAGGATTTGGAGCACAGTGGCTCTCCACGTTTCTCCCCCATAATTAGCAAATGAAGTGATCTAAACCCAGCCTGGTGAGTGTGTACCTGCTTGGAAAACATCCCCTGATCCACCAAAGACAGAACAAACCAGAGATGCACTCATGGTGCTGTTCCTGCCTCTCTCTGGAGGTCGTCCCACGCTTTACCTGTTGCCGCTCTCAGTGTTCGGTGCTTTTTGAACCGGTTTTTCCAACCTTCCCTCGCTGCTCCTGAGCAGAAAACCTCAGTGAAGGCTTCTGATCCTCGTGCCCTGCCTAGGAACATCCCAGCAGCCCAGGCTGGGCCTCAGCAGCCCCGAGGGGAGCTGGCCAAGGGCTCGGGGCCGTGGGGTCCCTGTCGCCCGTCCCGGAGCCGATGCTGGGATTGCGAACACGGAACCTGCCTGGCCTGAGCCCCTGCTGGCTCCCTGGCAGCCTGGCCTTCCTGGCTCCCTGGCACCGTGCCTGGCAGCCCTGAGCCTCTGCCAAGTGCCTGGGAGCTCTCAGCTCCCGTGAATTGCTGCTCCTGGCAGCTCCGGGAGAGAAGCTCTCGCTCGCTTGGCCTCGGATCGCTTCCCAGGGTGACTGGGTTCTCTGGGGTGAAGCAGGACGGAGGGGAGGTTTCTAAACTCCCGGATTTTTGGCTTGATCTGCACGAAACGACAATGTCTGTGTTGTTTATCCCTACCCCCTGCTGGGCCGTGGCCCTTGGTGGGTATTTCCTGCCCCGGTGTGCCATTAAAAACGGAGCTCTTCCTGCGTAACCTGTTCGGCTTCTGCTTTTTCCATTAAAGAGGTGTTTGCTTGTACAACACCTCAGGTGCCCTGTGATAAGCTGGTTCCAGGATCTGTTATCTCATTCCCAGAGCTGGAGCCCAAACAAAGAGAGCAGAACCTGCTTTTCCTGGGCTCGGCGAGTGCGGGTGTGTGGGGCCGCTGCCTGTGGTGCCTGCAGCTGCTGAGGCTGCTCTGCCTCTTCCGGTTCCGACTCATCCCGGGCACCAGCCTGACCAACCGTGCCTGGCTTGGAGCCAGCACCGACCACAGGGATCTTCCTCTCATCCTGATGCTCTTCACCCTGACCACATTAATTACAAATCACCTAACGAGCTCCCACCCCATCGGCCGAGGCGCCTCCAGCGCTGTCTGCTCAGGCCGCTCGTTTTTCCCGGTTCACGGAATTCTTTCGGGTACAAACACCCGCAAGGCCTCGCTGTGGCCCTGCTGAAGGTGCTCTGTTCTTCCCAGCAGGAATGACGACGACGCCGGCCCCGTCCCAGCACCGCCAGCCCAGTGTCAGCCCGCTGTCGTTGGGCGCGGAGTCGCGGCGAGCGCAGCCCCAGCAGATGTCCCCCACGCTGTCCCCTCTCTCTCCCATCACTCAGGTGGGAATTGTGGCCAATCCAAGGGTTCTGATCACGGCGTCGCTGTTTTCATCTGCTTCGGCTGGAAGTTGGGCTCAAAGGGCCACAGGGCAGGGATGGATGGGGTGTTGGGAGGGATTCCTCCCTGGAGGGTGGGGAGGGAAGAGGATGGAATTCCCAGAGCGGCTGTGGCTGCTCCTGGATCCCTGGGAGTGCCCAAGGCCAGGCTGAATGGGGCTTGGAGCAGGCTGGGACAGTGGAAGGTGTCCCTGCCCATAGGACAAGATGAACTTTAAGGTCCCTTCCAACCCAAATCATTCCAGGATTCCATGAACTTCAGCTCTTGTTCTGTAATTCCCTCCTTTAAATGTGTTCCTTAATTCAGAGCCTTCTTTTTTACTTCAGATTTTACTTCCTCTTTTTTCTAGAACTGTGGTAAAAACCACCTCTGTTTTTGTGTTGTCCCAAAGTGAGCTGTGAAATTCGAAAGACATTTCTGTACTTCATGAGAGAAGCTCAATTAACTTTTTAAATTGATTTTAGAAGTGTGACTCTGTGACCGCACAGGTGGGTGGTTCCTGACCTCGGGATTTAACTGGGCGTTTAAAGTTTATACAGTGGAGGTGATGCTGAGGCTGTTGAGATCCAGAATCCAGCACGGTTTGGGTTGGAAGGGACCTTAAACCTCACCCATGCACAGGAACACCTTCCCTTAGAGAAGCTGAACCTTTAGGTGCCATTTTTCCAGTCCTCTGGGTGTGGAACTCCCTGGCCGCGTGGCTGACTGTGCTCCTTCTTTTCCAGGCCGTGGCTATGGATGCGCTGTCCCTGGAGCAGCAGCTGCCCCCGTACCCCTTTTTCAGCCAGACCAGCTCCCAGCAGCAGCAGCAGGCGCCGGTGGCCAGCTCCCTGCCCCAGCCTCCCCCTCTGCTGCAGAGCTCGGGGCTGCAGAGGGGCCCCCAGCTGCCCCCCCTGTCCGTCACGGTACCTTCCAGCATCCCCCAGTCCCCTCCGGGCAGCCAGAGCCAGCCCTCCATGGGGATCGACATCAACTCGGTGAGTCCGGCCTGCCTTTCCTCGGGAATGTGCAGGGCAGGCTGGGAGAGCAGCCCTGCGAGGCTGGAGTAAACTGAGAACGGTTTTGGTTGAACCCACCTTTTCTAGAGGAAAGCTGACGTTAAATTTTGTCCCAGGTTTGAGCAGAGCCAGCTTCGATCTGTGGGTGTTTGCTGGGGATTTGCAGGGTGTTCGGTGTCCCCAACACGCTGGGTTACACACTGAGCCTTGAGAAGGAATCCAGCCACAACAGGCGTTTTCCAATCAAAATACCATCTGGACAATTCATTTTCCAAAAGTTGGCAAGAGCCAGGTATTTTGTGCCGTTTCTCTATTTAGAACCCCTCCATTTTAAGGGATTTCGGAGCGTGTGTTCCACAGTGGCATTGGTGGCTGCCTCCCAGAAGAATGGGAGTGTATCCCTGAGGATTCATGGACAGATCCCTTCTCCTGCTTGTTCTAGCCTGGTCTGTTAGGTAATGTTGTGTCTCAGCAGCTGCAAGTCCCAAAGCAGGGAGGGAGGGATGTCCCAGCTCCTGCTGCTCCCTCTGCCCCGGGTAGGGCCCTGCTTGTCCCACCCGTGGGGTCCTGGCAGTGCAGCAGTGGCGGGAATGGGCTTGGGAACGAGAAGAAATCGTTGCTCTTGATCTGCACTCGGTTGTGGATGAAATTTCAAACAGTTTGTGCTCCTTGAGAGCGGCTGCCTCCCTTCCAGGACGGGAGGGGGAAGAGGCAAGGACAACCCAGCAGTGGAGAGGATCCCAACCCTCTTTTGATTCTAATCCTCATGCAGCACCAGTACAGACAATTCTGATCTCATCCTTCGCTTTCTGTGTTGCTTTCCTCATCCTGAACCTCTTTATGAACTTTGAGGCTGCTGTGCTTATCTTCTCCAGCAACTGAAGTAATTCCTAAATAAACAAATTCAAAGCCACTTTATCAGAAAGCCTTTGGGGCTGTCACGGCCTCGCTGGCAGCTTCTACACAGGTTCTGTAAAGCACAATTGGAATTGAATTTGTAGTTCAACAAATTCAGGGTGTAAGTGGCAGTGCAGAGCAAAAGGGGAAATTTTCTTGGGATTTGCGGAATTTGGGGTCAAAATTTGGTAGTACAGTGTTCTCCCATGCTGCAAACCTGATTAAATTCACTGGATTGCAGGTTTTCCGCAATCATCCCTCAATTTCTTAAGGAAGTCGAATGAGAAGAGCTGGGCTACTCCTTATGTTAATTAGTGCAACATTACTTAAATACCATTAATATGAATTTGTTCCAAAGCAGGGGTTTTTTATGATGGGAAGAGAATTAAATCTTTGAAAAGAACATCTCAAGACACCTGAGAGCAATGTAAGAATCCCAGCTGTAAACCTGCCAAACACAGTGTGGATTCCCGAGGTGTCTGTGCCGTATCCAGGGAGTTTGGGGGGTCCCTCCTGCGTGGGGCCGGGTTTCCACCCCAGGTTGATCAGGCAGGTGGCACCAGCTGCCCCTCGCTGTGAATAACACAGGATCCCCGAGCAGAGCAAACGCAGATGCGAGGCTGCCGCTTGAACTGAAGCACGAGCGACATTCTTCTTGAATTATTCCCAGCTTCCAGGACTTCTTTGCCCTGAATCCTTGGCTGACCTGGTTATTTTTTTTCCGATATTTTGAATTGAGCAAACTGAGAGCAGGCAGGTAAACGCTCCCAGTTGTGCCTGTCCCTGCCGCGCCGCCCCGGAGCTCTCCCACTTCTGGGCCCCCATTCACATAACCCTGTCTTCCCACACAGCAACTGAAGAGGATGGCTCCTCCCAGCTCCATCACTCCAGAAGTCTGTATTTTCCAAGCCTCCCTCAATGCCGTGGTGTTTATTCTGTGTTGTTCTGTAGGCCTCACTCCAGCAGTACCGCAGTAATGCTGGATCCCCGGCCAACCAGTCTCCCACCTCTCCTGTCTCCAATCAAGGCTTCTCTCCTGGCAGCTCCCCTCAAGTAAGGGACTCTGTGCTTCCACAGGCCTTGCTTCTCGTGTGTGTTTTTAGCTGGATTTCTCCATCACTGCCCCATGGTTGTCTCACTGTGACTCCGTGTGTGCCTCATGCGTCACCGACGTCCCATCTCGGCCGCCCTCCCACCCTCTCCCGCAGGGTTCCAGTGGCTGCTCAGGCGCCTTTTTTCAGTGACCAGAAAGCACAGGGTCAGCTGCTGGCTGAGCACTGGGGCGGTGTTTGTGTGCTGGACAGGACCCTTTCCATTCCCAGTATCCCAGGGGAGCTGATGGCTGGGGAGTTGGGAGGGCAAGGAAGAGGGGAATTCCAGTGCCTGCTGCAGCAGGGAAGCTCCTGGGGCACTCAGTGTTTAAATATTTACACTAAATATCCCAAACTGACTCAGATCAGGATGTTTTTACGTGGGAACACACCCTGTGAGAGAAAACGCTGGAGAAAACGCTCCTAAAACGAGCAGCTCGTGGCTGGCAGGGACTGGGCTGCCAGCACTCTCCCTTGCACACCAGCTGCTTCGGCTTGCTCTGGGTGTCTCTCCTCACACATCCACGTGGCCTGGATGGAAATCACAGCTTGGGAGAGGCTGTGATCCTCTGAAGGGGGATTTTTACCTGCCAGCAGCAAGAAATGAAAAAGGAGCAGACTTGGGAGGCTGCCCCAGTGCAGAAAAGTGCATTTTCAGTGCCTGATGCTGCTCAAAGAGCCCCAGCTGCTCCGGAGAATCCCACCTGGAGAAAAGAAGTGCAGGGAATTCTTCCAGAGCATCACAAGAGTCTGAAAATCCATTTTCTGTTTCATCACTGCCCGTTGAAGGCTGTAAGGAGGATCCTTTCTAAATGAGTTCGAGGTCTCCTTCCTTAGCCAGGTCATGGTAAGCTCAGCCCTGGATCCGAGTGGCAGGAATTGTCTGCATTTCCTTAACCCTGGCTTTAAGGCTTCTTAACCTCTCTCTCTTCTGCGTCTGTGAGTTCTGCCGTGCTCTGTGTGCCTCCAGAAACCAGCCCTGGCCCCCAGGGCCGAGCTTGCTGCAAGCTCTCAGTTCTCACTGGGCACCACATCCAAATTTGGGTTTTATGTTGGTTTTTTTTTTTCCACTTTGATTTCTCAGTAACTCTGTCTTGGTTTTGTCCCCAGACCCATCCCCTCTGGTCAGTCCAGAGTGCAGCAAGTGGAGCACACACTGGGCTGTGACTTTTCCTGCTGGTTTTATCCTGTAAAACCTTCCTTAGGTTTTGGTTTTTTCGAGAGGGGCACCGCAGCTCTGAGCGGAAGGCAGAGGATTTATGAATTCTGCTCTCTGTAGTATTGGCCTCTGTCATACCCACAGAATTCCTTATTTGTGCGAAATTAAAACCGAGGTGCATTCGCTGCCTCCAGGAATGTCCCAATAGCTGGAAGTGGAAATATTAAACGTGGAGAGAAGAAAAACCAGTTTGGAGGGAAAATTGGGGTTGGTTGTGAGGCTGGGGCAGCTCCCAGGTAGCAGAGTCCCTCGGTGTGCCCAGAGATCCCTTCCAACAGCAGAATATTCCTTTATGGGGGAGTCTGGCGCTGCCGAGGGGCTGTGACTGGGCCTGCACGTGCTCCCCTCTCTCCCCTGGATTTGGGGTCAAGCCCCGGAGTGACAAAGGGCGTTCCCTGAAGCGCAAAGCCGGGCTCGGCTCCCACGCGTTCATTCACCACAGGCTCTGCTCCACGCTCCCGCCTCTCCCAGTGCCGCAGCCCCACGGCGGTGGGAACGCCCTGCCTGCCCCCCAGCTCTGTGTTTGCATGGCTTCCACCCCCGCGCCTTGGCTGTGCTCCCCTGCTCCCGCCCCTGGCATCCTGCTCCGATCAGACACAGACATTCCTGCTCTGGTGCCGCTGACCTGCAGAACCTGGTAGGTATTTTCAGATGGATCGCTCCAGCCAGGGCGTGGTGCTCTGGGCGTGGTTTTTGCTCGCAGTCGCTCCAGAAGATGCTCTGGTGCCACACCAGCCTGGCCCGTGGTTCTGGAGCTGGCGTTTGCACGGTGTTTGTTCCTGGAGCTGTTGATGGATTATCCCAAGGCCCTGAAGTGTTGAAGGAAGGACACTTCCAGTGGGTTTCCTTCGGGAATTCCGGTGCCTGCAGCTGTAGGAACCAGCACAATTCCAGAGGAGCAGACCCAGGCTGGGTTTTGGTGGGAGGCACTGACCTGGACTTGCACAAACGCATTCTGCTCTCCTGATTATTGCTCGTGTTCCCCAAAGCTTTTCTGATGGGAGCAGTGCTTAGTGAAACACAGAGATTTTAGGGATTGTCTTCATTTTGGGAGTTGTCCTTCATTCCCATTCTATGGAATGGACAGGAGTTAAAGGGAAAAAATACCTCGATCCTCTCTGGAGCTCTCGGATAGAAATTGGATTTTAGTGCTGGCTTTGCTTCCCATCGAGCCTGTGCCATCCCAGAATTCAAATTTATCCCTAGAAATGGTTATAAACCACAGGTTGGACTGGATTTAGGTTGGAATCAGTGATCTCAGAGGTCTTTTCCAATCTGATTGATCCTGTGATCACCCAGTGCTGACCCTGTTCCTTCCCCTCCGGCTGGGATTTATTTTCCATCGTGGAGTTGGGCCCGGCTGCTCCTGGTCCACTTGCTAGAGTGAGCTCTGGGTTCTGCCTCCACATTTTTCAGGAGCAGCAGATGGAGCAGCTTGGATGACGTGGAGTTGGAGTCGTTGATCAAAGCAGGGCAGGGCAGCAGATCAGGTCTCAGTGGTTAAAAACCCCCAAATTTTCCTTTAAGTTGCTGGAAGTCGGGCTGTGCTTCTCTCCTACAGTGTCTTACCAGTGGCTCTTGTGCTGTTTGATCCCTCCTGGTGTTTGATCCCTTTTTCCCAGGGATCCAGCAGCCCCCAGAGTGTTGATGGCCAGGTGATAAATTGGAAAACTGGGTCCAGTTCCAGCCGTTCCCCGGTTCTGGCTGCCGGGATCTCGTGGTGCTTGGGTGGTCTGGCTGTGACAGACCAGAAACACAGGAAAGTGAATCCCAAATCTCTTTTCCAAGTGCATCCAAACCATCCCAGCTTGGAGCAGTTCTGGGCTCAGGCAGGATCTGCTCCAGGAGATCTTGAGGAGGAGTTCCAGCCACGGAGTCTTGAGCTGGGAATTCCCCCCTTGATCCACGTCCATCCCAAATTATCCTTACAGTGTGCCAGCCCAGGGCTCTGGCTGGAAATGGGGAGGTTTTTAAGGAATATCGTGGTGGCTTTTCCCAGTAATCCCCTCATGGAGGGGCGGTTCAGGTGTTTTTTGAGTTATTTTTTAATACAAGGTATTTTTTTGAGTGTCTAAAATCTGTGCCTGTTCTGACTCTTCCTAAGCTTTTCCTTACTTTCCCATGCTTAGGTTTTTAAGGAGGAGTTTGTAGTCTTCCCCTTTTAACATGTAGATAAACCAACAACTGAATTTTTTTTCCCAAGATTGAGACAATCACTCCATGGAAATTGTCTTGTGTAGATGTTCTCTTTGTCAGTAAATGGGTTTTTTTTTTTCCAGCTGGAATATCAGAATTTTGGAATATTAAATCAGGAGTGATGTCACTGATTTCTATCTGGCACTTTTGGGACGGGGTGAAAACACAGACCTCAGATTCTTGATTGATAAGTGGTGGAGAATAACTGAGGGAGGACACAGGGATTTAGCAAGGCTGAGGAATTCCTCCTGGAATTCTTCACTGGGCTTCCCCCAACCTTTCCTGCTCTGCAGCTCACGTGGAATGACTTCAAACAGGAATTTTGCCATTTGAGGCTGCAGAGGCAGAGCCAGAACAGCCTTTCCCGCCTCACTGTAGGCTTCCTCCCACCCAAAATTCCAAAAAAGGTGGAAATCACAGTCGGCTTGCCCCTCCCCGTGTTTCCCAGCGCAGTGTCCATGTCCATAAATCCCAGTTTTCCATGTTGTCCGTGCTCTGGGAGAAGCCTCTGGGGTTCTGTGGTGTCGCTGGGCCTGCAGCAGGTGCGGGCGCCGGGAGATTCCTGCCTGCTCCATGAGGTCCAGGGAGATTCCACCTGCTCCGTGTGGATCCTCTGGGTCCCAAGGGGTCCCTGCCTGCTCTGTGAGCGTCTTGGAGAATCATGAGGGTCCCGGGAGATTCCCGCCCACTCCGTGAGGGCCTCGGGCGATTCCTCCCTGCTCTGTGAGGGTCTCAGGGAATCGTGAGGGTCCCAGGGGATTCCCACCTGCTCCCCTGCGGATCTGCTGGGTCCTGTGGGATTCCCTTCTGTTCCATGTGGATCCCCTGGGATCCTCTGGGCCCCAGGGGATTCCTGCCTGCTCCGTGAGGGTCCCAGGGAATCGTGAGGGCCCCAGGGGATTCCCTTCTGCTCCCTGTGGATCTTCTGGGATCCTCTGGGCCCTGTGGGATTCCCGCCTGTTCCGTGTGGATCCTCTGGGATCTTCTGGGCCCCAGGGGATTCCCGCCCGCTCCGTGAGGGCCCCGGGCGATTCCCGCCCGCTCGGTGCACATTTCTCTGGAATTGCCGGTGCCGGGAGAGCCGGGGGAGAGCCAGAATTTGGGATTTTGCACCATAAAGCCTCTGTTTTGTTTTCAGCATTCTTCCATGCTGGGCAGTGTTTTTGGGGACTCCTATTATGAGCAGCAGATGACAGCTAGGCAGGCTAATGCCCTCTCCCACCAGGTGAGCAAATTCATCTCGGGCCTGCCTCGGCCTCTCCCACATCAAATTAATGCCAATTAATTCCCAATTAATTTTCTGTCACGTCCCTGTTTTGTCCATGTAGAGTTTTCCTTCTTTTTGTTTGTGTTACTCAGCAGTTTCTTGTTCGGTTTTGTTTTCCCCCCCTCCACTTTCACTTTTCGTCCCCCTCATCCCACGCAGGTGTTTAGGGTGTTCTGCCAAAAAAAAGAAGATAAATTAATTTTTAAAAAATATAATAATAAAGCTTTGTAAATGAAAAGATGCCAGGTAACTGTGAAAAGGAAAAGGAGTGAAAAGAAAGTGTTAAAGCAGTGAAAATCAGCTTGGAAAAGGAAAAATAAGGAAGTTTGGAAGAGGAAAAAATGGAAAAGGAAAAATACAGAAGTTTGGAAGAGGAAAAATAGTGAGGATTTTAAAATGGAAATCTGGTTAAAAAGGGGAAAATAAGGAAAAGATATTTTTAAAATAATGAAAAATTTTAGAAGGAAAAAAGAGTGAAATGTGAAAGGAAAAATGCGGAAGAGAGATTTTAAGTAATGAAAATTTATTTTAAAGAGCATAAAAAATGAAAATAAATGCCCAAATGAAAGTTTTAGAAGGAAAGATGATGATATTTGAGAGAGGAAAAATACTGAAAATCTTCAAGTAATGAAGATGCATTTTTAAAAGGAAAAATAATGAAAATATATTCTAAAATAATGAAAGTCAGCTTTAAAAAGGAAAAGAATTTTTTAAAATAATGAATTCTTTTTAAAGGAAAATTTTATAAAGGAAAATAATGCACATAAATTTTAAAATGACAGAAATCTTTAAAATAATGAAAATAAATTTCACAAAATTTAAAATATCGAAAAGCTTTAAAAATTAAACATCATGAAAATATATTGAGAAATGAAAGTTATTAAAATAAATATTTCAAGCTCCACATTTGTGGTCGTAGTTGCGATTGGGAAGGATTCCCTTGTAGGCGATGACAGAATTGACTCCGGAATTCGGGAATAACCCGAGCTTGATGCAGGGCCTCTCTCGGTTTGGATCCATTAAATTACGGAATCCTTAAACCTGGGATGTGTCCTGAGAGGAAATTCTGATGGGCAGCGGCCTCAGGGACAGCCTCAGTTCCCTTTATTTTCCTTTTCTTTCGTTCTCCCGATTCCCCACGCCCCAGTTTGATTTGTGCATCCCTCATCCCCCTCCTCCCAATTCGGCAGGAAATAATCCCGCAAGGCTCGGGGCAGCAGCCCCTCTTTGGAGCAAGGGAAGCTAAAGATGAATTTGTTTGCCTGTGTCTCGTGCCGTCCTCGAGCCGTGTCCGTTGTCCCGCTGTCCCTGCCCGCCGAGGCGCGGCCGCTAACGGTTCCCTGGTGTCGCCCTGCAGCTGGAGCAGTTCAACATGATCGAGAACGCCATCAGCTCCAACAGCCTCTACAGCCCCTGCTCCACCCTCAACTACTCCCAGGCTGCCATGATGGGACTGACGGGCAGCCACGGCAGCCTGCAGGATTCCCAGCAGCTCAACTACTCCAGCCACGGGAACATCCCCAACATCATCCTGACAGGTAAACCCAGCCCCGGCGCGCCCCGGCGGCACCGGGCCCGGCCGTGCTGGCAGGAGAGGGAAGGGCTTGGCCTCGCCTCAGCCCTGGGGCGATCTGGGCACCTCAGGAGATGTGGAGCTGTTGGAGTGTCCAGAGCTGGGATGCGGGGATGGGGAAGGGTCTGAGCAGCAGCTGAGGGCACTTCGGAGGAGACTGAGGGAGAGTCCCTGGGTTCTGCAGCTCTGAACTCTGGGAGCAGGGGCAGGACCCAGGGCATGGCTGGAGCTGTGCCAGGGCAGGTTTAGGTTGGATCTCAGGGAAAGGCTCCCGGCCCCGAGGCTGCCAGAGCTCCAGGAGCGTTTGCACAGCGCCCTGGGCCAGGGTGGGGTCGTTGGAGTGTCCGTGCTGGGCCAGGATTGGACTGGATGATGCTGTGAGTCCCTCCCAGCTCAGGATATTCCACAATCCCAGCCCTGGGGTTCCTCTCTGTGGAGCCCAGAAGGGAAAAATGGGGTTTGTTTCACCTGAGCACATCCCAGTGTCCAGCTCCCTGGCAGAGCACCACTTTTCCTACAGATTTTTCCTGCCCTGAACTCCCTGGGTCCTCTGTCACAGTGAGGAAAAGCTGTGAGAGCCAAACTCCTCGCTCTGCTTGGCCTGAGCTGGCCAGCAAAGGGCTGCAGTGTCACATATGGTGGCCAATCTGGTCACTGTTGGATTTTGGAAACGATCCTTGCCCAGGGATGCTGTGGCTGCAGCCAGGGATTGCTGATTGCCTTGGTGGAAATTCAGGAAATTGAGAGAGAGGAAAGGGACTCGAGTGAGACCAAACACCCAGACATGGATTTTGTTTTGTGCTGGGCGGTTTGGAGACGCTGTGAGGAATCTGAAGGAGGGTGGGTGTTCCTCACCTGAGAGCTCAGCAAATGTTCCCAGGGTTTTTGGGAGCTGTTTATGACCTCCAGCCCAAACTCCTCCCGTGTGTTGTGTCCCCGCAGTGACAGGAGAATCCCCCCCCAGCTTATCAAAAGAACTGACCAGCTCCTTGGCAGGAGTGGGGGACGTCAGCTTCGACACGGATTCCCAGTTCCCCCTGGATGAACTCAAAATTGACCCTTTGACCCTGGATGGACTGCACATGCTCAACGACCCCGACATGGTCCTCACCGACCCCGCCACAGAGGACACGTTCCGGATGGACCGGCTGTGAGCCGCGGCCGCCGCGGCCCGGCGCCTCCGGGAGCAGCCGCTGCCGTGTCCCTGTACAATCAAAGCTTCTTGTTCTGAGCTTGCCGCGCTGCAGAGCCCCCGTCCAGCCCAGCCGTGTCACCCCGAGCCGCTCGTTGCCGTAAGGATTGTCCGGTTCTCCATCGGCCTTGTCCTCTCCAGAGCCCCCTGTCCCCAGCAAAGCTCCGGCGGGGCCTTGCCCGTGGCTCCGTGCGCTCGGGAAGGGTTTGGGGGCGCGAGGGGCGGGAGGCGCTGGCAAACACCGACTTCAGGGGGGGTTTCAGGCCGTGCCCCCTCCTCTGTCCCGGATTGGGAAGCGAATCTCTGCATTGCCACCCCTGGAATTGTGACTCTGCTTCGTGACTTTGCCTCCCTCCAGGTGCCGTGCTCGTGCCCAGGTGTGTCCCCAGCCTCCTGCCCCTCCCTCGTGCCCCCAGCCATCCCAGCAAGTCGCCGGCCACCAATCCCAAAAATCCACTTTAAACACTATGTTTTTCCAAGCTTTTTATGTTTTGGGGTTTTTGTTTTTTTGTTTTTTTTTTTTTAATATATCTGTAATATATATCTATTTCTATATATGGCTACATATATAGAGAGCGTTTCTGAGCACACATGAAGTACTATAATTCATTACTTGATTAGACAGAGGATCAGAACATCTTAAAGCAGCTACAAATAATAGAGACTAACCTGCATAATCCTAATTTCTACTTTGTGAGAGATTCCTGGGCAACAGGAAGGGCATTTCCATAGCAATGCCAGGCTCGTAGAATCATGATTTTTTTTTTTTTATTTTTTATTCTTATTCATTACTTATTCTGTTACTTTTTTATGATTTTTTTTTTTTTTTCTGTGTCTTTGTTTT
>VZRN01005895.1:175439-187791 GCA_013397935.1 Dasyornis broadbenti | reverse complement strand
TGGTTTAAAAAAAAAAAAAAAAAAAAAATCCAGGAGGAAACAGTGTTAGTTGCTATAATTGATAAATTTGAGTTCAGTGCTGTTGAAGCTGTCTGGTGTCTCCAAGGGTGACTGTCCGACCATCCCTGCTGAGCAATCCCCCCTCCCTCCGTGTTTTTCTATCTCCATCCAGAATGGAATTCCCGAATTCCCACGCTAGACTGTTGCATTTGCCAATACAATGGGGAAGAACAGGAATAAACCCTCGGTGCATCCAAAACTGTGATTTTATTTTTTTTCCCCAGCCCTGGTGCTGAGGGGGGGCTCTTTTCCCTGTACATAGAATCTTCCCCCGGGCGCTCCCGCCCCGCTGGCTCCGCTCCGGCCGCATGCGTGACCCGGGCCCGGCTCCCACGGCTTCTGCATGGCAGGGAGCGCTCGCCAGCCCCGCCCCGGCCCTCGGGTTCCGTTTCCAAGAGGGGAACATTTTTCCAGGTTTTTCCAGAAACGCCTGCGGAATCGGTTCGGGAATCACTCGTTCCCCGGGTGTTTTGCGCCTTCTCGGAGGTGAATGGATTTCGTGGATGGTTCGTTCATGAATTCATTTTTGAGAGCGCTCCTGGATCAACCTTCAGCTCAGAGGAGGTTGGGTTTGGTGGTCCTGGAGGTCTTTTCCTCCTTGATTTGGTCCTTCCTTTCCAACCTTAAGTTAGGTTCTGCTCCAGCCTTAATTCGGTCATTCCTTTCCAGCCCTAATTTGGTGATTCTTCCCAACCTTGATTCCACAGTTCTTTTCCAACCCTGATCCAGTGGCTCTTTCCCAGCCTCGATTCCATGATTCCAAGAGCGAAAGCTGCCCTCAGTTTGCCAACAACACCCAAACCCATTTCAGTTTCCCTCAAAAACAAACCCTTGGTCCAAAAAACTTGGATTTCTGTCGGAACAACAATTCAGGCTTGAGGAAAGAGCCTGGAACCCTCCTCTGGACACGAAGGAAGCAGAAAGGCCTCTCCTCCCCCCGCAGATCCCGACCTTGGCTGTTTTTTCGGGAGAAGCCCCAAAACCAGCGCGTTTATTCCTCGGAGCAACGGCCCCCCCGTCACTGTGATGGCAATGTGAAAGCGCAGGTAGCCTTTGTTACGTGTGTCTGTCCTTTTTTCAAAAACAACCAGGAAAACGAAAAAAAACCCCGAGAAAAACCCCCTCCCTCTTAGAATTAAACTTTGTAGTGTTCCTGTTCTTTGTATTTTGAGTTGCATCTTATTTATACGGCGCAGTGTAGGCATGGATTGCATGTCGGTTTTCTATGCGGGCACCACGACATTCTGACTGTGTATTATAAATCATTTTTACCTTTTTAAACAGGAAAAAAACAACAAAACAAAACAACAAAAAAAAAACAACACAACAAACTCATTGTGTGGAATTTCTATACTGCAAAGCCAAACACTACATGGACGTCCTCTCTTGGTTTGTGTTATTTATTTTCCGAGGCGGTTGGGGGGCGGGCGGGGGGCGGGCGGAGCCGTGTGTGCGTTGCCTTATGTGGGCTTGACCAATTTTATCAAAATAAAGGCCTGAAGGGGTAAAATCCGTTGGTTGTTTTCTTCAGGGGGCGGAGGGATGGGATGGGAAAGGACGGGAAGAGGGGAGGATCCCGAAGGCGGCTGCGCCGTGTGGGAATCGCTCCTGGGAGTAAAGGTGGGGTCTGAGCAGGGGTTGAGTCCTGGAATTCCGGCCCTGGAATCCTGGAATGAGCCCGGGATCACGGAACCGTTGGGTTTGGAAGATCTGGGGATCCCCAGTCCCTGCCCAGCCGGAGCAGGGCGTACAGGAACGTGTCCAGGTGGGGTTGGCACTGCCAGGAGCCTTCCCCGGCTCCTCCGCAGTTTGTGGGAGCCCTGGCAGCGGCCACAAAGCCAAGGTAAAGCTTGAGTTCCTTGATCCGACAAGAACCAGGCAGGGCAGGGCTCAGAGAGGGAGGTGCTGAGGAAAAGGTGCCTCCATGCACTGGCACTTCCAAGGAAATTCCCAGTTCAATCTCAGCCCCGCTGAGGGCTTCTCCCTTCCACACCTGCAAGGGAAAACCTTCAGGAGAGCGGAAAGGACACACACAGGACCAAGGAGAAATCCAGTATTTATTACCCAGCATTCCAAGTGTTTATTATCCAACATTCCAGAACAAGGATACTCTCCTTAAAGTGCTTTTTTTTTTTTTTTTATTAAAATGAGCAACTTGTACCGAGGCTGCTCCGCGTGTCCTTCTCAGCCTCGAGCTGGGTCTTGAAAAGGAGAACACCCCTCACACTCAGGAGCCTTGGAGCAGGGAAAAGATTCCTGGGAATCATTCACGCTAAACTGACTCCAACAATCCCAGCTGCTGCAGGGAGCTTCCAGCAGGGCCGGGAACTGGGGTTTGCAGCAGCTCAGGCTTCTGGTCACACTCCCTGTCTCCACCTCTGCCTTCCCAGAGGATCTGTGGAGCATTTGAAGGAATTTGCCGTAGGGGAGGAGGTGCTGGGGGCGGTGAGGGCGCAGTGGGATGTGCTGACAGTTCTCGGGGCAGAATTCCAGAGTGGGAGCGCGGCTTGGGAAGCAGCTCGGGCTGCAGGGACATTCCGGGGGGATTTAGTCCTGCTGGACTCGGAACGTCTCGTAGTCCTCTGGGATGGTGTCTGGGGATTAAAGCCACGAGAGATCAGGAGGAGAAACAGGCGGGAGAACGGACTCAGCTCCTGCTTGCTGACCCATCCCGGTTCAGGTGTCCAAGGGAGCAGCTGGAGCAGAATTCCACTGGAGCAGAATTCCACTGGAGCAGAATTCCACGCCTGCCTTCCCACACTCACCGTTGCAGCGGTAACGGAGGTTGGACCAGATGATGTTCTCCTGGGAGAAGCAGAAGACCCCGAGGCGTCCCCCTCTCATGGTGGTGTCCAGGACAACCCCGGTGTCGGCCACAACCTCGGGGCCTTCGTAGAACCGGGCCCTGGGGGAGAGCGAGGCAGGGAATGAGCGGGAGCTCTCCAGGCCTCATGGAAGTGCCCAAGGCCAGGTGGGAGCAGCCTGGGATGGTGGGAGGTGTCCCAGGGGTGGCGCTGGATGAGTTCCCTTCCAGCCCAAACCATCCTGGGTTCCCCTGACGGATTTTCCCGGTGGGAATTGTCCTCCCCGGAGCCGAGGGCAGGGCGGGGCAAAGCCTCACCTGATGTAGCCGACCTGGGGCCGGTGCTGCAGGAACCAGCGGTACGAGGTCTTGTCCTTCCAGCCTGAATTCCGAGGGTCCTTCCAGAGCAGCTTCACCTGGTCCGTGGTGTCTCCCGTGTGCCACAGGGAATTCCTCAGATACTCCCCGGGGCCAGTTTTGGATTTCACCGCCTGGGACGGAGGAGATTGCTCAGAGAGGATTCCCTACAGCTGCCGGGCAAAAACCCACCCAGGAATTCCTTCCCCACGGTTCCCCCACCTTCAGCTGGATCCCAGGCTCTGCCACGGCCCGGAAGGGATTTGCCTGCCAGTAGGTTTGCTCCATCTGCTTCCACATGACCACGTAGAAGCTGGAGCTGTCCTGGTAGCCGAAGATGAAGCCGGCGTAGTCGTCATCCGTGGCGGTGTTGACGTGGAAGGTGCCCTCAAAGTCCACCCCGTTGAAGGCTGTGTACCCTGGGAGGGCAGGAAAACAGGAATTCTGCATTCCGGGATAAAACAGAGACTCTGCATTCCCAGGGCTCAGCTGGGGAGGTGGATTTGGCCAAGGGAATGTGGACTCCGTGTGCCACAGGAAATGGGATGGAATCACGGCTGAGCAAAGCTGCCCCAAGTGAGGATTCTCCAGCGGGAAAAGGGAAATTCCTCACCCACAGCCAGGCCAGGGTCGCTGTTCATGGTCTGGACAATCTCCATGCCCTGGCAAAGAGGAGTTGGGAGGTTTTAGTGCAATTCCAGGCACAGCAAATCCCCCCCGGCTCAGCTGCTCCAGGATCCGGGCACCGCAGAACCGCGGAGGCTGCGGAGGCTTTTAGGGAAAACCCCCCAGGACCATTCCCGGCCGGAGCTCCTCCCAGACCTGGTTGAGGACGATCCAGTTGGGGTCGATCTGGGCGTCGCCCTCGGGGTCCAGCACCACGGTCTGGAAGGCCCTGAAGTCGGTGAGCGTCACCTGCGCGTTCTCGGGGCAGACGTCGATCCTGTCGATCACCAGGTCCCGGTCAAAGTCGTCCTCGCACAGGTTCCCAACGCCGTCCCCTGAGTGGGAGGAGGAGGAGGAGGGAGCCTGGAGCAGCTGCTCCCCCTTTGCTCGGGGTTTGAGTGAACCAGGAGCTGCTCAGGGCACTGGGACACCCCGAGGGGTGCAGAGAAACCCCCAAAACCACGGACACTTCTGGAGGAGAGAACCTGACCCCAACCCTGACCCCAACCTGACCCCAACCCTGACCCCAACCCTGACCCCAAATCTGACCCCAACCCTGACCCCAACCCTGACCCCAACCCTGACCCTGCTGTTGGGGTTGTGTTGATCTGAAGCGTCCCAGGCCTGGCTCGAGTCCCTCGTGAGCAGACCCAAATCCCTGAGGATTCCAGAGCTCCCCAGGGAGACCCCACAGGGATCCAACCCCACAGGGATCCATCCCTCAGGGATCCACGGATCCGCCCCACAGGGATCCCCCCTCACCATCCGAGTCCTCCTGGCCGGGGTTCGGGACGAGCCTGCAGTTATCGGGGCCGGGGGGTCTCAGGTCGGGGATCCCATCATCATCATCATCCTCGTCACACTCGTCCCCCAGCCCGTCCCCGTCCGTGTCCACCTGGGAGCTGTTGGGCACTGAGGGGCAGTTGTCCCGGGAATCCTGGTGGCCATCGCCATCGCTGCGGAGACAGGGCAGGGACAGGGCAGGGACAGGGCAGGGACAGGGCAGGGACAGGGACAGGGAACATCACCCACGGAAAACCTTCCTGGGAGCTGGATCCAGGAGCAGCAGGATTGGTGATTTTAAATGTTTGTTACACCAAGAACAGGATGGGAACGTGACCCCAAACCTGACCCCAAACCTGATCCCAAACCTGACCCCAAACCTGACCCCGGTGCTCCATACTCCACTGGCCACTTTTCCTGGAGAAAATTCCACCTCTCCAAAGCCCCATTTCTGACGGGCCGAGGCCAAGCCAGGCTCTCACAGCTTTTCCTCCCTTCATCCCAAGGATTTCACACAAATAAAGGGAATTTTGGAGTTTCCCACCTGTCCTGGTTGGTGTCGCAGACGTCTCCCACCAGATCGTGGTCCGTGTCTTTCTGGAAAAGTTAAGGAAAAGTCACAGAAATTTTCCAGAAGTTGGGAGGAGGAACTGGGAACGGGGAGCTGCCAGCAGGACTTTTGGGGAGGATTCTGAGGAATTCCAGCAGCGGAACAGGGCAGGAAGGAAGAATGACCCTGCAGGACCCTAAAGGCAGCGGGGCCTGTACCTGGTCGGGGTTGCTGAGGGTGGGGCAGCTGTCACAGGCGTCCCCCACGCCGTCCCCGTCCCTGTCCCGCTGGTCAGGGTTGGGGACTCTCCTGCAGTTGTCCATGGAGTTTTTGATCCCTGGAAGAACAGAGCAGGTCCACAAAAATCCGGGGAAAATCCGTGGATAAAGCAGGGATTTCAGGATTTGGGGGTGGCGTTTGTTGAGCCACCCCCAGCCCGCCCAACCCTGGTGGCACCAGGGTCCCAAAAAAGCTGGGGCTGCCCCTGGATCCCTGGAAGTGCCCCAGGCCGGGCTGGAGCAGCCTGGGATGGTGGGAGGTGTGAGGTGGGATTGGATGGGATTTAAGGTTTTTCCAACCCAAACCCTTCTGGGATTCTGTGAGCTCTGAGGAATTCCCGAGCTGCATTCCGGGGGGAGAGATAAAGTTGGGAGAGCGCGGCTGCAAACCGGGGCTGCGGCCGTGTGGGAGCGGCCAGGAATTGTCACCCCAAGGGCCGAGCTGTGCCCCATCCCAGCGGGAAGCACCCTGGAAGGTTCCGGATTCCGGGCCTCACCGTCCCCGTCCATGTCGTCGTCACACTCGTCGCCTTTGCCGTCGCCATCGATGTCCCTCTGGTCGTTGTTCTTCACCTGCCGGCAGTTGTCGCACGCGTCCCCGAAGTTGTCCCTGTCGGCATTGCGCTGATCCGCGTTCCGCGTGTACACGCAGTTGTCCTGCAGGGACAGGGACAGGGACGGGGCTGGGGACACCGGCACCTCCTCGGGGCGTTCCCAGCCGGGATTCACTGAGGAGAGGCTCGGGAATTCCCTCGGGATGGCCCGGCAGTGTCCAGGTGCTCCTGCGCCTGGTGTGAGACCCTCGGAGCACCCGGAGCGAGGCCACGCTGGGAGCTCTGAATGCACACTGGGAGCTCCGAATTCCCACTGAATTCCCACAGAATTCCTGCAGGACCCTCGAACCTCAGCGTTCGGGATCCCGTCGCCGTCAGCGTCGTCGTCGCAGGCGTCTCCGATGCCGTCCCTGTCGGCGTCCTCCTGGCCGGAGTTGGGCACGGTCACGCAGTTGTCCTGCCAGGAGAGGGACACGGGATGTGGGAATGGGGCCCAGCCCGAGGCCTGAAGGTCTCACAGCACCCAGGGCCTGTCCTGGGATGCAATTCCGTGATTCCCGGCGGAATTCCCGGGCCGGCCTCACCTTGCGGCAGTTCTTGTCGGAGCAGCGCTGCTTCTCGTCGGGGACGCCGTCGATGTCCGTGTCCTTCCCGCACACGAAGCCGTTCCCTGCCCAGCCCACGAGGCACTGGAAGGCAGCAGAACCCCGGCATCAGCCCCCGAGGGCCTCAGCCTCCCCAAAATCCAGGGTTTGACACAAAACGCTGCAAATCCAGGGATGCAAAGCCCTACGGGAAAAATACAGCCGGGGAGAAAACGTCTGGAATTCCAACAGCTCGGATCCAGCTCCGTGCTGAGGCTGGGAAGGGGCAGCGGCAGGAGGTGGCTCTGAGGCTGCTGAGTGGATTCTCCTGCTCAGCTCCTGGGAATGCTCCGTGCCTGAGGGTTTGCAGCGCCTCAGGCAAAACCAGACCCCGAGAGAACCGGGAGAGGGTCGGAGGGGCCGGGAGCAGCCCGGGGAGGAGCCGTGGCCGCGGCTCAGGTGCCGGGACGGTGCTCGGGAAGGGCGCTCTCCAGGAGAGGGCAGTGGCAGACGCGGGAGAGGAGCGCGGGGCGAGGGAACGCGGAGCGAGCAGATCCCAGTGGCGGGAGAGTGGGACCAGACCCCAAATCCTGGGAAGGGCTGGACCGGACCCCAAATCCTGGGAAGGGCTGGATCGGACCCCAAATCCCGGGAAGGGCTGGATCGGACCCCAAATCCTGGGAAGGGCTGGATCGGACCCCAAATCCCGGGAAGGGCTGGATCAGACCCAAATCTTGGGTACGTGGGACCAAACCCCAATTC
The DNA here is from genome assembly GCA_013397935.1 of Dasyornis broadbenti. Classification (NCBI taxonomy): domain Eukaryota; kingdom Metazoa; phylum Chordata; class Aves; order Passeriformes; family Dasyornithidae; genus Dasyornis; species Dasyornis broadbenti. Next base: position 180,394 of record VZRN01005895.1, on the reverse strand, counting down.
CAGGGATGGGCTCAGACCCCAATCTCGCCAGGCCGGGCTCACTCCTCATTCCAGCCGGGCTCACTCCCCGCTCCAGGCTGGGATCATTCCCCATTCCAGCCGGGCTCACTCCCCGCTCCAGGCCGGGCTCACTCCCCATTCCAGCCGGGCTCACTCCCCGCTCCAGGCTGGGATCATTCCCCATTCCAGCCGGGCTCACTCCCCGCTCCAGGCTGGGATCATTCCCCATTCCAGCCGGGCTCACTCCCCGCCCCAGGCCGCACCTGGCAGGACAGGGATCCGTCCCTCTCCACGATGCACTCGGCCTTCTCGTGGCAGGGGCTGATCTCTCCGTTGGGGCAGCGCCGAGGCCCCGGGGCAGCCTGGCTGCGGCAGCCGCTCTGCTGATCGCCCACAAAGCCCGGCTTGCAGGGCCCGCACTTGTAGGATCCCTGCGGGAAAACCGCCGTGAGCCCGAGCGCAAATCCCGGCACAGCCCGGCCGTGGGATGGGCCACGGGGAGAGATCCGGGATCGGCATGGAATCACGGAATCATGGAATCTCGGAATCCCGGAGCGGTTTGGATGGGAAGGGCCTTAAACCCCATCTCATTCCACCCCTGCCATGGCAGGGGCACCTCCCACCGTCCCAGGCTGCTCCAGCCGGGTCTTGGGCACTGCCAGGGATCCAGGGGCAGCCCCAGCCGCTCTGGGAATTCCATCCCAGCCCCTCCCCACCCTCACAACCAGGAATTCCTCCCCAAATCCCACCCAGATTCCCCTTTTCCAGCGGGAAACCATTCCCTGTGTCCTGTCCCTCCATCCCTTGTTCCCAGCCCCTCTCCAGCTCTCCTGGAGCCCCTTCAGGCCCTGCCAGGGGCTCTGGGCTCTCCCTGGAGCTCCTCTTCTCTCCCAGCTCTCCCAGCCCAGCTCCAGAGGGGCTCCAGCCTGGGATCTTCTCCACATTCCCAGGATTTACCCGAGTGTTGATGCAGATGGAGTTGGGGACGCAATTCCCGGCAGCTCCGGTCTCGCACTCGTTGATGTCGGTGCACACCTGCCCGGGAGAACGGAGCACACCTGGAACTCCACCCCAAATCCCAGCATCTGGGCAGGGCCAGGCGCAGAGGAAAAGCCCTGGGACACTTTCCTAGCCCAGAACTGGGAAGTTTTCCTGCTGACGGATCCCAGCAGCATTCCAGAGTCACCAGAGATCCCAGATTTGGGAAATTTGGAAATCTGGAAGACAGCTGAGCTCTGAGGGGAGCTCCTGGAACATCCTCATTGTGGAAGAGGCTCCATGGATTTGGAAGCTCAGTGGCTGCACCCCATGGCCAGCCCCGAGCGGGATAATGCATCCCTAAAACCCACAGTCAGCCTGGCTGGTGGGATTCGGGATTTAATCCACCTGGAGCTGCCGAGGAAGCTGGGAGGGGGCGGCAGCAGCTGCGTGAACTCTTCAGTGTCCCAGCAGGAAGGATTCCCATTCCCATCCCCATCCCCATTCCCATTCCCATTCCCAGCCCTGGGATGGCTCCACAGCTCTGGAATGTTCTGTCCAGCCCCCGTTTGTCCCAGGGGCTCCCTGGGAGCGGAGGTGGCTTTGGGACACCTGCATCCCCCCCAACACCTGGAATCACGGAATCCCAGAACGGTTCGGGTCGGGATCATCCCATTCCCAGCCCCAGGGACACCTCCCACCATCCCGGACACCTCCAGGGATCCACAGCTCCTCTGGGAATTCCATCAGGAATCCCTTCCATCTCCAGGCAGCACCGCCTCATTCCCTCCCGTTTCTTTGAAATCCCAGCTACACAATTCGAGAATTCCCAGCGTCCGGAGGACACTCCCGGCCTCACCTGTTTGTTGGCCCTGGCGAAGGAGAGCCCCACGCCCTGCAGGAGCTGCCCGGTGAAGCCGGGCGGGCAGGGGTCGCAGCGGAAGCCGGGGGAGGTGTTGATGCACGGCACCTTGGGGAAGCAGGGGTTGGCGTTGCACTGCAACGAGAGAGAGCCCGGGGCTGGAGAGCCCAGATCCGCCTCCGGCTCGGGGATTTTCCCTTTGGAAGGAGACAAAATCCTCCTGAGGAGCTTCTGGACCCGTGGAATGCCACATTCCCTAGAAACATCCCCTCGGTATCTGGCCAGCAAGGTTTGATTTAGGGGCAGGAACGAAGCCCTGCGGTTGAGATTTGCTGGTTCAGGGATTATCTGGGACGTGTTTGATCCCATTCCACACCTCATAAATGCCATCTCCAACAAATCTTCGGGAGAGGAGGCTGCTCCGGCCTTCCGAACTACAAATTCCAAACTCCCAAACTCTCAAGCACTTCCAAACTCCCAAACTTCCAAACTTCCAAACTCCAAAACGCCCAAACTCCCCTCCCTGTGAGGCGCAAACTCAAGGATTCATTTTGTCGGAGCCTCCTGGAGGAAATCCCGGCCCGGCCCCAAAGCCTCCCCGGGGCGGGTGAGGCACAGAATTCCCGAATTCCTGCAGGGGCTGCCAGGCTTCTCCCAACAACCTCGAGGCAAACCCGGCAGCATTCCTAGGAAAGGGCCGGCTCCGCGGGTGCCGGGCGGGTTTACCTCGTTGATGTCCGTGCAGTGGGTGCCGTTCCCGGAGTATCCCGCGGGACAGGGCCCGCAGCGGAAGCCGGTGCCGGTGTCGGAGCAGGGAACGCCCGGGAAGCAGGGATTGGGGAGGCAGCGGCTGAACTGCGTCACCGTGACCACGGGCCCCGTGACCTCGGGGCGCATCCCTGGGGACACGGGGGCATCAGGGACACGGCCAGGGCCTCCCTGCCCGGGCTGGGAATGGGGGAAAATCCCTGCTTTGGGAGTGGGGGAAAATCCCAGGATCGGGGTTTAGGTTGGATGGGATCTCAAGGATCATTGGCTGGAAGATTCCTGCGGCAGAGCAGGGGAAAATGAACGAGAAACCCCGGGAGCCACTGGATCCTGGGATGGTTTGGGATGAAGGGACCTTCCCTTTCCAGGCTGCTCCCTTTGGGGACAGGGGCGGGGCCAAAACAATCCCAAATATTGGGAGTGACTGGGAGTAACTGGGATCCGTTGGGAATGGCTGGGAATCACTGGGATCCATTGGGAATGGCTGGGAATAACTGGGATCCGTTGGGAATGGCTGGGAATAACTGGGATCTGTTGGGAATGGCTGGGAATAACTGGGATCTGTTGGGAATGGCTGGGAATAACTGGGATCCGTTGGGAATGGCTGGGAATCACTGGGATCCGTTGGGAATGGCTGGGAATCACTGGGATCCAAACTGGTCCCTTGGCATTGCCCTCCCTCCCTCACCGCAGGCGTCGCACTCCATGACCGTGTTCTTCAGGAATGTGATCTCCTTGATCTGGAAGGGAACGAGAGCTGGATTTGGCTCCAGGGATTCCCAGGGATTCTCTGGAGGATTCTCCCGGCATCCAGGGATTCCTGGGGCGGCTGGGGCTGCTCAGCCCTGAGGACACAGCAGCTCCTGCCCCATGGGATTCACTCCCTGTTCCCACAGTTTCACGGGATAATGGAAACACTGGAGCGCTCCCACAGAAACCCGAGTGGGAAATCCACGTTTTCTGCCCCAGGGGATGCTGCTCCAGCAATCCTGGAGAGGAAAAGCAGGAGGGGATTCCCCTGGGAGCCGCTCCCGCAGATCTGGGAATAACCTCCTGCCATTCCTCGGGGATCTTTAGGATCTGTTCCCGAAATTCCCTCCTGACTGCCTCTGATCTCCTCGAGGCTCCTGTTGAAAATATTCCCACATGGAGCTGGGCCAGGGGGTTGGGATGGAGATCAGGAAAAAGAAAATAATGAAATAAAAATAAAATAAAATAAAATAAAATAAAATAAAATAAAATAAAATAAAATAAAATAAAATAAAATAAAATAAAATAAAATAAAATAAAATAAAATAAAATAAAATGAAATGAAATGAAATAAAATGAAATGAAATGGTGGCAAGAGGGGAAAGAACAAACAGGAAAAGCTGCCTGGAGCTGGAATCGCGGCCGGAGGCTGCCAGGAGCCCTGGCTGCCCTGATTTCCAGCAAACACTGGATTTTTATGCAGGGCCTGGAATGTGAGAGGAGCTCCCATGTTTGCTCAGGGCTGCCGTTCCCGGCCTCTGGAATCCCTCGGCTCCCCCAGGGAGCAGCAGCCGAATGGAACCTTTCTGTCCCCTCAGAGCCCAGGGCAAACACCAGCTCCCGGGGAAAACGCGCCCAGGAAGCTCCGGATTCCCAAAACCACTGCGGCAGCCAGGGAGGCTTTTGGGATGCGATCAGGAGCAGGAAGGAGGGAATGCAGAGCTCCGCGGGATCTCCCTTTCCAGGGCCACAGGGAAGGGCTGGAAGGGCTCCTCCGCCTCCCGAACGCGGCCTCTCCCCGATCCCCCGAGCCCACAAGCCCCAGGGACAAACGGCTTTTGTTTCCCGGCTAAATCCATCCTGGTGTGCCCCCGTGCTGGGGTTCACTCCCCACGGTTCAGCTCCAACCAGGAGAACCTGGGAATTCAAAGGAACTTCCAGTGATTCCAGCTCTGCTGGATTTCAGCTCCAACCAGGAGAATCTGGGAATGTTAATGAGTTTCTGGTGATTCCAACCCAGATTTTCAGTTTGAGCTCCTCGAGTTTTTTCCCAGCTTGAAGGTTTTTTCCGTCTTTAGGATTTTTCCCAACTTTATCTCCCAGTCACAGCCACCTCTGGATTCCAGCTGGCACCACCAGAATCCGCTGCTGGTTCCACACAGGAAGGAGCTCCCCAATCCCAGGGAATTCCCAGATCTCGGGATATCAGGAATCCTTTTCCCACCTACCTGCTGCTTCAGCAAATCCCGAACTTCCTGCAGCACACGATTGGTTTCCCTCATCTCCTGCAGCATTTCCGGCCCGGCTTCAGCCCCTGGGAAAATGCCAGAGTGGTTGGGAGAATCCCAGAGGATCACCAGGGTGAGGAATCAATTCC
>VZRN01005895.1:160507-175232 GCA_013397935.1 Dasyornis broadbenti | reverse complement strand
GAATCAATTCCCTGGGAGAATCCCAGAGGATCACCGGGGTGATGAATCAATTCCTTGGGAGAATCCCAGAGGATCACCCGGGTGAGGAATCAATTCCCTGGGAGAATCCCAGAGGATCACCGGGGTGAGGAATCAATTCCTTGGGAGAATCCCAGAGGATCACCCGGGTGAGGAATCAATTCCCTGGGAGAATCCCAGAGGATTATCAGCCTGATAACGCGATTTAATGAGCTGATATTCCAGATCCAGACTCTGCCGGTTCCTCGGAGCAGTTTTCTGGCTGGAATTCGGACAAGGAGTGGGATTTGCTGTGTGGGAAGGGAGGGAGCAGCTCCGGGCTGGCACAACCGCTGGACTTCACACTTGGGAGAGGAATTGGCTGCCAAGAGCAGCGAATCCCCGATTCCTGCCGGGAAAACTCCGCTCCCGGCTCTGCCGGGCTCTCCCAAGCGCGGCGAAGGGGCCGGGCCGCCTCCTCACCTGTTCCCAAGGCATTCCCGGGATTCCTGCCGAAGGCATTCCCGGGATTCCTGCCGAAGGCGGGCTCTTTGCGGGAGGCGCTTGGGAGCGGCCGGCTGGGATCTTTGGGATACAAAGGATAAATCCAGGGGGGAAATCAGGAGGAAAGCTGCTGCAGGGCGGGAATCAGCCGCGAGGGGATCCCGGGCCTCCCCTCCTGCCGGGATTTGAGGCTCGCGGGGCCCTCGGGGTGAAAAATCTCCAGGGAGGGATGGAGCTCGGGATTTTCCAGGATTGGGTGGTTTTTAAGGGAATTTGAAATGGGAAAGGCAATTGGACACGAGGCTCAGTTCAGGGATTCTCCCAAAGCTCCCAGGGTCCGATTCCTCGCTGTCCGTGAGGATGCACAAACTCATTTCTCTGGTTTTTTCCATAATCTCTCTATTTTTTCCATAAATTCTCTATTTTTTTCCCATAATCTCTCTGTTTTTCTATAATTTATCCATTTTTTTCTGTAATTTCTCTATTTCTTCCACAATTCCTCAATTTTTCCCACAATTTCTATATTTTTCCATATTTTCTCATTTTTTTCCATAATTCCTCTATTTCTTCCACAATTCCTCTATTTTTCTTACAATTCCTCTATTTTTCCCCATAATTTCTCTATTTTCCTCCATAATTCCTCTATTTTTTCCCTATAATTTCTCTATTTTCCCCCATAATTCCTCTATTTTCCCCCATAATTTCTCTAATTTTCCCCATAATTTCCCCATTTTCCCCCATAATTTCTCTATTTTTCCCCATAATTCCTCTATTTTCCTCCATAATTTCTCTATTTTTCCCCATAATTTCCCCAATTTTCCCCCATAATTTCCCCATTTTCCCCATAATTCCTCTCTTTCCCCCACATTTTCCAGTCCCCGGACAGAAATCCCACCTCACCATCATCAGCCTTTACAGGAGGGAACCAGGAACAAATCCCACAAAAACCTCTGCGTGTCCAGGGGGGGAAGATCCCAAAGCCAGCCGGGATCTGGGCTCTGCCTGCCCTGGGATTCCCAGGGAATCATAACAATTCCTTCATTTCCACAAAGGAGCAAAGGAGCCCAGAAACCTCCTGGATCTGGATTTGGTGAATATTTGCAGATTCACACAAAATTCTCGTTTGTTTTAATCTCTTTACAAGCCCCAGCCACAAACATTTCCCGTAAAAAGAAAGGAGGGAAACTGAAGGAAAAAACCCCACAGAGCATTCCCACCCTTCAGCCTCAATTTTCCTCCAGAAGCCCCAAACCCCTCAACATTTTCAGGGGCCAGCTGAAACTTCCTCCCTCCTCATGCCCTTCCTGAATTTTCAGGGCAGCCTAAAAATCCCACCCCCTTCCAAAAAAATCAGAATTAAATGGGAATTAAATGGGAATAAAATCAGAACAGGATCAAGAACCGAATCAGAATCGAATCAGAATTAAATCAGAAGTTAAATCGGAATTAAATTGGAATTAAATCAGTATAAAATCAGACTAAAACTAGAATAAAATCAGAAAAAAAAATCAGAATAAAATCAGAATAAAATAGGAGTAAAATTGGAATTAAATCAGAAGTTAAATTGGAATGAAATGGGAATGAAATGGGAATGAAATGGGAATCGAAGCGCCTCACCTATCCTTCTCTGCTGGCAGGAGGAGAGGGGACAGGAGAGGAGCAGGAGGAGCAGGGCCAGCGCTGGAGCCATCGCGGGGTCTGCTCCTGCAGGGAGCTGGGAGCCGCAGGTTTCCCCCGCTCCCCATGCGGGCTGCGCTATTTATGGAGCCACATTCCTTCCCCTGGAGCTCTTCCTGCGACGCTGGGACCAGGGCTGCGCGTCATCCCTGGCTGCTGCCCCGGCGAAAGTAAACAATGTGAGAAACTCATCAGCCCCGGAGCTGAAATTGCCTTTTCTTGGGGGTTTGGGTTTTTTGGTTTTTTTTTTCTGCCTGCACTAAAATGGGGCAGAAAATTCCAGAATTCAGGGGATTCTGGGGTTTTTTTGGGGGGGGTTTGTTTCTTCCTCGTGGATGTCCCGCGTGGATTTTGCTGCTGGAGCTGCTCTGGGACATCTGGGCTGCAGTGGAATTCCAGAAAAAAGGAACTTTTTAAACTCCCCCAAGGCAAATTTCAGCACTCAGAGCTGGGGCAGAATCAGCTTTTCCAAAAATCCTCCCAAATCCAACTCCAGAGGGACCGGGCACATCCCTGGAGCGGGGTTTTCATTCCTGAGGGGAGGGTGAGGCACAGAAGTGAGGGGGGAAAAAGGGGGAAAAAAGGGGGGGAATTTCAGGATTTTTCCCCCAAAATTTCCAGCAAAATCCAGCATTTCCCAGCCACCTCCCTCCATCCAGCAGGAACAGCAGGCACTGGACGGGGAAATCCACCCGGGAGCAGCCGAGGAAAACCTCCCCAGGATCTCCCAGTTCCAAGGGGAAATCGCAGCTGGGAAGGTCCAGAGACAAATCCCGGCTCCAGCATTCCCAGATTCCGGCTGGGAATTCCAGCCTCAGCACCCCCGGGAGACAGGAGCTGAGTCCCCAAAGGGTGGGAGCAGCAGGAATTTGGGGTACCTGCAGGAATTTGGGATACCTGCAGGAATTTGGGATATCTGCAGGAATTTGGGGTACCTGCAGGAATTTAGGATATCTGCAGGAATTTGGGATACCCGCAGGAATTTGGGATATCTGCAGGAATTTGGGGTACCTGCAGGAATTTGGGATATCTGCAGGAATTTGGGATATCTGCAGGAATTTGGGATACCCGCAGGAATTTGGGATACCCGCAGGAATTTGGGATACCCGCAGGAATTTGGGATACCCGCAGGAATTTGGGATACCTGCAGGAATTTGGGATACCTGCAGGAATTTGGGATACCTGCAGGAATTTGGGATATTTGCAGGAATTTGGGATACCCGCAGGAATTTGGGATACCTGCAGGAACAGGGATGTTTTTCCCGGTTTAACCTCACACCTGCCGTGCTCAGGGAAAGCTCCCCGTTCCCTGCGGTGACCAGGCCCCACAACAAACGGAATATTCCCACTTTGGGGTCACAGGGATGCCGGGACACACGGATTTGACGCTTTTTTGGACCGAATTTTCCACAATAATTTTTTTCTCTGTTTTTCCCCCATAATTTTTAAAACTTTTCCTACAATTTCTCTGTCTTTCCCCCCATATATTTTTTTATTTTTTTCCCCTACAATTTCTCCGTTTCTCCCATAATGCCTCGACCAGAATTCCTTAATTTCTCCTGGAACTCCTCCTCTGTAATTCCTCAGTTCTTTCCACTGGGAAGACAGGAATTTGGCCCCGGCGCCATTGGGGTGGCTGGAGCTGCAAGTGGAGGATTTGATCCCTGGGGGAGCTCCAGGGGTCAAATCCATGGAATTCCCCCCCAGTTTTTGCCATTTCTGGACAAATCAACCCCACAGGTATCGTCACCTTCACCACGACTGAAGATTTGTTCACCCTGACAAATGTCCCGGGAAATCTGATTTACCCCTCGGACTTCCCAGCAGGGAGTGAGTGAGAAATTCCCACTTTTCCAGCCCAAATCTCTCCCCCGGCGCTGGGACCATTGGGGCCCAAAGCCGGGCTTTGAGGAAAATCGGGAATTTTCCCATTCCCGCTCCAAGGAAACGCAGCAGCGCAGGGTTTGGAGGAAAAGCTGGATTCGTTATTTCACCAGAGGCCTGATGGGACATTAATAAAAAAGGGGTTTTGCCAACTATTTATCTAAAAAGGGGTTTTTTTAAAAAAAAACTGTGGAGAAGTCACAAAAGTGCAGAAAGAACGGGATGAAACTCCCATGGAATGAGGAGCGGGCAGGGGTCACTCATGAGAACAACTTTGTGTCTGTTTTCATCTGTTTTCAACCCAAATTTGGTTTGATTTCTTTACCAAACTGACCCCCATAACAAAAAGCCCCAAACCTTTCAGACGCAGCCTCCAGCCCTAATTCTGCTGTCCTGAACTTTCAGATCCCAAATCCCGCCGGGTTTGGGCTGGGATGCCCAGGAACGACGACTTTGGCGAGCACTGGGACTGGTTTGTGACCCCCAGCCAGCAAGGGAAGGGGCGTTTTGGTTTTAAATTTAATCGTTTTAAATAATTATTTAATTATTTCTTTGGGGTTTTTCTTTAATTTCCTAAAAGCTTTTGAAGCCCTTCAAGAGTGCTCTGCCGGCTCTGGGCAGAGCCCAGCACTTCCAGAATCCCGTTTTGTGGCCCTGGACACCGGTGATCCCGTTCTGCATCGAGGGAATTCCGTTTTCTATCCCCGCGCAGCCGGAGCAGCTCAGCAGAGCCACACCGCCGAGCAACCAGAGCTGCCATTAAAAGGAATTAACGCCCCTGCATATCATGTTTTTTTTTTTTTTTTTTTTTTTTTTTTNTTTTTTTTTTTCCTTTTTGCATTCCCAAAGGAATTGCTCCCCAGGCCGCAGCGGAATTTTTGGGATCAGCTCTGGAGAGCGGCAGAGGAGGCTCCTCGTGCCCTGAGCCGGGCAGGACGCGGTGGCTCCGCAGGCTGAGCTCACTCCCACCTCTGTTTTCCTTGGATTCACCTGATTCCTTCCCGAGCTCAGCTGTGACATCCCCGTAAATCAAAAGTGTTTGGTTGCTCCTCTTCAAAAAACCCCAAACTCGGGAGGAGCTGAGGGATCTGATGGGGAAACACCACCTCAATTATTTCACTGATTTCACTTTATTCTTTCTTATTTTCCTTCACTAATTAAAAAAAAACCCCAAAAAACAAAAAAACCCAAACGGGGAGCAGCAAATGTTGATTTGAAAATGTTCTTTGGCCTCTGGGCGCTGCCAGGTTGGTTCCACCTTTTCCCCTGCCCGGAGCTGGCCTCGCAAACGAGAGGAGCTCGCAAACAAACAACAAAAAGCGAAGCTGCTGCTGCCTCAAAGTCGAAATATTTTCCATTTCTGTGTTTTGAACCGGCCCCTGCCAAGTGAAGGACAAAAGTCAGGAGAAGGAAAATGTTATTTTTCAGCCTTGGAAGGTCAGGCTCTAAAAATAAGTGGAAAACATCTCCAGGCTGGGGATGGGGTGAGAAGGGTTTTGCGGGGGTTCTGAGGCACTGGGGGTGAAAAAAACCCGAATTATGGAGAAGATGGAAGGAAAGGCTTCAAAAAACTCCGGATTTTTATCGAAATTTGGGATCAGTTGCTCCTTCCAAAGGTTTCTCTTGCCTGTTTTTAAATGCTTCCAGCCAGGGGGGTCCACAGCCGCTCCAAGGAGAAATTCCCGCTGCTTTAAGGGATGGAATTCCTTCTTTCCTGATTCCCCACGGGCTCCAGGAGCAGCTTTGTCCTTTCCCTGAAGCGCCACCGGAGTCTGGAGAACTCGCACTGCAATTCCACGCTTCCACAGGATTCGGGGATCCCAACAAATCCCAACAAATCCCAATAAAAATGAGGCTTGAAAGCCCAACCTCGCTCGAAGGAGCTCTCCTCATCCCGAGGTGCCAATCCCTGTTTTCCCGTGCTGGCGGCCCAGCCTCGCCGTGGCTCCAGTTCCGTGGAAAGGGAAGAAAAGGGCTGGAAGAAGAAACCACAACGTTAAAAACACAGCGGTGGAGTTGAGAAGTTAAGGGTGAAGTTAAAAAAAAAAATTAAGTTAAAAAGTTACAGATAAAGTTAAAAAAAAAATTAAGGATAAAGTTAAAAAAATTACAGGTAAAGCTAAAATATTACAGATAAAGTTAAAAAAATTAAGGATAAAGTTAAAAACTTAAGGATAAAGGTAAAAAATTCGGGATGAAGTGGACAAGGCCAGGTTTAATCCCCTGCCATTGCACTTTGCCATGGATCGAATGAAACCCAAAGCCTTAAAACGATTTCCAAAAGCTCTCCCATGCCTCGACTTCCTGCGGAATTCCGAGACGCAAAGCAGACGGCAGCAGCCCGGGCCAAGGCACAGCCTGTCACGGATTATTCCATGGATGGGCTGCTCTTCCCCGGATCCGTGGATTTATTTATCATTTCCGCATCGCTCCGCGTGTTTATCCCAGACCGCGAGCCCAAGCTCTGCTGCTGCTGCTGCTGCCATCGTTAATTAATCCCTAATTGTCGGTAGCTCCGAGGGGATCCTTCGCAATCCTGTTTGTTGGGATTGTGCTTTAGCAACGGCTGGGAGCGGGATTTGGACAAGACCAAGCTGGGAAATCCGGGCTTTGCAGGCTTTGGAAAGCAGGAATTTTGTTTTGTCTGGAAGGTGGGACCATCCTGCAGCGTCCAGCTGTTCCCGGGGCGCATTTCGGGAATGTCAGGCCAGAGAACTGCAAGGAATTCAAAACGGCCGTGAAATTCTGATTTCCCTGCGGGGCTTCTCGTGGATCTGCTCCCGACTGAGCGGGTCAGGCCGGTTCTGCTTCAGATCCCAGAATTCCGGGATGGTTTGGGCTGCGGGGACCTTGAATCCCAGCCCGTTCCACCCCCAGGACACCTCGCACCATCCCCGGCTGCTCCAGCCTGGCCTTGGGCACTCCCAGGGATCCAGGGGCTTCTCTGGGAATTCCATCCCAGCCCCTCCCAGGGAGGAATTCCTTCCCAGAATCCCACCCAACCCCTCCTTGTGTTCCTTTATAGCCCCTTTCTCGCAGGGCAATCGTTGTTTGACATTTTCTCCTCTTGTTCAATTCCCGTTTCCCTCCCTGCTGCTCCTGGGAATTCCGGCCTTGCTCCCGCCCCGGGCAGGACACGGCCCTTCCAGGGGGCCATGTGTGCTGTCACTCATTTTTGGGATGAATGTGCACATTCCCTGCTTTTTTTAGTGCCTTTCCCTGCCAGGGGGTGTGAGGGAAGATTCTCCTCCTCCGGGAAGGGATGGATCCGTGATTCCGGAGCTGAGGCCCTTCCAGGCTGGGCTGAAGCCTCTGGAATGACTCAGGGCTGGGGAGGGGGTTCCTCCTCCCTCGGGAGAGCAATGGGGCAAGGAAAAGGAATTCTGGGCTGGCGACCTCGGGGGGAATCTCCTGAGGGAGAGCAGGGAGCAGGCACGGGGTGGGACGGGATGGGAGCTGGGTCCTTCCAGCCCAGTCCAGCCTGGGATTCCGTGGAATACAAAGGGAATAAACTGGGGTGACCCTGGACTGCCAGGAGCGGCAGCAGGAGCAGGGGAGGCTCGTGGGACCCTCCAGGTGGGCTGGGATATTCGGGCAGCTCCAGGCAGGGAATTCGGGCAGCTCCAGGCAGGGAATTGCTCTGGAACAGCTGGAGGTGACAGCAGTGACAGGACTGGGGACACAGCCAGATCCAGGTCCAAGGTCTGTCCAGAAACAGGGATCCAGGATCGTCCTGGGCACGATCCTGCACGGATCCAGGATCACCCTGGGCTTGATCCCGCATTAAACCCCGACCCGGGAGCTCTGCTGGATCCAGAATCCCCTCCGCTCCTCCGGGAATGCCCCAGCACCGTCAGACATTCCCGCTGATCCCAACCCTTCCCAAAGGCCTGACCCTTGTGCCAGCACCATCGTGTCCCAGGAGAGCCGAGACCCCTGGAATTCACCTGGATTTGCTCCGAGGGCCCGAAGCCAAGGAAGGTCCCACGAGCTCCAGCTCGGCCCCTTCGGGGGCCAGGCTGGGATCTGGGATCGGGAAGAGCCGGCTCCCGTCCTTCCCGGCCTTTCCCCGTGGGAACAGTGTGGGATTGCTCCAGGCCGTTCCCAGCCCGTGGCGCAATCCCACACCCAGGAGGGTCCTTCCAGCCCCGCATTTTTTCCTTTGCTATTCATGCAGGGACAATGAAGATTGCGCTCGTTTGTTACAATGAGCTCCTCTTCCTCCAGCGGCCAGCGGGAGCTCAGGAAACTGGGAATAATTAACTGGAATTGTCCTGGAAAAGAGGGGATGTTTTGACTGGGAGAGCTGCGGAGTGAGGAGGTGGTGAGGATTTGCTGGGAGCGATTGTTGGGGCTTTCATTAATGCTCGGAGCATTCAGGTTTTCCCAGTAAAAATCCTTTGGCTGTGGGCTCCCTTTTTTTTGGGATTTTGCTCCTGAAAAACACCTCCCCGAGCCATAATGACAATAACACAGACCCAGGGCTCCGTGTTCCCAGAAATCCTCGGGATGGCAGAGCTGGAAAACAACAGCTCCTCTCAGAGCCTGGCTTGTCCCTTTCCCCTGAACGATGCACCCCAAGGATCGCCGTGGTCAAGCCTCGCCGCTCTGGAATCCAGGGCTCTCCAGGCTGGGAGCGAACAGGAATGGGCTCCTCACGGGCAGGGCTGGGAGCGCTCAGGGCTCTGAGGAGCTGGGCAGGAGCACGTCCCCGGGAGCTCTCCTGGGGAGCACTGAGCTGCCTGTGGACACATCCCAGGGTCACTGACTCCAAAGGAACACCGGGCACCGGCCCCTGGACAGGCAGGGATCCTGGGAATCTCCTCGCTCTGACCTGGAGAACCGCAGAGAATTCCAAACGGCTGTGAAATTCTGATTTCCCTGCGGGGCTTCCCGTGGATCTGCTCCCGACCAAGCGGGTCAGGCTGGTTCCGCTTCAGATCCCAGAATTCCAGGATGGTCTGGGCTGCGAGGACCTTGAATCCCAGCCCGTTCCACCCCCGGGACACCTCGCACCATCCCGGGCACTCCCAGGGATGCCTGCGCTCGGTGGGCTCAGAGCTGCACGGAAACGCTCATTTTGGGGGGGAATTCCGGCATTCCCGTGATCCCAAGGATTGCCCAGGTGAGGGATTGGTGTCCTCAGGCTGCTCCCGCAGGCCTGGTGACGTCCAGCTTCCAAGGAACACCACAAAACTGCCCCTAAAACCACCGGCACCCCCGGGACCGGGAGCACAGCCAAGCGCAGGGAGAAACGGGCTGGGCACTGCAGAGGAAACTTTGTTTTTCCCAAGGAATGGAGCCTCCATCCCTCTGGAGACAGAGCTGGGCTCATCCCAGGGGCAAATCTGCATTTCCCAGCCCGTCCCGCCCCACAGCGAGGACAGGGGGGAGCTGGGAGTTGCCTTTCCCAGGAACTGCGGCCAGGCTGCCCACAGAGCATCCCCAGGGAACTCCGGGATGATTCCCATGCCAGGGGTTTCATGAAGGAAATAAATGTCCAGGTCTCCTGAACACACCCGGCAAGAAAAAGCAGCTTTTCATTAATTGCTGGTTCAAGATTAACGACACTTCTGCCTCTTCCCCTCTCCCTGCCTGCACCAGGGGCTGCGTTTCCCCTCCTGTTTCCCCCTTTTTTCTTCCACTCAAATCCCCCTGCAGGAAGATTTCTGGGATAACTCGGCAGCTGGAAGGGAACAAAGGCAGCAGCGGGGTCTTCTGAGGACAGCAGTGATCAAAGAGGTGCTCTGTACAAACCATCCTGCAGCCAGTGCTTGGCAGGAGCCAGGAGCCTTTTCCCGGCTGGAAATGAGATTGGAGCTGTAAGGAGGGGAAAAAAGGATCGATTCCTGGGCATGAATTCCCTTTCTCCCGACTCTAAATACCGAGTGGGACAGAGAGAAAGGGGGGATAAACTCATTATTAAATTCATTATTCTCTGTCTCGTCTCAGGAGGGGATTAAATTCCCTTAAATTCCTTTAAATTCGGTTTTAACAGGAGTCATTGAACATTTGTGTGCAGAAAAAGGGCTTTTCCTTAGGTAGGAAAATGGGGGGAAAGCCTTTCTGCAGAGGAATTTCTCCAGGATAGGTGCTGGGTTTTTCTTTTGCTGTGGACTCAGGAGGGGGGCACGGGGAATGGAGGGCGAGAGGAAGCACCAGCAAATTGCTGAGGTTGTTCTCTATCCATGGGTGAAATGGGAATCTGGAATCAGAAAATGGATTTGTTATCAAAGTTTTCCTCCTCTGGGGGTGGCAGAGCAGAGCTTTGTCTCGATCCTTCCTTCCTGTCCCTCCTTCCAGCTGATCTTTGATCTCCTGCAAAGCAGAACCGAGTTTTCTGCCTAAAAGCCTAAAAACCGCCTCGGGTGCCTTCAGGAACCGCTCCCAAAATCCTGAGCACGGGAAGATTCCAGCCCCGGGGGCCGAGCAGCGAGGGACAATCCCGGGACAGAGCCTGGGGGATCTCCAGGGATTCCCTGAGGAATTCCAGAGGTTTTCCAGCAGGGATAACGGATGGCTGTGAGCAGAATCCGTGGGGAAGGCCAGGGACACCCTCGGGAGCAGAGTCTTTGTCTCTCTCCAGAGAGGGATTTGCTCCGATAAAAAAGCTGAACTCCCAAACCAGGAAAAGAGGAATTTCCAGAAAGAAGAGCCTGGAGCAGCCGAGCCCTGCAGGGAACAGCAGGAAACAATTCCACGCAGGAGCGTCGCCCCTCTCAGCCCTGAACTGCCCCCGAGGTTCTGAAGGGATCTGTGCCCCTCCCCGCAGGTGACTGAAGGTTACTGACAAACACAAATCGAAATATTCACCAAAGAGGTTCCAACCAAATCAAAACCATTCGTCAGAGAGGTTCAGACCAACAGCTGCACTCGCGGAAGGGCTTTTTTCAGCACCTCCCAGCTTTTGGGAACAAGCACTGGCTCCCAGATCCATCCTTTTCCTGGCTCCCTCCCCCTCAGCTCCCCTCATCCCCCCTCTCTCCTCACCCACACGTTTTATTTTGCTCGCCTCTCAGACATTACAGATTTTTGGCCCCGTCCAAAATGGTGCTGCTTTGGACATCCTTGATGAGCTCAGAGGAAAATCCAGCATCATCCAGGCTGTGGGGTTGTTTTGGGGTTTTGGTCACTTCCAGAGAAATGGAAAAACGGCGTGGGCAGGCTCACAAGGGGCGGGAAGCTCTCCAGAAGGGATGGAGGCTGCAGACCGATCCAAACCTCTGGAGTTTTCCAGAAAATATCGGCCCCAGCAATCTCAGAGGAATGAACTGGCTCTGGAGAGTGCTGGCAGTGCCTCCTCCCGACCCCACCCAGAGCTGAAAAACAGCCTGGGGAGCAAACCCGCTCCTTTTCCACAATTATTTTCCAGGATCTCGGGCTGTGGAGAGATCCAGAGCCAGGCCTGCCTTCATCCAAACTGCTCTTCCCACCCCAAAATCGCCAGGGCACAGGTTGGTCCCCGATTCCTCTAATTTGAATTCCACATGGACACCAGGGGTTCAATCTCTGCATTTCTGCAGGATCTCCTTCCATAGAATCCCAGCTCCTTTTGGCCAGCACGGGGCCAGGCTCTTCCATGAACTTTCCCCGGAGCCAGAGCACGCTGGGTGTGACAGCAACACCCCAAGAAATGCTCACCAGGAGGGAGGAATCCCAGAGCTCTCCCTAAAATCCCAGCCGCCCCCTGGACACTTTTCCAGCCAGGCTGGGCTTCCAGGAAAAGCACACACAATTCCAGGAACCCCACGCCTCAGGTGGAGGAACGGGAACGACAAAAGCAACTTCAGTGCTGGCAGAGCCGAGGGCCCGGACACGAAACGCAACCCAGAGGGCCGAGATTTCCCCAGGAAAATCCAATATCCAGGCACGGCTTGGAGAGGGGAGCTTCTGGAGAAGACGAATGAACGAGCCTAACCCTGTGCACTCAGCAAAATCCGATCTCCCAGCCTGAGCTCATTCCCTGGCTCCCAGGCACAGCCAGGGAGGAGAAGTTGTTCCCGGGGAGATCCAAGTCCTAAATCTCCTCCTAAACCGGGAGCTTTTGGCCATTTCCGAGCTGCAGGTGCCCCTTTCTTGGCTTTTTTTGGTTTTTTTTTCCCCCCAGCTGAGGTTTGTGGTGGCCTCTGGTGGAACAGGGAACAAAAAGAGGAGAAAATGCCCAAGGCACGTGCAGCTTTATCCAAGGCTGAGCAGGCCTCCAGCTTTTTGTGGCTGAATTAGTGGGAATTCGTGTAAAATTCCATGGAAAAGGGCTGATCCTGTAGCTTGGCCTCGAGGGAGCCACCAGTCCAGCCCGTGAGCTACCCCAGAAAGGAAAAAGCCCACAAAGCAGTTTTTAGGGGGTATTTTGGGTGCCTCCTGATGCTCTCCGAGTTGCCAAACCCACCAGAACGACATCCCTCGGCTGTTCCAGCCTTTCGGCCTCCTCAGGCAAGGAGGTGGGTGCAGATTGTTGCTGGATTTGGGTCAAATCCCAGCGGAACAGCTCCGGATCACCCTGGGATCCCAGGCTGGGATCACAACAACCCTTCAGGCTGGACCTGTGCTCCAGCTCGCCCAAGGTTTGGCTCCTGACTTCCAGACAGAAGCGTGGACGCCCTGCCCGGGGCTGCAGCTCCTTCCTGCCTCCAACTCCTCACAACCCTCACGCTCACAGAAAATTCCAGGTTATTTCTCCACCTTTCCTCAGGGTCACTCTGCTCTGGTTTTCCACCATGACCTTTCCACAGGCTCCTTACTCCCCTTTTTCTGGAGTTCCTCCCCATCCTGGCTGCGGGCCCCGGGCTCCTCCTGCTCCAGAGGAACTCTCTGCCCAAACTTTAACATTATTTTTCAGCTGAAATGACATCATTGCCAAAGCGCTGTTCAAAATTATTGCTCTCCAGACCTTCTTCGCCTCCCCTTTTGCAATCCCCTCTTCCAGCAAGGCCCTGCTCTCATCTGGAGCCAGGAAGGTGGCCCAGAGCTGGAGCCTCTTGTCCAAGGCTGGAATGACACATCCATTCCAGGACGGGCCCTGGAGCCCCTTGGCTCTGCCGCCAGCCCAGAGCCGAAAACAAAAAGGCCGCAGGATGCAGCTGAACATTTCCATTTTTGAAATAACACTTGCTAACAAGTCCATAAAAATCATTCCGTGTTCTGGGCCCTCTCCACATGACATCAGGCTCGCGGATCTCTGGGCCAGGCTGGAGGAGCAAACTTCTGTTTGCTCGTAAATCAAGGGCAGAAATGACGTTTTTAGTAAAAACAGCCCCACTTTGCTGTTTGCAGACTGCACCGTGGGTTTGCAGCGTTGCCGCGCTCGGGATCCAGGAATTCCAGCTCCACTTCCGCGCGAGCACCTGTGGCAGCCTCTGGGCCGTGAATCCCAACCGGCACCGCTGCCGACGGCGGCTCCGTGCGACCCTGGAGGGAAAAGTTCCTTATCTCGGTGTTCTCGTGGCTCTCCCAGCCCCTTCCCAGGGATTATTCCCGCTCCAGCTGGCGGCCGTTCCCGCTGGGAACTCTGCCTCCTCACGCAGCACAGGGAGAGGCCAAGAGCTCTGCGAGAGCAGCTTGGGCCAGCTCCAGGCAGGTCCTGAGGTGTTTCCATCACGATCCTGGTCCAGTCTGGGGCTGGGGCAGGACCCAGCACCACCAGTTCAGGGTGGGAGGATCCCAAACTGGTTTCCCACGTGGAGCTACAGGGGAAAGGGAAAACTGGGAATCCTCAGCAAAGGGAGCACTCCTGAAGATGGATGGGATGAGGGGAAACCTTCCCAGCACGCAGGGGCAAACCCTACCCTAACAAAGTGTTCAAGGACTCCTCTGTTTGTAGGGTGTGGGCGCCAAAATGGAAAGGGAACGTTCCCCCTCGGGAACGTGGGAGAATCTGGGAGCCCACAGCCGCCTTGATCTTTCCCCAGGCCGGCTGCTGACATTCCAAGGAGCTCCTGGCTTCTGGGAAGGCGTCGCAAAACCACAGTGCAGCCATTCAGGAGCTGAGGGCAGGCCTGGCTGGGTTCCTCCCCGAACCCGCAGGATCCTGCACGGAAAACACTCCTTGCCCTTGATCCCGAGAGCGGCACCCAGGCAGGACAAACACAGGCTCCTTGCAAGGGCCGCCACGGTGGCGAAGCACCCGCGACACCCAACGCTTGTGGCTCCCCTCAGCTCTACATCTG
Organism: Dasyornis broadbenti; assembly: GCA_013397935.1. Classification (NCBI taxonomy): domain Eukaryota; kingdom Metazoa; phylum Chordata; class Aves; order Passeriformes; family Dasyornithidae; genus Dasyornis; species Dasyornis broadbenti. The sequence continues at coordinate 161,004 of VZRN01005895.1, read as the reverse complement.
GGGGGTTTCTGGGCAAAAAGGAAAGATAAACGCGATCAAATATCCCCAGCCTTGCCCAAAGCTGCCGCTGTGAAAGCAGGAATGACTTTACGGTCCTTGTTCCCTAAACTTTGAGTGTTTGCAAGGAAAAGATAAAGCAAAGCTGGCAAATTCTGTGTTAACATCAAAAGGAACTGGAGGGCAGAGAGGAAAATCCTTCAGAGCTGGAAGAAAAAAAATGAAATTTTCCTCGTTCAGGGCCTTTCTGGATGGAGATGTTTCGTCCTGGAGCCCTCCTGGAAGTTCTGGAGGCCCCTGGTGTGGCCAAAGACACCTGGCACATGTGGGGACACTCGGCCAAACCCCAGCTCTTGATCCCTTCCATTATTCCATTGGGAAGTGCCAAATCAAGGCTGGTCCCACGGCAGGAAAGGAGGATTTCCTGGGGAGGATTTACCTTCTGTGCAGAGAATGTAAATATGTTATTCCCTTCCACAAAAAAAAAAAAAAAAAAAAAG
>VZRN01005895.1:130592-154339 GCA_013397935.1 Dasyornis broadbenti | reverse complement strand
AGCTCGCAGACCCTCACCTTCCTGGACACCGAGGAGGCCGAGCTGCTCGGCGCAGACACTCAGGGCTCCGAGTTCGAGTTCACCGACTTCACCCTCCCCAGCCAGACCCAGACCCCGCCCGGGCCCGGCCAGGCGGGGCCGGCACAGGGCCAGGGGCCCCCCGGCGCGGGGCAGGGAGCGCCGGGCCCTCTGGAAGCGCAGGTGAGGGGTCGTGAGGCGGGGGAGAACCGGGGGGTCCGGAAGGGGCGAGCGGGGTTGGGCGCTCAGGCCCCCCCGGGGCGGGCGGGGAGCGGGAGCCGCGTGTGGAGGAGCCCCGGGAGCGGGAATTGTTCGAGCTTTTCTAGGGAGGAAAACTTGCGGCCGGGGGGCCGTGTCGCGATAGTTGTGTCGTTGCGATAGGGAGCTTAAAAAACCGCCGAGACTGGGTGTCAGTTCAAGCTCTTTTTCCTTAAAACAAACACGGCTTTGGGTGGTGTTTGGCTGTCGAAAGTTGGGTGTTGAGGAAATACGGCTTTTTTACTTCCTGTCGCTAAAACACGCTTTTATTTCTGCTTCTTCTTATTTTTTTCCTTCTTTTCCACCTTTTTTGTTGCCCTGTTGTTGGGCTGGTTTGTGTGGGGTTTGTACAGAAAGGACAGGCCTGAGACAAGTTTAGAGCTTCGATTCCTCGTGGCTTAAGAACAGGTTTTTGGTTTTTAAAAAAAAATGTTATAGTCTGTTGATGGTTGGCCCATGGAAGACAATGAAATTGTGTTTATTTAACAATTCACAGCTCGCAGGTGGGGGGGAATTAGGATTACAGCTCACAAGAAGTGCTGCAAGGGAAGATAACAATCTCAGTGTGCCCGTAGTAAACAACAAAAACACTGAAGAGCTCCCACATAATTTTTGAAAAGCCCCACTTTTCTCCAGTTTAAAGGTCGTGGAATATTCAGGTTCCTCACAGACCCATGAAATCCCATCTTTAGCAATTAAATGCTTGTACATCGTCCACGTGTTAAGGGGTGAGTTTAAAGAGGAATTGAAAGTTTTAGGTAAGTTTTTATCTGCAAACCAAACATTCTGGACGTGGTTTTTGTCCTTTTTCTTGCAAAACCTTCCCCACCTGGGTCTGTGAGCGCAGCAAAGCGGGAGCAGGGAGCACATTCAGCTCCACAGGTGTGCAGTGCAGGGCTGAGGAAGGTTCTGTCCTGTCCTGGGGGTTCATCCCAGCGCAAATTAAATCATTTTTTTTGTGCCTGAAAGTGCTCAGTGACGGCAGGGACGTGCTCAGGTGCCTGTGTTTGTCAGAGGGCCCTGGGCTGTTTGTTTGTTTTCTGTTTATTGACTGCTTTGGGATTTGGTAGAATTTATCCAATTTGAGCATTGAGAGATCAGAATTATTTTCTACCAGTAGTAAAATCTTCTCTGTGTACGCTCAGGCTGTGCATTAAATGATTAAAAAGAGAATTTGAATAAAATTTAATTTTAAAGCTTTAATGGCCTGTGATCACTCCAGAACTCCCAGTAGAGAAAGTGTGGCCAAGGAGAAGAAAAACCACCCCAAAATGAGCCAGACAAGAGGATTATTAATTGGTCATTTTTATTGTCTAAACATGTTTGAAAAACCTTTGAAGTCGAAGTGAAAAAAAAAAAAATAATAAAAGACCTGGAGAGCACATTCAGGTTTGTCTGTCCTGGCAAGAAAAAAGGGATTTTGTGTTGGTTTTGTTTTGAGTCAGGGTGTATTTCTGTTTCTGCAAACCTTTGTGGTCATCCTGGTCCTCATTCTGGTGTCAGAAATGTCATTTTTGGGGAGGGGGATGGACCTGTTGCCCCAGGGACCCTCAGAGGTGGAACAGGCACCGTTTCCTCTGAGTGAAGTGAAACAAACCCCAGGATCTGCCCAGACCTGCCCCTCTCAGCGGGCTCAGGACTGATAAAATCAGAAATTGGGTGGTTTTTTTAAGGGTTCTGGGCAAAAGTTTGCTGCCCTCACCAGAAAATTGAAGTTTGTTGTGCCTTTTGCCAGGGGGAACCTTAAATAATAACTTCTCAATTTGATCACGTTTTGCTTAATGAAGTATCAGGCCTGTGATTATCACTAAAGCTAATTAAATTAATAACTTCATTTGACGCTGAGGAATATTGGAGGTGTAAGCCTCTCTGCTGTTTCTGGTGTCTTTTTAAAAAGTTGAGTTGGGCGATGCAGGGCTCCTCCTTTTTTAGGAAAATGTGCTGGATTCAGTCTAAAAGAACTTCCTTTCCCTACAGATATTTAATTAATAGTTCAGGAGTGTTACCATTGATCAGTGTCCAGTTGACAAAAGCAGGGGTAGAGCAGGGACATTCTCTGTATTTCCTTCAGAAAACTGGATTTTCCTTGTTTCCCGTAATTAAATAAACACAAGGATCGATTTTCCCAAGTGTTTTGAGAGGAATTCCAAGGTTCCCCAGAGCAGCTGCGGCTGCCCCTGGATCCCTGGCAGTGCCCAGGGCCAGGCTGGAGCCCCCTGGGGCAGAGGGACCTGGATGGGCCTTGGGGGCCCTTCCAACCCCAGCCATCCTGGGATTCTCTGTGGGATTCTCTGTGGGATTCTCTGTGGGATTCTCTGGAATTCTCATTCCCGCCTGGTTTTGTGGCTCCTGGGGAGGCAGGGGCAGCCCTTGGGTCGGTGCTGCAGACGGAGCGGGCTGGCTTTGATTGGCAGCCCCAACAAAGGCTCCTCTGTCCCGGCCAAAGGACTCCTCGTTGCTGCTGCTCAGGTCCCATCTGGAAGCTCCGGGCTGAGGCTTTCCCCAGCATCCCCTTCCCCCTGTGGGAAGGGAGAGCAGATCCGGGATGGCAGCAGAGCTCAGGCTTTAGGGCTCTGGAGCAGAGGGTTGCAAACAGCCTTGGCCATGCAGCTCCGAAGCGTGGGGTTCTGAAAGCGTGAGGGGGAGATGCCCTGAGCTGGGACACTGCAGGGTTGAAATCCATCAGCAGGACTTGTGGGGCGGAAGCCTGGTTACCGAACGGCTTTTCCAGCAAAAATCCCTCCTTAGGTGCAATTAAAGTTCTTGTTGGAGCTTGAAGCGCAGCCCTTTGAAGCAGAGCTCCGAGGTGGCTCCAGGTGTGCTCACCTGGGGCTCTGCTGCTGCCCTGGGTGCGGTGTGGGAGCCAGCGGCAGCAGCGGAGGTGGGAACAGCCTGGTACCACGGGTCTGGGATCTCACAGGCAGGAGAGTCACAGAATCCTGCCACGATTTGGGTTGGAAAACCTTAAAGTTTCAAAGTCCCAGAGGCAGGGACACCTTCCAGTAGCCCAGGTTGCTCCAGCCTGGCCTTGGAGCCGTGCAGGGGCAGCCACAGCTCCCCTGTCCCCCACTCCACAGCCTGGTTCCCTCCTGTAACTCAGCCCCTGGCCCTTCTTTTGTCTCCAGTGACCATTTGAGAGGCCGGGCAAGGAGCAGGGAAGGCCCCAGGAGCTGGGGAGTAGTTGTGTGGCACCTCTGCGTGCCCAGCCTGGAGCTGCCAAACTTGCCGTGCCAGAACTTTCAGCTAACGCTTTTCAAACGGAGCCGTGGCCCCCCTGACACACCAGAGCTGCTGGTGCCAGGTTTTTAATCCTGTGCACATAGGCTGACAGCACAGGAGGGTTTGGAACAATCGCTTCCTCGTTGTGAGCCTGCCAAGGGCTGCGTGTGCACAGGACAGGTGACATCACTGCCGCCTCCTGCTCCTCTTGCACTGCTCCGTTCTTCCTTTGCTGCCTTCAGGAAACCCCAAACCAAAACCAAACTTTGCTGCTTGGTTTGTTTTTGGTTTTTTTCCTTCAGAACAGGAAGCCAGTTTTGTATGAGCACCTGAAAAATGTATTAAATTCTTCAGCTGATCTTAAAACAAAGCATTGTGGTTCTTTGGGGTAGAAGTGCTTCTGAGGAATTCTGATAAACTCGAATTCCGCCTGTGCCACGATGAGTTCTTATCTGCCTATTTTATCAGCTGGCTCTGTCAGCTGGAGATGGATCTTTCCATGGGTGTTTGTGTGCTCCCATGTGTGCAGACACTGTCCCTCAGCGAGCTGGTGGCATCTGCCCTCACCCCACTGACGGGGCTGTGCTGCTGCAGCTCCCCGGGGCTTGTATCCCTTTCTCCCTCTTCCTTTCGCACACGCGGCTCCTTCTGGCTGATTCTTTCTGTTGAAAGGCAGAGCTCGGGGATAACAGCAGTAAAAGTCAGCCCGTTTGGGCGGTGTTTTGCAAATGCTCCTCGTTCCATTTGCAGAGATTGAAACGGAGCTGGTGGCTTTGAGGGCAGGTCCTGATGGCTCAGGGCAGATGGGAAGTTTGGTTTGGAGTTCAACTCTTGCAGCTGGCTGTTAAATTTTGATGGGGAGTCTCTGTAAGTGAGGAGTGAGCTGGGTTTGCTTTGCTTCTGAGTTACAGCTTGGAAAGGGGCAGCTTTTTATTGATTTTTAAATTCCTTCTACTGAAGGTTTGGTGTTCTCCCTGGGAGCAGCTTTCTGGCAGAATGCAGTTGCACAGGGCAGATAAATTGCATTAAATCTAAGTTGTTAAAATACTGTACCCACAGACAAAGGCCTGGAGTGGTTTGTGTCCTCCTATTCAGCCGTTCAAAATTCCAGAAATAAATCTTTAAAAGCATTGGGGGGTGTTAATGACCCCTGTGATAGGGAAATCACCCCAGCACTCCCCTCAGATGTGGTGTTAATGCTGTGTCGATATTCCATCCACTGTGGCCGCCCCTTTCCCACGTTTTCCACTTAAAATGGATATTGACCGTGCTAAATTCATCCCTGTTCAGTTTTGGTGGGATCTTGGCTAAAGAAGGCAAAGAAAGAAGGGTCAGAACCAAGTTTTGGGGTCTTTTCCAACACAATGTTGAGGTGCTAGAGCCCCTCAGGGCTGCAGGAATTAAAGCAGGACACCTGGGAAGCCCAGAGGGCAACACCTGCCCTGGCAACGCCGAAATCCCGGCGTGACATCCCCACCTCCTGCTGGTAAAAGTGCCAAAAAAGGAATTATTTTTAACAGCAGAGAGGCTGGGTGTGGGAAAGTTGCTGACACAGCAGCAAATGTTGCAGAATTCCATGGTTCTGGCAGTCCACGGTGGAGAGGGAACAACAGGAATAGGTGGGGAGGATCCTGGGCAGTGAGGATCCTCTTCCCAGGTAGATCCCTGGAATGAAAAGAAGGGTGAGAAAACAGCTGCTGGAGTTGTTGAAATGGAACTTTGTTATGTAAGACTGTGGAAAAATGGAACTGCAGAAAAGCAATCTCCTTTTTTTCCTGCTTATCAGTTGGAGTTTAAATAATCCTGTGAAACAGGAGGCAAATGGAGCAAGTATTGATTGCAGGATTGTGTGGAAAAACATAATCTGCAGGAAAGCAATCTCCTCCTGGAAACTTTTCTCCCAACTTATCAGCTGGAGTTCAGTCCTGGAAAACAGGAGCTGATGAAGCAAATATTGGTTGTGCAGTGGGTGTGTTTCAGCTCTTGGCATTTTTCTGTGGAGAGTGTGGGCTTTACCGTGGCTGTGCACCCCCGCCGCAGGTGAACGGCCCCGATGGGATCCTGCAGAACGGGGCTGTGGATGAAGGCGTGGCCAAGACCAGCCAGCTGCTGGCAGAGCTCAACTTCGAGGAGGATGAGGAGGACACCTACTACACCAAGGATCTCCCTGTGCACGCCTGCAGGTGAGGGCCGATCCCTGAGCGCATCCCGGGGGCAAAGGGGGATTGGGGGAGCAGCTTCCTGGGAGCTGCTGCTCGCTGTGGGCTCCTGTGCAGCCTTGGAGCTGCCACGTCCGCTCTTGGCCAGCTCCAGGCTCCCTGGGGAGTGAGTGCCGGGCTCAGCCACCCCAGGAATGGCAGGGCAGGGAAGTTTTCAAATCTCTGTGACTCACAACACAAGTTTGGCTGGTGTTTGCCGCTCCTCCCAGCGCTGATGTTCCCCAGTTTCCACTTCCCCTTCTTTTTGTGGGCTGCTCTGTGGCTTAGAGCTTGCACTGGAATTTTCCTGTGAGCAAGTGGCCAATCCCTTCCTGCTTTTTCCCTTGGAATTGCAGTTACTGTGGCATCCACGACCCTGCCTGCGTGGTTTACTGCAACACCAGCAAGAAGTGGTTCTGCAACGGGCGTGGGAACACATCTGGCAGGTAAAGGATGAAATCACGCAAATAAAAACGACATTTTGGACCCATTTCCTCTTCTTGCACACTCAAAGCATCCACACACCGAGAGGGAGCTCCTGCAAGGGTTCCCAGCGTCTTTGCGTGGATGCAAAGAGCCAGGTCTTAGCAGTGGCTGCCCCAATCAATGGATTGATAGCTGATAACAAGTAGATTGATAGATGATAACAAACAGATTGATAGCTGATAACAAACAGATTTAGAACTGATACTCAGCCAGGACTAAATGTGGTTTTGCTGTGCAATTGACACAAAGCCGTGCTGTGTGCCTTCAGCCACATCGTGAACCACCTGGTGAGAGCCAAGTGCAAAGAGGTGACCCTGCACAAGGATGGGCCCCTGGGAGAGACCGTCCTGGAGTGCTACAACTGCGGCTGCCGCAACGTTTTCCTGCTCGGCTTCATCCCAGCCAAGGCTGACTCCGTGGTGGTTCTGCTGTGCAGGTGAGAGAAGGCCTTTGCTGCCAACTCCCCTGCAAAATCGGATTCCTAAAGGGCAACCCTGGCTTTCATTTTGTCCCAAAATGGGTTTTATGTTCCTTTTTCCTTCAGAGGATCAGACAGAGCGCAGGAATGTGGGTGGATAATGCAGCAAAGGGAGGTTCTGTTACCTTGGGCAAATATCTTGGTTCTGTAGAAAAGTGTTTCTCCTAAATGAGACATTCCTGAATGGAAGAAAGGTGGTTTTTTCCCCTTTTTTGAGCTTTGGAAGAGCCTCAGCTCAGTTCAGGAAGTGCCTCTGGAGCCGTGGAGCAGTGGCTCTCACGCAGGGCAGGGGGTTTTTCCCTCAGCTCACAGAGTCACTGGAGACCACAGAAAATCAGGAATTGTCCTCACAAGCTCAGTCAGAAATGAAAATTTATAATTCTGTGTATTTTAATTGGGTGCTGTGACTGTGTATTTGACAGTAGAGACTGTGTTTCTGTGGAAGGAATTCCGTTTGGGAAATAATCCCATTTTCTGATCTGTGTGTGCCCAGCCCTCATGGACTGTAACCCCTTCCAAAGGTGCCCCAGTGAATATTTCAACTGCAGCCATTTTCAGTCCTGGGCACACCCACACAGTCCTTCTCCCGATCCTGACCCTTCCCAGGCACAAACAGCAAACCCAAGAACTGAAATGTGCATTTCCCAGCAGACGGGGGGTGTTCTGCCGCTTTTGCCCTGTTCCTGGAGCAGTTCCAGGGCGCACCAGGCCTCTTCTCCCCGCACACGAGAGAGGCTTGTGCTTGCCCTGGGCTGACGTGCCCGCTCCGTGCCGTGTCTCGGTCGTGCAGGCAGCCGTGCGCCAGCCAGAGCAGCCTGAAGGACATCAACTGGGACAGCTCCCAGTGGCAGCCCCTGATCCAGGACCGCTGCTTCCTCTCGTGGCTGGTGAAGATTCCCTCGGAGCAGGAGCAGCTCAGGGCCCGGCAGATCACAGCCCAGCAGATCAACAAACTGGAGGAGCTCTGGAAGGTACAGCCCGATGGGGTTTTGTAAAACGTATTTTACCAAAACGCTCATTCCGAGTTTCTGTGGAGGAAGGACAAGACTGTGAAGTGCTTCAGTCACACGTTTAAGGTGGAAATGCTGCAGGTGGGACAGGCCCACCACCAATTCCACTGGGAATTGCTCAAAGGATTCAGGAAATTGTTCTCCCTTGGGGTCTTCAGCAATCTGGAAGAACAATTTTCCTTGCTCCTATCAAGACTTCCGTGTGTTTCTGCCTGAAGCCATGCCCGGCTGAGCAGGGAATTGTTGCTCCACTGGGTTTTCATGAGGTTTTTTTGTGCGTCCTTTAAAATTTAAACTGCATTTAACCGTGACATGTAATGCCTCGGTGCAGTTTTAAGGGCGGTTCCACCTTGATATCGCTCCCTGTATCAGTAAAACACGGGGTTATCAGTCCTGTTGTCGCTTTTTTTATACTTCAGACTCTGAAACAAAACATCTCTGCTCTGAATTGCAGGAAAATCCTTCTGCAACCCTGGAGGACTTGGAAAAGCCTGGTGTTGATGAGGAGCCCCAGCATGTCTTGCTTAGATACGAAGATGCTTATCAATACCAAAATATATTTGGTCCTCTGGTCAAGCTTGAGGCAGACTATGACAAGAAACTCAAGGAATCTCAGGTAAAATGTGTGAGATTTGCCTTTTGAGGGACTCCTGAGCAGTTCTGGGGTCGAACACGGCACAGCACAGAAGGGAGCTCAAGTGAAATAAATAAATGCCTCAATCAGCAGGGATGTGTGGTAGGGAGAGGAGAGGAGAATCCTCAGACTGAGCTTCTAAGAGCTTGAAACACTTGGGAACTTCTCACCTTTTCTGTGTTAAAGTTCCTCTTTCCAAGAGGCACCTTCTGTCACAGAAGTGCAGCTTTTTGTTACCCTCAGAAGCTGCGGTTCTGTCAGTGAAATGAGAGTTCTGTGAGGTCCTGGAAGGATTTAGTGAGTGTTGGAAGGGGGCAGGATTGCACAGCTGGTGATCAGGACTTGGTTTCTCATCATTAACTCAGGAACAGAATTCACCTTCCGCAGGCGCTGTGAGCTCAGCCATGGCGATAAATTCAGATTTTTGTGACATCACAAGTTTTGCCATTTCTGCACCGCTCTGAGGCATGGCACTGCGGTGGCTGGCACACAACTCCTCAAGAACATAATGGCGCCTTTTTTATCCCTCAGACCCAGGATAACATCACAGTCAGGTGGGACCTGGGCTTGAACAAGAAGAGAATCGCCTATTTCACTTTGCCAAAGACTGATTCAGGTAAGGACAGCTCCGCTGCCCGTCCCTGCGGGGATTTTTGCGGCCGCTGAATCAAACCGGTGTTCAGAGCGCCGGCGGGATCGGCTGGGCCGCCTCTGCCAGGTTCCTGTGCTGCCTCAGAGCTCTTCTGTGCCTTCCTCCGCAGACATGCGCCTCATGCAAGGAGATGAGATCTGCCTGAGGTACAAGGGAGACCTGGCCCCGCTGTGGAAAGGAATTGGGCACGTGATCAAAGTTCCTGATAGTATCCTTTACTTCAGGAGCCTCAGCAAGGCCAGGCCTAAGCTGGAGTCGTTAAGAAGTCATTAATTATGTCCAGGAGTAATTCCGAGCTAATTCTGAATCCATTGGTGGTGGGGAGGGGTGGGGATCCGCCGAAGAAAATCAGCAGAATTGGGAAGAATAAAATTCAAATGTTTGCTCTAAATTACTACTTAACGAGGTTCTACAGATTATGGTGATGAGATCGCCATCGAGCTGAGGAGCAGCGTGGGAGCCCCCGTGGAAGTCACCCACAACTTCCAGGTGGATTTCGTGTGGAAATCGACTTCCTTTGACAGGTATTGAGGCAGCACCTCCAGACCTGGCAGGCCCTGGGTGTAGATTTTTGTTCTTTGCCTTCAGTGAGGGCTTCTGAACAGAAAGAGTCATCTTGCTCTGGCACTGCCCGTCAGAAATCCCAGTGTGTGGCGGGCACCTGGGACCTGCTTCAGAGAGCCTGACTCGGCCTAGAAGTGGCCTTAATGTCAGAAAATGGTCAGGTTTTCTCATTTTTGAGGCTCAAAGTTTGTTGCAGATACATCAAAGGAGGAGATTTGTCTTAGGTTTAGTGACATTTGAACATAAGAAGGAAAAGAGCTTTGTGGTTCAGCTTCCTGAGCACAGCTCCAGGAATTGCAGGTGACATTCCTAAGCTCGGAATTGCTTTGAGCAGTTACAATTTCGAGACATTTGGCTGTGGGGTCCACAGGCTTCAGCCATGTCTGTGTTATGTGAGGCAGGAGCTGGCTTAGTGTCCTGTTATTGGAATTTCCTATTATTAGTATATTCTGTTATTGTTATTATTGTTATCTTATTATTTTGTTCATCACGGCTGCAAATTTTCTTCAAATCTTGCAGCTGAATTACTGCCACAGGTTCTTGCCCCTCAAATTCCTGGCACAGATTCTGTCTCCAAAGGCTGCTGTTCATCCTTTCCTGGCCACACCTTGTAATGTCCACGTGGGGGGAAATAGAAAATCTGTTGTAATTTTATAATTTTAATTCTGTTAACAAGTGTTGGGCGTTGCTCTGTTCCCCATTTGTGCCTGGGCAAGAGGCTCAGATTTTCCCCCGTGTGCGACACCTGTGGGTGGTTGGGAATCTGATCTTTAGGGCTGATTTTCAGGAATGGTTTTCCTTCCCTCCCCTCCTTTCAGGATGCAGAGCGCTCTGAAAACGTTCGCGGTGGACGAGACCTCGGTGTCCGGGTACATCTACCACAAGCTGCTGGGCCACGAGGTGGAGGACGTCATCATCAAGTGCCAGCTGCCCAAACGCTTCACAGCTCAGGGGCTGCCTGACCTCAACCACTCTCAGGTGACCGCAGCTCCTCTCAGCGGGAGCAGGGCTTTGGAAGGAGAGTTGAAGCGGCTCCGGTGCCGTGCTGGGAGTGCTGACCAGCACCCTGCCCTGTGTTGCAGGTCTATGCTGTGAAGACCGTCCTGCAGCGCCCTCTGAGCCTTATCCAGGGTCCCCCTGGCACGGGGAAAACGGTGACATCGGCCACCATCGTCTATCACCTGGCCAGGCAGGGCAACGGGTGAGAGCTGCGTCCTCGGGAGCTCTGGGCGTGAGGGTGCTCAGGTCAGAGAGCCTGGCTGGGCCTAGAAATGGAATTATGTCCTGAAATGGTCGATTTTTCACATTTCAAACACACTCAAGGTTTGTTGCAGATACAGCAGAGAAGGGAATTTCTCTTGTGTTCAGTAATACTTGAAACGCAAGAAGAAAAACAGTTTTGTAGTTCAGCTCCCTGGGATTGCTTTAAGCAGTTACAATCTCGAGCCACAGGCTTCAGCCACGAACAGTCACCTTGGTTTTAAAAGCAAAAATCTCTTGTATCACTGAACTACAGCACTCTGCTTCCTGGGAAGCCTTGCTTTCACAAAATGCCCTTCCCCAGCACGTGTTTAGGGGATGTATCATTACCTGCATTTCACTGCAAGTCTGGTGGGGAGAACTGAGCTTTTACTGAGAGCTTTGGCCGCTCTTCTGCAGGCCTGTGCTGGTGTGTGCCCCCAGCAACATTGCCGTGGATCAGCTGACTGAGAAGATCCACCAGACCGGCCTCAAAGTGGTTCGTCTGTGCGCCAAGAGCCGCGAGGCCATCGACTCGCCCGTGTCCTTCCTGGCCCTGCACAACCAGATCAGGAACATGGACAGGTGAGGAACAGCTGAACGCGCCAGTTCTGGGGCCACTGATGGACACAGCCGATGGGTGATGGCCTTTGCTCAGTGGGGTGGTTTTGCTTTAGTTACAAATTATTTCTGCTGCAAGCCTGCAAAGTTGCATTGGTTGGGCTGTGAAGCAGAATTGCCGGTTTTTTGCAGCATGCCAGAGCTTCAGAAGCTGCAGCAGCTCAAGGATGAGACTGGAGAACTTTCCTCTGCGGATGAGAAGCGTTACCGGGCCCTGAAGCGCACGGCGGAGCGGGAGCTGCTCATGGTGAGGCCCTGGAGCTGCCACCCCAAATCCCTGCCTGGGTGGGATATCCCAGTGCAGATCCCAAATCCCTGCCTGGCCGGGATATCCCAGTGCTGACCCCAAATCCCTGCCTGGCTGGGATATCCCAGTGCAGATCCCAAATCCCTGCCTGGGTGGGATATCCCAGTGCTGACCCCAAATCCCTGCCTGGGTGGGATATCCCAGTGCTGACCCCAAATCCCTGCCTGGGTGGGATATCCCAGTGCTGACCCCAAATCCCTGCCTGGGTGGGATATCCCAGTGCTGACCCCCTGTCTCTGGGGAGATCCCAGTGCTGACCCCCGTTTCCTGTGTGTCCCAGAACGCGGATGTGATCTGCTGCACGTGTGTGGGGGCTGGAGATCCCAGGCTGGCCAAGATGCAGTTCCGCTCCATCCTCATCGACGAGAGCACGCAGGCCACTGAGCCCGAGTGCATGGTGCCCGTGGTGCTGGGGGCAAAGCAGGTAAATCCTCACCTTCCAGGGAAAAGGGAGTTGAGAACTGCAGCAGGAAGTAGCACTGAGCAGGAACATGCCCAGTGCAGGCACACAAAACTTTTCCTTTTCTCTAACTGACTTCATTTTGGGTTGTTCCTGCTGGTTTTTTGTGTTTCCATGGCCTGGAACATGGGTGCTGCTGTTGGAACAATCTGCAGACTGAACTGGGTTTTCTGTTAAAATGATCAGCTGCAAAGAGAGTGGCACTAAAGGTTGCAGAGCCTTTGGGGAGATCTGGAGCTCATCACAAGTCAGAAAGAATAATTCCTGATGTGGCAGGCAGTGGTTTTAAACTGACAGAGAGTGGGTTTGATATTTGAGAGAAATCATTGCCTGGGAGGGTGGGGAGGCACAGAGCAGCTGGGGCTGCCCCATCCCTGGAAGAGTCCAAGGCCAGGCTGGAGAAGAGGAGCTCCAGGGAGAGCTTGGAGACCCTGGCAGGGCCTGAAGGGGCTCCAGGAGAGCTGGAGAGGGACTGGGCACAAGGCATGGAGGGACAGGACACAGGGAATGGCTTCCCGCTGGGAAAGAGGAGACTTAGATGGGAAGTTGGGAAGGAATGAGGGTGGGGAGGGAATGGGATGGAATTCCCAGAGCGGCTGTGGCTGCCCCTGGATCCCTGGCAGTGCCCAAGGCCAGGCTGGAGCCCCTGGCACAGTGGAAGGTGCTCTTGCCCACGGCAGGGCTGGCACTGGGTGGGCTTCAGGATCTCAATTCCCCCTTTTCCAGTGGGATCTTCCCCCTGTCCTAAGCAAACAGCCTGAGGCGCCGCTGCCCTCTCCCCACAGCTGATCCTGGTGGGTGACCACTGCCAGCTGGGGCCCGTGGTGATGTGCAAGAAGGCGGCCAAGGCGGGGCTGTCGCAGTCGCTGTTCGAGAGGCTGGTGGTGCTGGGCATCCGGCCCATCCGGCTGCAGGTGCAGTACCGCATGCACCCCGCCCTCAGCGCCTTCCCCTCCAACATCTTCTACGAGGGCTCCCTGCAGAACGGCGTCACCGCAGGTAAGGGGCTCCTGGACCCGCTGGCACCCAGCAGGGATCAAAGCAAGCGTTCTCACACCTACCTGACGCTTTGGATCAAAATGGTTTTGCCTCACGCTTCGTTTCGAGGCGCTTCGGTGTGGAAGTGGCGGGGTGGTGGTGCTGACCTGTTGTGTTCCCTCAGCTGACAGGGTGAAAAAAGGCTTTGATTTCCAGTGGCCCCAGCCTGACAAACCCATGTTCTTCTACGTGACCCAGGGCCAGGAGGAGATCGCCAGCTCAGGCACCTCTTACTTGAACAGGTGAGCAAAACATCCGGAGCGTGGCCTCGGAGAGTGCAGGGCCGGGCAGGGCAGGGCCAGGCAGGGCAGGGCTGCTGGTTCCTCCCTCATTCAGGGAATTAAACCTGCTTTGCTGGGCTGCTTTAACCAAAGCTGCCATCAGGGCTTGCAGGAGGAGCTGCATTTCAGGGCTGGTTTTCCCTGGGCTCCTCTTGTAGGAAACCGGGAGAGGAAGGCCCAGGTGAGAGCAGCTCCGAGCTGGAATTGTGGGGGGGGGGGTTCTGCCCTCAGTGGGTGTGGAGGGAGCATCCCAAAGTGCCTGATGCGGGATGAATTTGGGCCAGCAGGAAATGCTGATCAAGTCACATTTTTAATACAAATAACCCCTGAAACAGAACCCTAAATCTCAGATTTTGGTGGCGGTGCAAAAGAGATGGAAATGAACTTTTTTTTTTCCCTATCCTTTTTTTCTGCACATTCCAACTTCTTTGTCAACAAATGAGCTGAAAATTTGCTCCTCTTGGGTCGTGATTGTTCGTGTGCCTGGCAGGGAAACCAGCCCAACTTCTGAAAAAAAAAAAAAATTATCAGCTGAGATATTTTTAATGTCAGTCTGTTTGCTGCAGCATGTGCAAGACTGGGTACAGTGAAGCAGATGGTGCACAAACAAACTGCACAATGGTGGCTGACGGGGGCACTGACTTCCCAAACATTCGGTGTTTAAAGCTTTAAGACAGAGCAGCTGAAGGATCTGGGGGATGTTTGTAACCATTATAAAAGTTCCACGTGTACATTTAAAGAAATTCCGTTTGGAATTGTGGGGTTTTGCTGTTCTGGGAGGTCCAGTTGTGTGCTTCTGAGGGGTTTGTGTCGTCGTGAGGGGTTTGTGTCGTCGTGAGGGCTCTGGGATGCTGGGTTTGGCCCCAGTTCCTCTGTGAGCGAGGAGGTGCTGGTGCTGCCCCTTCCTGCCGAGCTCGAGCAGAATTGATCTTCCCATGGATCCCATCCTCACGTGGAGGCCTTTGGGATCCATTCCCTTGCTAAAAACGGCTCCTTGGCGCCCTGGCCCTGCCTGGCTGACGCCCTGTGCCCGTGCAGGACGGAAGCTGCCAACGTGGAGAAGATCACCACGAAGCTGCTCAAGGCTGGCGCCAAGCCTGACCAGATCGGCATCATCACCCCCTACGAGGGCCAGCGCTCCTACCTGGTGCAGTACATGCAGTTCAGCGGCTCCCTGCACACCAAGCTCTACCAGGTACCGGGCCAGGCCCGCGCCTTGGCACAGCCTCGGGGCTGGCGTTCTCACTCCATCCCCAGGCTCAGCCTGTGCTGAGCGATATTTGGGTTTTTAAGTTGGTTTTGGTTCAGGCAGATCAAGGAGAAGAGTTAGGAGGTGTCAAGTGGGAACAAATAAAAGAGGAAGCCCTGCTAAAATCTGTGCTGAAAGAGACTCCAACAAATCCTCCGGGATTTTCATTTTCACTCCATCCCCAGGCTCAGCCTGTGCTGATCGATATTTGAGTTTTTAAGCTGTTGTGGTTAAGATAGATCAAGAAGAGTTCAGGAGGTGTCCATCTCCAGGCTCAGCCTGTGCTGATCAATATTTAAGTTTTTAAGTTGGTTTTGGTTAAAATAGATCAAGAAATAGATCAAGAGGAGTTCAGGAGGTGTCCAGTGAGAGCAAATAGAGGAGGAAGCCCTGCACAATAAAATTTGTGCTGGAAGAGGCTCCAGCAAATCCTCTGGGGCACAGCAGGGAGAGGTCACTGGGGCTGCAGCCGCGTGTGGAGAACCTTGCGCCTGCAGCAGCTCCCCGTGCCAAGGGACGTGCAGGAGCCCAACTCCCTAAATGCTGGTGGCCACCCCCTGGGTCTGCATGTTTGTTTGTGTGCTGCCATCAGAGCGGCTCCACCAGGCCTGAAACGAGCTGCCACAAACAAGACAGTTTTCTGTTTAACAGAGTCTTGTTTTGCAGCACTGGGAACTTGATCGGTGTTTGCGCTGCAGGGAAACTTGGTGGAAATACTTTCCCCTGTGCCAGGAATGATGTGTCCCTCTGATTCAGCCTTCTCAGAGCCCATTTCGACCTCTCATCCCACAAAATTTCGGAATGATCAGAACTTTCTGGCGACATCCCCAGCAAAGAGCTGCTTTGCACAGTTTTGGGGAAACAGGAGAACCATAAAGCGCTGAACATGAAAGTGATTTGTCCTGAACTGAGACTCTCTGTTCCCCTCTGGGAACACTGCTCAGTGCCCACAGGAGTTACCAAATCACTCCCCTCTCCAAAACCAACATTTTTCTGGGATGATGGGAAGGTTCAGCGCGTGGCCAAGGCGTTGGGCAGCGCCTGTTGGTAGCGGAGCTGTTTTGCTTCCGTGATTTACGTGTTTTCCTCTGTTCCAGGAAGTGGAAATTGCCAGTGTGGACGCCTTCCAGGGCAGGGAGAAGGACTTCATTATCCTGTCCTGTGTGAGGGCCAACGAGCACCAGGGAATTGGGTTCCTCAACGACCCCAGGAGGCTCAACGTGGCCCTGACGAGAGCCAGGTGAAGGGAGATTGGAGAGGGCTGGAGGCACAGGGGATGGCTCCCACTGCCAGAGGGCTGGGCTGGATGGGATCTTGGGAAGGAGTTGTTCCCTGGGATGGAGTTCCCAGAGCAGCTGCGGCTGTCCCTGGATCCCTGGAAGTGTCCCAGGCCAGGCTGGAGCAGCCTGGGATGGTGGAAGGTGGCACTGGATGAGATTTCAGGTCCTTTTCAACCCAAACCGTTCTGAGCCATTTTTATCTGCCCATCCCAGCCCGGTCCCTGTCCCTGTTTGACATCAGGAGATTTCAGAATGTCCTTCCCATTGCCAGGACAGATCCCTTTCCCTCATCTGCTTCTTTACCGCTTCCAGCAACCATTTTTTGCCCGTTTTGGTGTTTCTGTAACGGCTTTGACTCCAAGAGGTGTTCTGTGGGATGCAGCACGATGCCCTCAGCTTCCCTGGCGTCTCCAAGCTCAAACACCAGCTCAGGGTGGCTTGGTTGAACACCCTGAGGAGGAAACTGGTGCTGATGGAGCAGCTGCCCGCAGCCATCTCCTCCCAGGAGCTGTGCCAGCCTGGGAATGATGGCTGGAAACAATTCCAGGACCCTCCTGCACCTCCTGCTCCGGCAGCTTCCATTTCGCTGCCAGGCGGAGGAAGCTGGGGGCTGCCCCGAGCCCAGCACGGCCTCGGCTCTCACGCTGTTGGCTCTGCTTTGTCACAGGTACGGGGTGATCATCGTGGGCAACCCCAAGGCCCTGTCCAAGCAGCCCCTCTGGAATCACCTCCTCAACTACTACAAGGAGCAGAAGGTGCTGGTGGAGGGGCCCCTGAACAACCTCCGCGAGAGCCTCATGCAGTTCAGCAAACCCCGCAAGCTCGTCAACACCATCAACCCCGTGAGTGCCCTGCCCTGCCCTCAGCCAGCAGCCAATTAGGCCTCGCTGGATTAATTAATTAATCAATCAGCAGTGGGTGCAGTGAGGCGCCCACGCAGCCTCCCACCCCCAGAAGTTTCCATTTTTGCTGCCTTTGGCTGCAGCGTGACTGGGGGAAGCGGCTGCTGCCGTGCCCGGGCTGAGCTCTGGGAGGGAAGATTTCGTTATTTCTGCAGAGTTTAGTGAGGGCTGAATTCTGAGCTGAATTAAATAAAGGAGCTGCTTTGTGTAGAAAGGGCAGCCTCACTTAACTTTAATCAAGTTTTAGACTTGATTTTTTAACATGAAATAAGTTCTTGGGAGGAGCCTGGCAGCCACCACAGGACAGGGAATAGAGCAGGGAACGATCAGGGCCTCAGAGAGACTGAAAACTCAGCAAGTGTTTCACAGTTTGAGACAGGCTGCCGGAAAATCTTATTTCTGGTGCTCAGGATGTGGCTGAAATAAGAACTAAAGGCTTTCTACGTGTTAGAATTAATCCATTTCCTCACCATTGGTGTGATCTGTGGCGTTTTACTGGATTTTCGCTGGATTTTTACCCCGGATGGCTTCCACTGAAGTGCAGTGCAGGCTTTTCTAGGCAAAGGTTTTGCCTGATTGCCCAAATCTTTGCAGGGTGCCCGTTTCATGACCACTGCCATGTACGATGCACGTGAGGCCATCATCCCAGGATCTGTCTACGACCGCAGCAGCCAAGGTAAAGGCAATCACCGAAATTCACTTCTTTTACAGATTTCTTTTCCCCGCTTAGCAGTCCCTGAGCTGCCGTATCTTACACACTTCAAACTTTGAAACATTTTAAAGCTTTTAAACTTGTGAAAATTTGGAACTTGGTGAAGTTTTGAACTTCAAGCTACAGAAATAGATGGAATTTGAGGGCTGAGAATGCTGGGGATGAATTTGAGGGCTGAGAATGCTGGGGATGAATTTGAGGGCTGAGAATGCTGGGGATGAATTTGAGGGCTGAGAATGCTGGGGATCTGCCTGGATGTTGCCCTCTGTAATCAGAATCCCATCCCGCTGTGTGCAGGGCACGTGAAACCCGAGGGGCACGGGAGAGTGTGAGGCATTTCAGGAATCCCAGTGCAGGAGGAGCTGTGGGAATGAGCTCGTGGGAGATGAATTTATGGGATTTATGGGATTTTCAAGTGAGGCAGAAATGCCTTGGCGGCTCATCCGTTCCCACCGCGCTCGCGGTCCGCGCCGTGAGCCCAGGACTGGGTGGGACGTGCGGGATTCTGCCATCGCTGTGCTCTCCCCTTTGCCAGGGCGCCCATCCAACATGTACTTCCAGACCCACGACCAGATTGGGATGATCAGTGCTGGCCCCAGCCACGTCACTGCCATGAACATTCCCATCCCCTTCAACCTCGTCATGCCCCCGATGCCGCCCCCGGGCTACTTCGGCCAGGCCAACGGACCCGCTGCAGGTACGGGGCCAAAAAGGGCTCAAACTCCCTGAGGAAAGGGGTTTGTACCAACCAAACCTCTCACTGGGGGCTGCCGTGAACTCTTTTCCAGGCCGTGGGGCTCCCAAGGGGAAGACAGGCCGTGGTGGGCGGCAGAAAAACCGATTTGGGATTCCTGGCACGAGCCAGTCCAACCTCCCCAACAGCCAGGCCAGCCAGGACGTGGTGTCGCAGCCCTTCTCGCAGGGCCCCCTGACTCAGGGCTACATCTCCATGAGCCAGCCCTCCCAGATGAGCCAGCCCGGCCTCTCCCAGCCCGAGTTATCCCAGGTGAGCGCGGCTGCGCGGGGCTTTTCCTGGCATCTGTGGGGAAGTGAAACCAAAACTGCTCCCGGTGACTCGTGACCCGCGCTCTTGGACTCTCACAGTGCACGGGGCCATGGAAGTGAAATGTTGCTTCAGCCGGGGCTTAACTTGGAGCTGATGGGCAGCTCAAAAAAACCCTGATTTGGGGAAATTCTGCACCAAAAAAAGCAGATTTTAAAAACCCAACCAAACCCTCTCAGATGTTATGGCTAAGCTGGCTCTGCTTTGCCAGGGAGCACCCGAGCTGGCCCTGACTTGGAGGCTTCCCTCACCCTTTCCCTTGCAGGACAGTTACCTTGGTGATGAGTTTAAATCCCAGATTGACGTGGCGCTGTCACAGGACTCAACCTACCAGGGGGAACGAGCGTATCAACACGGTGGAGTGACGGGACTGTCACAGTATTAGAGTGTAAGGAGCCTGCGCGCCTCAGCTGAGCTCAGCTGGCCCTGAGCTCAACTGTTCCCCATTTAAATTGGCCCTGGTCTAAACTGGCCCCTGTTCCTGATCTGAACTGTCCCTGATTTGAACTTGCCCTGATTTAAACCGACCCTGATCTAAACTGTCCCTGATTTGAACTATCCCTGATCTAAACTGCCCCCTGTCCCTGATTTAAACTGCCCCCTGTCCCTGATTGAAACCTGTCCCTGATGTGAACTGTCCCTGATTTAAACTGCCCTGTCCCTCATCTAAGCTGTCCCCTGCCCTGATCTGAGCCCTGCTCAGGGTCCCCCTAACGCCGCTCTCGTTTCGCCCGCAGGTTGAGGAAGAAGAGCTAAGCTTGTGTGGAGCTTAGTTCATCAGCATTTTATTCTGGGTAATAAAAAAAATAAAATAAAATGGATACCTGTTTTCCACTGCTAAAACTGAAGCACCACTGTGTGAGAGCAACAGGAGAAAGAAAGAAACCAACCAACGGAGAGGAGAGAGAGAGAGAAAGGAGCGCGCGAGAGAGCCACTGCTAGAGCTCACTGAGACAAGGAGACTGAGCGAGAGGAGAGAGAGCCCTGAAGGACTGGCTGGCGCCTCGCTGGGAAGGAGCCCACCCCAAAGGAGCGGTCAGCTGAGTCCCTGCTCCCCCAGCCCCCCAGCTCCGGAGAAGGGCCTTAAAAGCAGGTTTCACTTCATTCCATGACTTCTCTTTGCGAGCAGGGCATTACCTTTCAGAGCACACGGGGAGAGGAAAACCCTCATCTCAGAGCTGGGCTCGTTGGCCAGGGGTACTGGATTTTAGCAGTTTACATTTTAGAAGCAGAGTATCTGAGAGAGGGGGAAAAGAGAGGGAAAAAGAGAGGAGTCCCTGCCTGGGTGACAGCCAGCCAAGCAGAAATCCAGCTGCTGCTCAGCTCTGAGATGCAGGTTTTGTTGTCCAACACTGGCTCTGAAATTTGTGTGTCATCGTGTCGCCCACATTCTGAACGAGGTGGTTTTAAAAGAGATTCTTTCAAAAAACAAAAGGAGCACTGAATTTTTTAAGAAGTTTTGTCTCTGAATTCTTAGTGGTGGACCTGGGAGATTTAGATCCTTGTTCTGAGAAGCTTATATTACAAAAAAAAAAAAAAAAAGAAAAAAAAAAAAAAAAAAAAAAAGAAAAAGCCAAAAAAAAAAAGTTTCAAACAAAAATTAGAGCACCAACCTTGAGAACTTTCAGTGTGATTTAAAGTTGCAGCAATCAGCCTCTTCTTCCTACGTGGGATAGCAGTTAGAGTGCGAGGAGCCTGTGTGCTCGAGCAGGAGGGTTTCAAAGTGTTTCTGTATGCTTTAATTGGCAACTGTCTGGACTCTACTCTGTGAAAAACAGCCTTTCTGTCAGGTGAACTCCATGCTTGAAAGGGGATGGGTTCCTGTGCCCTTCGGCCCTGCAGGGAAGGTGCAGCCAGGCCTGCTTTGGTCCCCTCAGCTTTTGGGGAGGAACAGTGGAACTCGGGGATTATTTTGGTCAGGAAGGAAAGACTCCATGGCAGGAGCAGGGCGGACAAACGGGCGAAGCGGGCAGGTGGTGGAAGGTGGCCTCAGAGGGCTTTGGTGGGCTCAGGGTCGGGCTTTTGGGGTGGCCTCTGCCGCCGTTGCTGCGGGCACGGGGCGGCTGCAGGCGCCGGAGCAAACCCGGAGCGGCCGCGGGGAGCCAGAGCTGGGAGCAGCTCGAGGAGGAGCCACCCGCGCTCCGAGCCGTGCCCAGGGCGCCAGGGGAGCGCGGGGAGCGTTTTAGTTCTGTCAGAACCCTTTCAGGAACGGCGCCCAGAGAATTGGCAATTCCTGCCGAGCCGTTGTGAGCAGATCCCGCCGTGGGAATCTCCTCCAGCTCCCCACAGCCTCAGCAGCACAGGCTGAGCCCCTGGCCTGGGTGGTTTTCCAGCTGGATTCAGTTCGCTTTACTCTCTAAGGGCTCCAAGTGTTTCTAGTCTTTTTTTGGGGGGGAAACTCAAAATACCTCTCACGTGAATGTACTTCAAACAGCTCCAACCCCGTTTTTGTAGCCGGGGTAGGGAAGCCCTTCCCTTCCTGTCCTTCCTGCAGATCCGTGCCCCTCGTCCCTGCCCTGGCTTTGCTGGATCTGCCCTGAGAGTGTCCCCAGAGCCGACCTGGGGTGGGACACGCCCAGCCCCGGGCAGCTCCAGAAACTGCAAAATCTACAAAAGTAACCAAACCCATTCTTTTCTCATCCAAAGCCTCCAGAGTTTAGACTTCTAAAACCGTGAAAGAATGGAGACACAGGCCACCTTCCTTCCTTGTGAGATGGACTGTTTTATTTATTAACATTGCCGAAGGGCTTTTTAATTTTTTTTCCTTCCGTAGGCTGCGTAGTGGCGTAGATTTTTGCGATAGGTTTAAGCTGGACCCCTCTGTGCAACGCTATCCATGAGAAATGTCCCCCCTCACCCTCGATTTCACTGCTGGGAATGCTTGCCTCTGCTTTGTGCTGGTTTTTTCCTTTGTAGCAGTTAAAACTCTGAGTTTTACAAATCCAGACATCAGTGCTAGCACGGTGTTAAAACTCTTTTTTTTTTTTTTTTCTGATTCAAATTTTTTTTTGTCTCAGTTTTGTTTTAAAACCTGTTTGTCATCAATAAAAAAAAAAAAAATTACGAATAAACAGCTCTTGCATTCAAGGTGGCCCCTAAGTTTCAATGAGGAAACCATGCAACATTCATTAAAGCTTAGTCTGATTGTATAAACTTCAAGTTTATTACTTCTTTAAACACAGACTAGTACAAAAGTGAGGAGGTGCACGGCAGAGAGGGTGAGCGACTCAGCTGGGAGAACTGGGAGAAGTGGGAGAACTGGGAATGCCCCCAGCCCTGGGGAGCGGGGGAGCCACAGGATTTGGGAAAAGCTGGAGCTGGAGGGGCCCAGCGCAGCCCGGGAGCTCCCCCTGCCCTGCAGGAGCACGGGAATGGCTCTGCCCGGGCCTGGGGGTCAGGGAGGGACTTCGGCCACTCCAGGGTGACCCCAGCTCCTGTCCCGGCTGCCACTCGCCCCCCGTGGCCCCTGGGTGGCCCCAGCAGAGCCGGGGCACTCCCTGCGCTCAGCCCCTCCTCAAAGCCAGGAGTCCGGGAGGGTTTTGCTCCTCCTGCCCCTCTCCAGCCGGGGTTCAGTGGCTCCTGGCTGGGGTGAAGCCCCTGGAGCTCTGGAATGGGCTGGGATCACCTGGGGTGGGAACGTGAACCCAACTTAGGAACTCCGGGTTGGCCTTCAGCTCCACCATTGGGTGTGAGACAAAAATCACCATCCCAGGGACCCACAGGGGTTAAACCTCGGTGCTTCCCGTGGGGAAAGGAGGTGGGAAAATTCCATCAGAGCTCAGAGACAGCACAGCGGGTCCGAAAGAGCGGGAAGGAGGGAGCTGCGCTGCGGGGTCGGGTTCACAGTTCAAAAAAAAAAAAAAGAGAAAAAAATTCAAGTCTAACTCGGATTCCTTTTCAGTTCCCCAGAAAATCCCAAAAGTGGTGTCAGGAAAGGCTCAGGAGCTGGGCCCGGGCTCCAAACCTCTGGGAAACTCCGAGCCCAGAGCTGGAATTGGGAGAAGAGCGCTCAAGGGTGGGAAGTGGTGCAAATTTGGGTCCCACCCCTGCCCCGTGCAGCGACTCCTGAAGAGCTCAGTGCCACCACGGCCAGCACAAAAAACCAAACAAACAAAAAAAAAAAAAAACCAAAATAACCAAAAATAACCCAAAACCCCAAATGTGCAGAGCTCGGGCTGGGCTCTGCCCTTGCCTGAGGCTCGGCTGCCACCTGGCTCCTGCCGCGGGACGCGCAGGGAGGGACACGGGGACCCCTGGGGACGCTCGGGGGCCGCCCTGGGCTCACGGGTTTGCGAATGAGGCAAAGGAGGGTAAATCAGCCCTGGCTGCCAGGGGAGGAGGTGCCGCCGAGCCCAGCTCGGGCCCTGCATTCCCTCGGCCGGGGCATCTGCAGGATCCCGCCCTCGGCACGTGCCTCCCAGGGGACTTTTTTAGGTAAAACCTCCATTTTTTTTTTTAGGCAAAACTTCCTTTTCTGAGGTAAAACACTCCATGTTTTAGGCAAAACTTCCCTTTTTGAGGTAAAACCTCCATTTTTTAGTTAAAGCTTCCCTTTTTGATGTAAAACCCTTCATTTTTAGGCAGAACCCTCCATTTTTTTAGGCAAAACTTCCATTTTTGAGGTAAAACCTCCATTTTTTAGTTAAAGCTTCCCTTTTTGATGTAAAACCCTTCATTTTTAGGCAGAACCCTCCATTTTTTTAGGCAAAACTTCCATTTTTGAGGTAAAACCTCCATTTTTTAGTTAAAGCTTCCCTTTTTGATGTAAAACCCTTCATTTTTAGGCAGAACCCTCCATTTTTTTAGGCAAAACTTCCATTTTTGAGGTAAAACCTCCATTTTTTTAGACAAAACTTACAATTTTTAGGCAAAACCTCCACTGCGTTTGGCCACCCAACACCAGCCCTGCCCCTAAACCACCCCATCACCAAGCACACCCTGAAAGGAGCCCCCAGAGCACAAGAGGAAGCTCCTGCCTGGCTCTGCCTCCCCTGGGAAGGGATTTGGTCACCCCATCCCTGTCCCTGCGGCTGGATCACATCCCAGGGAAGCCCCAGCACCGTTTCACCCAGGAAAAA
>VZRN01005895.1:77797-113985 GCA_013397935.1 Dasyornis broadbenti | reverse complement strand
TTATTTTGGGAGTTTTCCCTCCCACCAGCAGCAACCCAGGGATCCTTCCCCAGATCCAGCTGGGCTGGGACATGATCCAGAACTCGGGATTGATCCTTGGGAATGGTGGAAATTCACCTTCCCGGCTCAGGGCACCCCTGGAATTCCAGAAATTCAGGGGCACGGAGATCCGGGAAATTAGGAATGGGATTTATTAGGAATGGCTCAGGGACACTCTGGATCTGTCCTCTGAGCAGAGTTCAGGGCCCAGGTGGGGATTTGACCCCCCAAATTCAGGTGTTCCCACAGGTACAGCCCCAGCGAGGCCGGGCTGGGCTGCAGAGGCAATTTTCCATGTTCCAGAGCGAATTTAACGTGTTCCAGAGGGATTTTCCGTGTTCCAGAGCGAATTTTCCGTGATCCTGAGGGATTTTCAGTGATCCAGAGGGGATTCCCACATCAACCCCAGCTCCCAGGGCTGTCCTCAGGCGCTGGGTGCGTACTGCAGGGCCAGGCGGTCGAAGTCGTTCTCCTGCAGCCACAGCCAACAATAAACGTAATAAACCCATTACTAATCAATCATTATTCATCAATGATCAGAAATTTCCCCTTCGTTAACTCTGCTCCAGCTGGAGACACCAGAGCTCCCCAGAGCCAAAGCAATCCCAGCCCCATCATCCCCACAAAACCAATTTTTTTTTCCCATTTGCTGCTTTTCCCTTCGCCTCTCCCCAGATTCCCTCTCCCGGTTTTCCTCTGTTGGAGCGCGAATTTCCACCTGGACGAGGAACCTGCATCTCAGAGCTTTTCTTCCCACCCGGCCTGGGATTCCCCAAAGGGCTGGGAAAACGTGGCTGAGATGGATCCGTTTGTGAAGAGCCCCTGGCCCCATCAGGATGCGGCAAAATTCCGTTTGTTTTGTTTCTTTCTGCTACGATTTGTGTTTCATCACCTTAGCCTGGTACTCCTTGATGAAGGGGTGGTTCTTGTGAGCGTCCTTCAGCTGGGACAGGTAACGATTGGTGACCTGGGGGGGTCAGAGAGAGGAATTCCCACGTTTTAGGGACAATTCCTGCTGCCCCAGGCTGCTCTGAGCCGAGTTCATTCCCACAAACGCTTCCCTGAAGCCGTGAGCTCCCAAAGCGATCCCAGGAACCCCCAAATCCTGATGGGAACACCCAGAATCCCAAATATCCAACCTCACCTCTGGGGGCTTGCCCAGGTGCTGGGACAGCACCACGAGGTTCAGGAGGGTCTCGGGGTGGCTGCTGTCCTGGAAAAACAACAACAGGGAGGGATTATCCCGGGAAAAGCCAGGAACAGGCCCGGCTCTGGGGAAGGACACGCGGGAGTTGTCAGGGGGAGGAGGGGAGGGATGCAGGGACAGCACACAGGGAATGGGCTGGGTGGGATTTGGGAAGGAATTCCTGCCTGGGAGGGGCTGGGATGGAATTCCCAGGGAAACTGGAGCTGCTCCACCCCTGGAAGTGTCCAGGATGGGGCTGGGAGCACCCTGGGACGGTGGAGACAACAATCACCTTCAAACAACATCACTGCCAACCCAACCCGCTCCGAAACCCCGCAGATCGCTATTCCCGCCGATCCCAGCCGCGAAAACCCCGGGAACCGCAGGAGCACCTTGTCCAGAGCCTCCTGGAGCACGCCCTCGGCGTCGTCCCACCTGCCCTGGGCCATGCAGCAGGCGGCCTGGCCGTTCAGCAGCAGCAGCGTGGGCGAGCACTTGTCCGCCATCTCCTGGAAGATGTAGAAGGCGTCCTGCAGCTTCTCGCCGCCCTGCGGGAGCGGCACACGCACCGGGCTCACTGCCTGCCTCCGCTGCCCGCGGCGCCAAGGCCGGGGCTGGGCTCGCGGAGCGGGCGCTGGAATGGTGCAGCTGGGATCTGGTGAAATTCCCAGCGCTCCCAGGGATGGGATCCAGGCACTGCCCGGGCGACTTTGGGGCCTTTTCCCTTTCCCTTTTCTCCCTTTCCCTTTCACCCTTCCCTTCTCTTTTCCCCCTTTTCCCTTTCCCTTTTCCCTTTTACTTCTCCCCCCTTTCCCTTTCACCTTTCCCTTCTCTTTTCCCCCTTTCCCCCTTTCCCTCTTTCTCTTTTCCCTCTTTCCCCATTTCCCTTCCCCTCTCTCTCTTCCCCCTTTCCCCCAGTGTCCTGCACCTCAGGGAGAACCCAGAGCAGGAAGAGTCAAAACCAGGCAGCGCTCCAGGGATCAAACGAGGCCTCCAGGAAGGAAAATCCACTTCAAAAGAACCCGTCTGGGTGTTCGATGCAATAACGGAGGTTTGGGGGAATTAAACGCAGGAATGGACACCCGGGCTCTCCAAAGGTTCTGGATCCAGGGAGGATCCGGAGCCAGGAGGGTTCTCCATGAAGTGGCTTCTCCATTCAGAGGGGGGAAATCAAGATTTTGAGGAAAATCCAGAGCGGCCAGGGAGAGATTTTGTACCAAATCCGAGTGAAGCCTGAGGAAGTTGTTTTCATGGAACAACAGCCTGTGTGATCTTGGATTCCATGGAATTCTGAGAGTTCATTCCAATTCCCTGATCCCCTGGACTCCCAAACTGAGCGGTTCTGCCTCATTCCCAACCACGTAAGGGACGTTTTCTGTCCTGCAGTCTGGATGGGGGCGGCAGAGCAGCTCCCCATCCTCCCCTGGGGTATTTCGGGAATTTTCCTGCGGGGTTTGGCTCCTGCTGGCACGAGGGAGGCACCCACCATGGCCAGGTTCACCCAGGCCGTCGCCAGCTGGGTCAGGGTCGCGTCCTCATCCTGCTCCTGCATTTTCTTCAGCTCCTTCCTGCAGCAGCAGAGGGAAAGGAAAGGTGATTTCAGCGTAAAAACCAAAATTTGGGGCTCTCCTCTCGGTTTTTCCGTGCCAGGAATGCGACAAAGACCAAGCGTTTCACCAGGAAAGGCCTGGTTTGATTCCCTATGGGAAGCAGGAAATGCAGGATGGAGATCCCAAAGGTGAGGTCAAACCTCGAGGTCCGGCTCTGCCGCCTCCAGGGTTCTGGAGCTTTGAAAGGAAAATCCAGCGGCACAGCCACCCTCACACCTGGCCAGGTGTGCCCAGGAGGTGCCGGGTGCTCCCTTCCCCAGGGGAAGGGAAAGGAAAGGAAAAAGGGAAAAAGGGAAAGGGGGAAAGGGAAAGTGAAAAGGCCCCAGACGCACCTGGCCAGGTCGACCCTGTCGAGCTTCAGGAGGATCTGGATCATCATGGCCAAGCTGCAAGGACAAGGGCAGAGGGACTGATCCAGCTGGATGCCGTGATCCCGGCGGGATCCAGCTCAGGATGAGGCCCTGGCACAGATTCCCAGAGCAGCTGTGGCTGCCCCATCCCTGGGAGTGTCCAAGGAAGGGCTGGGCAGGGCTGGCAGCAGCCTGGGATGACCCTTCCAGCCCCGAGCTCTGCGATTCCCTGAGCTGCAGCTGCTCCCAGCTCCCTCCCTGGCACGGAGCCCATCCCACACGGATCAATAGCCAGGCTCTCACATTCCCCACGGGAACAATAACCCTGGGGCTGCAGGAAAAGCCCCAAATCCCTGAAAAGCAGAACCTCTGAGGAGCCTCCAGATGCTTTCAAGGCTCCTCAGAGCAACGCCAAAGCTCAGCCAGGCCCTCGCTGTGCCCTGACCCCAGCCTGGGGAGCTCCTCTCACCATTCCAGGCTCTCCCCCTGGTGCAGGGTCCTCAGGGCGGCATCGGGATTCTGGTCATGGAAGTAGATGGAGGCAGCCATCAGCAGGAAGGTGGTGTTGGCCACATCCACGCTCTTGGCCATCTTCTTGTCCAAATCTGCCACAATTGCGTCCCTGAGGGGAGGGAAAGGGAGGATGTGGCCGTGGGTTGGCGCTAATTGGGATAAACTGAGAGGAACCGCGGCGGCTCCAGCCCTGGAAGTGTCCAAGGCCAGGCTGGAGCGCCCTGGGGCAGTGGGAGGCGGCACTGGAGAATCCTTGAAATCCCCTCCAATTGACACAATCCCAGAATCCTGGGATTCTGTGTCCAGATTCACTGAAACACCAAACCCCACGATCCCGCAGGAGGTTTTCCAGGCGGGAACGTTCCCTGCAGGACAGGGTGGATCATCCCTTACCTCTGGCTCTCGCTGGAGAGATATTCTGCAAACATCCTCACTGCCTGCAGCTCAGGGCTGGCGTTGGCCTTGATCTCATCCAGGACCACCCCGTATTTCCTCTAGGAAAGGCAGGAAAGGCAGCTTGGGGTTTGAACAGGACTCACAGGGATCTGGGGGGACAGCACACAGGGAATGGCTTCCCAAAGGGCAGGGATATTGGGGATATTGGCAAGGAATTCCTCCCTGGGAAGGCGGGGAGAGGCTGGGACGGAATTCCCAGAGAAGTATCCAAGGCCAGGCTGAACGGGGCTTGGGGACAGTGGGAGGTGTCGCTGCGATGGCAGGGGTGGCACGGGATGGGCTTTAAGGTCCTTCCAGCCCAGACAATTCTGTAGTTCCCGTGAGTGCCAAGCCCCACTCAGGCTGAGGAGCCCCTGCAGCCTCACCTGGGCGATGTAGGCTCGGAACAGGAACACGTCCCTCTCCACCTCCTTCTCGGGGCTGGACGGCTGAAGGGAGGGCAGGAAAGAAGAACGGCTGAGGGCTTTGGACATCCACAACCCACCCCCAGACAAGCACACACAAACGAACCCCACACAAACCCTCCCGGAGCCACCAACACCCGCCCGGGCCGGGCCGGTGAGGAGCTCCCTCAGGGAACCCCAAGCTGGTGCCTTTAACGAGCCTTTAGAGCCGCGGCGGGTCCGGGCAGGGCCCTCCCCCAGCGCCGCCCGCCGCGCCCGACCTTAGCCCGCTGCGCCTCGTTAATGGCGGCCTGGTAG
Source organism: Dasyornis broadbenti (assembly GCA_013397935.1). Lineage (NCBI taxonomy): Eukaryota > Metazoa > Chordata > Aves > Passeriformes > Dasyornithidae > Dasyornis > Dasyornis broadbenti. The sequence continues at coordinate 109,130 of VZRN01005895.1, read as the reverse complement.
GCGCCGATGTAGAAGTTGTTCCTGAGGTCGAACAGCTCGTCCGCTTCCCCGGCCGGCGCCGCGCCCGCCCCGGCCGCCATCGCCCTCAGACACGTCCCCGGAAGCGCCCGCGCCGGAGGGGCTGCCGGGAGCCGCAGTCTCCATGGAGACCGCCAATAGCAACGCGAGGAGATGAAACGTCATCAAAGCGACGCACGAATCAGCGTGTGGGCGGGGCTAGAAGGAGTCAGCCAATGAGCGGTGGGCGCGGTGGTGACGCCATAAGAACGCGCCGGGGCACACGCGGTGAGGCCATGGCGGAGTTCCGGGCGCTCGGGCTGGCACCGTGGCTGGCGGAGCAGGCGCGGCAGGTGGGGCTCGTCCGGCCCACGCCCGTGCAGGCCGCCTGCATCCCGGCCGTGCTGCAGGGTGAGCGCCGCGGGGCGTTCCCGCACCCGGGAAGGGGTTCACGGGCCCCGTCCTATCCCGGGAACGGCCATTGACGGCCCCCGGTCCCATCCCGGGAACGGCCATTGACGGCCCCCGGTCCCATCCTCGGGAATGGCCACTCACGGATCTCCCATCCTTCCCTCGGGAACGGCCATTCTCGCCCACCGTGTCCCCTTTCCCCCCTCACGGATGCCCGGGACCGGCCCGTGACGGTGCCCCGGTGCCTCCTGCAGGCCGGGACTGCCTGGGCTGTGCCAAGACGGGCAGCGGGAAGACGGCGGCCTTCGTGCTGCCCGTGCTGCAGGTGCTGTCCGAGGATCCCTACGGCATCTTCTGCCTCGTGCTGACGCCCACCAGGTACCGAGCGGCCCCGGAGAGCCCCGGGAGGGTCCCGGGGGCGCGGCCCCGGCTGAGCTGTCCCTCCCCGCAGGGAGCTGGCGTATCAGATCGCGGAGCAGTTCCGAGTGCTGGGCAAACCCCTCGGCCTGAAGGACTGCGTGGTGGTGGGCGGCCTGGGTGAGTCCTGCGGGGGATCCCGAGCTTCTGCCTCCCCTCGGAGCCCGGCGGGGTTGGGCTGGGATAGAGGGAGAATTCCACTCGGTCCCTGAGCTGGGAGGGACCCACGGGATCAATGATCCAACCCTGGCCCTGCACAGGCACCCCAGGATCCCACGCTGTGCCTGGCAGCCTTGGGGCTGTGACCCGAGCACGCTCTGGGGCCAGAACCTTTCCCTGCTCTCCATCCCAATGCCCTGGCACAGCTCCAGCGTTCCCTGGGCCCTGTCCCTGCTCCCCGAGCTCTGGTGCTGAACATTCCAATCGGGTCGGGCTCTCCTCAAGGAGCTGAGATCAGCCAGGGCTATGGAGAGTGGCAAAGCCAGCCTGCTGGCCCGGGTGCTCATCCCTGCCCAATTCCCTGCCCTTCCCAACCTTCTCCCTGCAGACATGGTGGCCCAGGCCCTGGAGCTGTCCCGCAAGCCCCACGTGGTCATTGCCACCCCCGGCCGCCTGGCTGACCACCTGCGCAGCTCCAGCACCTTCAGCCTCAAGAAGCTCAAATTCCTGGTAAGCCCCGTTCCCAGGGTGGATTTTTGGGAATCCTGCTGTGTTTCCAGCTGGGAATGCAGCTGAGGGAGGTGTTCCAGGTGCTGGACGAGGCTGACCGGCTGCTGGAGCAGGGCTGTGCCGATTTCACCGCGGACCTGGAGGTGATCCTGGAGGCCGTGCCCGCGCGCCGGCAGACGCTGCTGTTCAGCGCCACCCTCACGGCCACCCTGACGGAGCTGCGGGCCCTGGCTGCCAACAGGCCCTTCTTCTGGGAGGCTGAGTCCGAGTGAGCGCCCAGAAATCCCATTTCTTCCCTGTTTTCTTCTCCTTTTGCTGCTTTTCCTGTCCCGTCCCTGTCCTGTTCCCGCTGAGCCACCTCCGCTCCTTTTGGGCCCTCGTGACAAGGACATGGAGGGTGGAGCGAGTCCCTGGAGCGGCTGAGGGAGCTGGGGAAGGCTCAGCCCGGAGCAGAGGGGGATCAGGAGGGAGCTCGTGGCTCTGCACAGCTCCTGACGGGAGGGCACAGCCAGGGTGGGCCGGGCTCTGCTCCCAGGGAACAACAGCACAGGAGGGAACGGCCCCAGGCTGTGCCAGGTGGGACAGCAGCGGGAATTTCCTCATGGAAAGGCTGCTCAGGGGTTGGAGGTGTCCAGGGAATTCCTGGACGTGCTGCGGGTGCCAAGATGGGCACAGCCGGGGCTCAGGGACCTCGGAGCCGTTTCCCAGCCTGGCTGACGCTGGGATTTTCCGCGTTTGCCGCCGTCCCGGGCAGGGTGCGCACGGTGGAGCAGCTGGAGCAGCGGTACCTGCTGGTGCCCGAGGCCGTGAAGGACGCGTACCTGGTGCACCTGGTGCAGAGCTTCCAGGACGAGCACGAGGACTGGGCCATCATCATCTTCACCAAAACCTGCAAGTGAGCGGGGCTTGCCTGTGCCCTCACCCTCAGCACTGGCAGTTTTCCCGTGGGAGCTTTGGAAATCTGTGCCATCCTCTGCCAGGGATGGCTGCCACATCCCTGGAAAAGTCCCCATCCCTGGAAAAGTCCCCATCCCTGGAAGTGCCACATCCCTGCCAGTGCCCCCTGCCTGTCCGAGCTCTGTCCTGATCCATCCCTTTAGTGCATCCTGATGATTTTCCTGGTTTTCTCTGTGCTGATCTATCCCTTTGGTGCATCTTGACGATTTTCCTGGATTGTCTCCCTGCAGGGACTGCCAGGTGTTGAACATGATGCTGAGGAAGTACAAATTCCCCTCGGTGGCCCTGCATTCCATGATGAAGCAGGTGAGAGATGGGCGGGTGGCTGCTCCCAGCTGAGCCCCAGTCCTGCAATTCCCAGGGATCCCACACCCCTCACGTGGGATTTTCTGTTCGCAGAGACAGAGATTTGCAGCTTTGGCCAAGTTCAAGTCCAGCATCTTCAAGATCCTCATTGCCACTGATGTTGCTGCCAGGTAAACCCGAAGCTCTGCTGCCAGATTTGCTCACCAGAACCACCCTGGAGTTTAGGCTGAGTTTAACCCTTAAATCCCCCATTTCTGGGTGGGCCAGGGCTGTTCCCAACCTCTCTGAGCTGGGGTTTGGAGCCTGTGGGTGCTGCAGCTCTGCCCAGGGGGGTGTGTGAGGTTTTTGTGGGGTTCCCCCGGTCTGGCAGGGAGCAGGGGCCAGGGAGCTGTTGGACCCTTGGGGAGTTGTGTGAGGAATTTGCCCTACAATCAGCCAGGAGAGACTCGGTCCACGAGAACCCTGGGCTTTTGGAGAGAGCAGGGAACAGGAATTAAACTGAGATTCCTGGGACAGTGGAGCTCGATGGGCTTTAAGGCCCCTCCCAGCCCAAACCATTCTGGAATTCTGGAATTCCCTGCTATTAAAGCTGTTTTCAACATCTGTCGGTTTTTCCAGGGGTCTGGACATCCCTGCAGTCCAGGTCGTCATCAACCACAACACCCCGGGGCTGCCCAAGATCTACATCCACCGCGTGGGGCGCACGGCGCGCGCGGGTGAGCGGGGACGCCCGGGGCAAACGGGGATCCAGGGATCCTGGGTGGGGCCTGGATGAGTCCCAGGAGCTCCCAGACCCACTGGGATCACTGGAATCCTGCCTCGGGTGGATGGCACCGACGTGGGGCCATCAGGGATCGCTGATGGGATTTTCAGAGCAGAAAGCCCCGCCCCAGCGCCTCCCGGGGATGGGTGGGTTTGGAAAGGCTTGGATCCACCCCTCGCTGCGCTGCAGCTTTCCCCAGTGCCCGCTTTTGGCGGTTGCAGGTCGGACGGGCACGGCCATCACGCTGGTGACGCAGTACGACATCCACCTGGTGCACGCCATCGAGGAGGAGATCAGTGAGTGCGGCCCCGGCCCTGCTGCCGGTCCAGGTCCACCCTGAGTGCTCCGAGCCCTTCCAGGGATCCAGGGGCAGCCCTGCTGCCGGGGGGCTCCTTCACCGCCTGTGCCACGGCTCGGAGAAAGAGCAGGAGCAGCTGAGCCCCTGGTTCCGCTCCTGGCCGGGGCAGGCAGGGGGTGTTTGTGTTCCTGCTGTTCTTGGGGAAGGAGGAATCACGTGCAGCTCTCTCTTCATTAAAGCAGCTTCTCTTTCAAAAAGACCGGGTTGCTGCAGGTTCAGATTCCCTATATTTATTTTTTGGGGGGGGGATAGACTTAATAAATTCAATATCCTGTGCTGTGGAGAACTGCAGGCAGAGGGGAGGATTTAATCCCTTGGAAGCTGGGGAGGGCAGAGCGATCCCAGCCTGTAACAATGCAACATTCAACAATATAACATTAAACAATGCCACTGATAATCCCAGGGACTGCACTGGGATTCTTCCCCGAGGATTTGGATTTTGTAACCGCCCTGATGGCGTCTCAATATCTCGCCCTGGTTTAGAGCTGAAGCTGAAGGAGTTTTCCGTGGAGGAGCAGCGTGTGCTGGACATCCTGACCCAAGTGAACGTCACCAGGCGGGAGTGTGAGATCGTGAGTGTGTTCCCTGGAGGTGCTGCGGAAATTCCTGCAGAAACCCTTGGATGTGTGTGGGGAGGGTGGCTTGGTTCTCTCCCCATGGTCTGCTCTGTTATTTCACCGCTTTTCAGGGCTTTCTGCTGCTGAGGGTTGAGGTTTCTGGGTCCTGCACACTGAGCTCCTGCTGTGCTGCTCTTCCCACTCCTGACTGCTCCGCTGCTTTTTTCCTTTGCCAGGAGCTGGAGGGGATGGATTTTGATGAGAAGAAAGAAATCAATAAAAGGAAACAGATGATCCTTGAAGGGAAGGTGGGTGAGGTTCATTGAAAATAAAATAAGATTATATTAAATACTACGATATTTAAGTATTAAAAACAGCTTTGGAGGTCGTGGGCACCTGGGAAAGGCCAAGGGGTTGGGGCTGGGCCTGTCCCTCATGTCCTGGGCTTGTCCCGGGCCTGTCCCTCATGGCCTGTCCCTCATGGCCTGGGCCTGTCCCTCATGGCCTGTCCCTCATGGCCTGGGCCTGTCCCTCATGGCCTGGGCCTGTGCCAATGTCCTGGGCCTGTCCCTCATGGCCTGTCCCTCATGGCCTGTCCCTCATGGCCTGTCCCTGATGTCCTGGGCTTGTCCCGGGCCTGTCCCTCATGGCCTGTCCCTCATGGCCTGGGCCTGTGCCAATGTCCTGGGCCTGTCCCGTCCCTCATGTCCCGGCCCTGTCCTGGGCCTGTCCCCATGTCCTGAGCCTGTCCCGTCCCTCATGTCCTGGGCCTGTCCTGGCCCTGTCCCTCATGTCCTGGCCTTTGCCCCTGCAGGACCCAGACCTGGAGGCCAAAAGGAAAGCAGAGCTGGCCAAGATCAAGAAGAAGAACAAGGAATGCCGGGAGAAGGTGCAACAGAGCCTGGAGAGGAGGAAGCAGCTGCAGCTGAAGAGGAAACTGCAGAAGAGGACGGAGAGAAGGAAGAGGAAGATGGAGAAGGAGGAGCAGTGACATCTTCAGGCCTGACCTGGATTGCTCTGGAATTTCTGCTGCTTTGGGAATATTGGGATCTAACACTTCAGTAATGTGGACGTGTCTGACCTGGAATCACTGCTGGGGAGAAGGGAAGAATCCCAGAATCCCAGGATGGTTTGGGCTGGAAGGACCTTAAATCTCATCCAGTTCCACCCTCAGTGCTCCCAGCCCTTCCAGGGATCCAGGGGCAGCCCCAGCTTCTCTGGGAATTCCATCCCAGCCCCTCTCCAGGGTCACAGGGATGAGGTTTCCCCCCCTGGGGCCATTCCTGACAGGCTGGGTCAGGCTCCTGGAGAATTCCTGCAGCAAAGGAGAGACCAGGCCTGGATTCGTGCTGCGGTGAAGCTCCAGGGGCTGTGACTGCCACTCACACTTGTTTGGATCAACAGATCCTCCCCCGAGCCAGAGGCTAAAAATACTGGGACAGGCCGAGCTCAGCCTCTGGCTGTGCCAGAGCCCGGAGTTTTCCGAGAGGAGAATTCCTGGGACACGCGGGGAGGTTGTGCTGGGGTGGATCCTGGGACTTTTGGGATAATCCTGCTTTTGGGATGATCCTTGTGCATTTAAGGGACAGCTCTGCCTGGGATTTTCTGCCTCACCTCAGGCTCCAGCCCTGGGTGTTCTCCAGAGGCAGAGCAGGGTCCTGGCTTGGAGACAGGGCCCCGCTTTCCTGAATTTCCAAGGCAATTCCTGCACAGCAGAGCCCCAGGAGCAGGATTCCCTTGCTCCCTGTTCCAGAGTAACCAGAGTGGGGCTTTGGGCCTCCCTGTGGATATTTGGAGCAGGATTAGGCTGGAGAGGGCTGAGCAATCCTAAAATCCAGTTCTGTTTCCCTCTGGAGGCAAAAAAATCCCAGATTTTGGCCAGCTCCGACCCAGCTTTGATCCTCAGTGCCTTTTCTCTGACTGAAACTCTCTTATTTCTCTCCAAAAATAGTGCCCAAATAAATATTTATTGCCACACACTGGAACTTTTGGGGGAGCTGGGGAATTGTGGGATCTTGGGGCTTGGGAGCAGCACTTGTGTGTGGAGATAAAATTCCCGGATTGGGAATTCCCTGCTGCTGGGCTGGTTGGGATGGAGAATTCCCAGACTGGGAATTCCCTGCTGCTGGATTGGCTGGGATGCAGGCTCTGCTCCCTCCCCTCCTGCACGGAGGATGCAGGGATTCCCTGGCTGGGTTTCCATGGAAACTCTTCCCAATTCCGCATCTCCGCTGCAGCTGCCCTCACCTGGAGTGGGTGTGGCTGCTGGGGGGGCAGTCCTGGACCCTCCTCATCCTCCCTCAGCCCTTCCTCCCCCCCTGCCGGGCAGTTCCTGGCAGCTCCCGTGCCAAATTTGGCTTTTTTGGGTGAATTTCAGGCAATCTTTGTCCATGCCTGGAGCATTCCCCCACCCCTGCCCTTCTAAGGGAAGCAAAAACACCTCCAAGGGCTGCTTCCCGCAAGTTTCCTGGGAGAAGGGAGCAGCTGGGACCCTCCTGGGTGAATGATAAAATCCAGACCCTGGGGGATGAGAGAAAAGTGGGAGATCCGGGATTCCACACCCGGGGAATGATAAAATCCCATCCCTGGGTATCCGGGATTCCAAACCCTGGGATTCCCAGACCCAGGGCTGGGAAGGAAGGAATTCCAACGGGAGATAAAACTCTTGTGCTGAGTGTGAGGAGAGGCTGGGGACAGCTCCGAGCCCTTCAGGAGCCAGGAAAGCTCCGGATCTTTGTGGGGAGCACAAAGCACCGGCAGGGGAATCCTCGGGGAATTTCGGGGCCAGGCTTGGTGTCTCTGTGGGGTGCTCTTCGCAAACACAAACCCGGCTCCTCTGAACACCCTGAAAAGCTGTTTTTTTTCCCGGGAACGGCCTTTTCCCGCTGCTGCTGCGGGGCAGCTCTGCCGGCAGATGGCAGCTGCGGAGCCCCGGACACCTCGGCGCTCGCAGGGAATTGCGGAATCACCTTCAGCAGAGCCCGGCCCGGCCCGCCCCTCCCAGCAGACACATTCCGAGATGTTTCTGGACGTTAAAATCAGCGTTCAGCACGCAATCTCGACACAGAGCAACAAAAACAACTCAGCTAAACAGAAGGGAAAGTTTCCTGCCCTAAATACTCCAGCACAACACGAAAGGACAAATCGCACACAATCCACCCCTACAGCTTCCACTACCGTTACAACACAAACACTTCACTACCATTTTACTTTTAAAACAGAGTTTAATACTGGCTCTGCCGATTATTTTCTCTTCAGTAACCCTACCCCCAGCCCTAGTTAATTACCCGACTACACTGCCTGGGTTTTCCAGCTCAGAAAGGTGCAGGAGTAGCAGGGTTGGGGCTCTGCTGCGATGGCCTCGGCAGGAACTTCCCAGCCCCGGTGTTCCCGGAGCTCCGGGCCCTTTCGGTGTCCCCAGCCTGACCCAGGCCCTGAGGGCAGCTCGGCCCGGGGCCGCAGGGGCTCAGCACCAGCGGTGGCACGGATGAAAGAGGGTGCAGGGGGCAATGGAGGCACCTGGCGAGCCCTGGATCCACCCCAGGGGTGGTGCCACGGGGACAGGGGGGACACCAGGGGGACAGGGGTGGTGCCACGGGGATGGAGATGATGCCGTGGGGACAGGGACGGTGCCACAGGGACAGGGGTGGTGCCACAGGGACAGGGGCAGTGCATGGGGACAGGGGTGCCCCCAGCCCCCGCCCATCCCGCCCGGCCATTCCCTGCGGCTGCAGTGCCCGTGGCACCCCAGGCCGTGGGATTTGGGTCCCTCTGGTCCCCAGGCTCACCCTGGCTGAGGGCGCTGCTCCTGTGGGATTCCCCGCTGGAGCTGCCGCATCTCCCGTGCCTCTGCCAGCACCGCTCCAGGGCTGGGTCGGGCAGGGAAGCTGAGGGAGGAGCGGGTCTGGGGACACGATCAGCGCTGCAACTCACAGAGCACCAACATTCCCCAGCAACATTCCCACAACAACCGCAAATGACTGTGGGAGAGGGCCCGGGGATCCCTGCTGGGGCTCTGGGGCCGCTTCCCAAGCCCCACACTGAATTCCCTCTGGAATTCACGTGGGAATGGTGGTGCAGGGTGTGCGTGGGTTTGGGGGGTGTCACACGCCTGGCCTGTGCTGCCTGTGCTGTCAAGTGTAAACAGAGCATTTCTGCACTAAAAATAACCTCTCCTCCGAGGACAGGAGCAGCTGATCCCTGCAGCCCAGATGCAGGAGCTCGGCAGGGTTAGGTCACCTCTTTTTTCATTAATGGCATTATTTAATTACAAATTCCCCCGAGTTATGCTCGGGAGCTGGGAAACAAAAGTGCCTCCTTGCTTTGCCTCCATCAAGAACTCGTTCTGATAAAAACACAGATACCAAAGGTAAATAACCTCGATGTGAGGCTGTCTCACAGCACAACAGCATCACCGGGGGCTTCTGGGGAACGGAATGACTTTTACCTCCTGTTTAAAACCACTCCGTGGGTTTGGAGATTGCCCAGCCTGCCCTTTTCTCTCTTGGCTCTGCAGGCACCTGGCAGATGAAGGTGGTGATGAAGGTCCAGCAGGGCTTCAGGGAGGGCAATCGTGTCCTTTGTGGAGGAGGAAGAGGAATCAAAGCTGGGCTGGCAGGGCTGGGTTTGCCGTCTGTTGGCATCTCCCGTTCCCATCTCCACCTCCGGGGGCAGCAGGGCCTTGTTCTGGGGCTGGACCCCGCTTTGTGCCCAGCTCGGCGCTCAGGGGAAGCTCCCAGGTGCTCTCTTTGCTGATGCCCCTCTCCTCTGTGGATCATTTTCCCCGTGTTCCCTCTATTAACGCCCTGTCTGGCTTTGCTATCAATAATTCAGGGCCTCATTTGCCAAGAGCACGAGGCCTGCCCAGGCCCCCGCGGTCGGGAGGACGCTGGGATGGAGCTGCTGATAGGAATTCTTGGTGGGAAACATGGAACCGCGGCTTTGCCCCTTCTGGAACACAACACTTCCCCCTCTGGAAGCGAGAAAATGATAAATAAGGAAGGGTGAGGGGTGGGGAGGGCAGGGCGGTGCTGCTGCTCCCAGACACAACCGAAATCCTGGGGAAATGGATGGAATTGGTGCTGGCTCCCGGCTGAGCCCAGATCCCTGGGAAGAGCGGGTGATAAATGGGATTTAATTATTCTGGGAGGAGGGAAGGCTGCGAAGGAAGGGCCTCCCAGAGCCGTCCATCACTGCCAGGCCTCGGGAAAGGCCTTCAGGAGCAGGCGCTGAGCGCAGGCTCAGCCGGAGCCGCTCTCCAGATTGCTCGGGCAAGGAGAGAGCGGCTGCAGCCCTGAGGGGGGAAGTGTGGGCTCTGCTCCCGAGGGAGCTCAGCAGCGCAGCCAGGGCCGGCCCCAGACCCTGCCAGGGCCACGGGAGATCCCCCAGAGCTCCCAGAGCCCGGCAAAGGCCGAAAGGGAGCCCAGGGAGCGGCCTGGCCTCGCTCCTGCTGCATTTCCAGCCCACGAGAGCCTCCCACTGAAAAATGGGCGTGGGAGAGACACAAACCCCACAGACAGGGGGGCTGCACCTCCTCCATGTCCCAGCTTGGGCACTGAGCTCAGGGAAGAGGCAAAGTCCTCCTTCAGGATCCTCCTGACCCTCCCAGATCCCCCAAACCACGGCCCGAGCTTGGCTGAGCTGCAGATTCCTCGTTTTGTGCCTCATCCCATGATTTACACACCTTCCTGCAGGGCTTCAGAGCTCCCTGCAGGCCTTTTAGACCTCCTTGCATGACTTTTAGACCTCCTCACGATTTTCAGACCTCCTTACACGATTTTTGGACCTCCTCGTGATTTTCAGACCTCCTCACATGATTTTTAAGCCTCCTCACATGATTTTTAGGCTTTCTTACACGATTTTCAGACCTCCTCACATGATTCTTGGACTTCCTCATACAATTTTTGGACTTCCTCATGATTTTCAGACCTCCTCACATGATTTTCAGACCTCCCTGCACAACTTTCAGCCCTTCCCACACTCAGCCCAGCCTCTCAGAGTCAGTTCTTTGCTGCAGCTCGAGGTGGAGTCCCCAGGGGTTGCTCTGGGGATATAAAACACAGAAGGAACCGGCGGAAAAGTTGTTCTTGCGCTGCTCCGCTGCCCGAGCCGGCTCAGGGCAGGTCCTGGGGCCAGCAGCACGGAATTCCATGGAATTCCCGAGTTTCCCAGGCTGGGAGTCCTGCTGGGATGGGCAGCAGCTCCACCAGGTGCTCCCTGCCTGGGGAAAGGTGACTCAGGCAGGTGTGGCACCCGCTCAGCCCCACCAGGAGTGGGGCAAGGCTGGAATTCTGCTGCCAGGAGTCCAGGATCCGTTCCCAGCTCCACCTCAGCCACGCAGGAGATGGCGGTGGAAGCAAAAGGAACTTTTTCCCAGCAAAAGGAACTTTTTCCCAGTTTTATGCCCCCAAACCCCACCCTCCTCCTTCCCCCTCAGCGACAGAGATGCAAAGCAAACACACCTTGCTTGGAGCTGATCTCTATTTCAAAAGGAGGTGCTCCTGGAGGGAGGGAACATCCAACACTGGCACGGGGTGGGAAACAAATCCCGAAAAATTTCTGCCACCCACGTCCTTCCTTCCTTCCCTTCTGAAACAGCCTGGAACAAACGTTAGCACAGCAGCTCCAGCCCCAGACAGTTGTGAGAACACTTCATGCAACAGAAATGAAACCAAAGTCCAAAGGAGCAAAGGGAAAACCCCAGAGCCAGAGGAGAAGAGCTCTTCCCGGGGAATCTCCCCGTTTCTCCAGCAGCCCTGGGCAAGGGAAGGGCTCCAGCTCCGAGTCTCCAGCAGATTCCCGAGGTGCCAGACCCGGATCCTGCCCTGACTTGCAGGCAGAGCGTGGAGGCTGCAGGTTCCTCTCCACAGGGCGCTGAGCATTCCCAGGATTTCTGCTGCCTTTGCCTCATTCACAGCAGCGAAGGGGACAGAAAACAACCCCAAAAAGCACCCAAATCCATGGACATTCCTGTCAGGTCACAGCCACCGCCACCGCCACCGGCTCTGGGAACGACAGGACACAGCTCCGGCTTTCCTCGGGCCTCCCTCAGGCTGTGCTCAGTCCCAAAGGCCGGACAACACCTGGGATAACGCCCGGATTTCTGGGATCACGCCCAGATTTCTGGGATAATGCCCAGAGTTCTGGGATAACACCCAGATTTCTGGGGTAACCCCCAAAGTTCCCGCAGGCCCCTCAGGGCACCGGTCCCAGCGCGCTCCCGACGCCTCCTGCTCTCCTTGAACCCAGCTGGGACCCGTCCCCGTCACAAGGAACAGGACACGGAGCAGGGCACCCCTGGGGGCTGTTCCCAATATAAAAGGGAAAAAAAAACCCAAAAAAAGAACCCGAGAGCAACTGTGCCTTGCTCCATTTAATTTCAATTAACTGCAGCCCTCCGATGGCGGGAGGGGAGCCAAGGCAGCAGCTTGGTGGCCGCGCCCTGAGGGATGTCCCAGTTCCCAAATTCACCGTTCCTGACCGAGCCTGTGCTCTGCTCAGCTCCGGGGTTTCTGCAGGCATTGAATCCCACAGTGTCCGACTCACCCGGCCTTTAGAAGCTGCGGTTCTGGGGAAGGACACGGGGTCAGGCAGTGGGGACTCTGCTGCCTCGGGCTGCTCCTGACAGTGCCCAGAGGGACTGGATCCTGTTGGAACTGGGGAAGAGGAACAGGAGAGGCTCGTCCTGGCTGTGCTGAACTCCTGCTCCCTCACCAGCTGGGGACACTGGCAGCTGCTCTGCAAAAGGCAAGTGCTTCCCTAAAAAACTACAGAAAAAAACCCCACCAAGGCTGCTCGGCCCATTCCCCTAGAAAATGTAAAAACCTCGGAGACACGGGGGGTGCCAAGGCAGCACGGGCACAGCTGCCACCTCTGGGCCATGGCACGGGCCAGACGGGTCTGGCTGGGACTTAGGTGATCCCTGGAGAGAATTCAGGAGCTCTTGGTACTCCCTGGAGAGGACTGGGGAGCTCGGGTGCTCCCTGGAGAGGGTTCAGGAGCTCAGGGCCTCCCTGCCCTGCTCTGGGGGCTCGCTGGGCAGTGAGAGGCTGGGCTGGTGTCCACTCTGTCCAGGCAGCTGCTGGTGGGGTGGCAAATCCAGGCCTCGGTGTCGCCGTGTGAGCACAGGAGCTCTCGGTGCCCAGGCCCAGCCGAGGCTGCCCCAGCTCCGAGGGGGCTCCTCCGGCTCTGCTGCTCCTCAGTTGCTCTCCACCAGCTTGGCCAGTCCCTGCCGGAGCTCGCTGAGCTCGAAGATCTTCACATCCATGATCTCTGCCACCTTGGTGACCTCGTTGTGCATCTTCTCCCTCTCAGCCAGGCTCTCGGCCAGGGTCTGCTCGGCCAGGTGAAGGCGCTGCTCCAGCTCCGCGTTCCGGGCCTCCAGCTCCTGCCGGGGACACCCAGCACTGATGGGGCTGCTCAGGGCCCCTCCTCTGCCCCAAAGAGCCCAGAGCCACCCCAGGGCCACCCCACGCACGCCCAGCCCACGTCCCCAGGGCCCTTTCCCTGACAGATGTCCCTGTCCTGAGTCGCGGCGTTCCATGGGTGCGAGCTCCTGCCGGTGCTGTGAGGGTTGGAACTGCAGGATCCTCGCCGGGATCCGCTCCAGGATCCTCCCAGGGATCCCCTCCAGGACCCCCTCCAGGATCCCCTCCAGGCTGCTGGGATTCGCTGTCTGCAGCTGCTCCTGCCCCGGGAGCTCTGCAGCCCCGAGATCAGCGCAGGCAGGGCCCCAGAGGCCCCTCCTGCTCCAGCTGCCCCTCCAGGCAGCCCCGGCAGGAACTCAGGGATTCTGAGGCTGCAGGGTGCCAGCACAGCCCGAGTTCTGCCCTGGTGCCGTGCCAGGGGCTGCTGGAAGGGCTCAAGGAGGGAACAGGAGGGCTGGGGTTGCCGCTGGCTGCTCCCCGGGCCCGTGCCCCATCCCCGAGGGATGCAGGGAGCGTGGGGAAGGCAGAGACACAGGCAAGGATCTGTTCCCAGCATCTGGAGCATCCCTGGCACTCCCTCTGTGGCTCCAGGGGGATGGATCCCTCAGGACAGGCCCCAGAGGTGCTGATGCCTTAGGATTTTAGCTTCTCTATTTTCCCATGTGTCTGTAATCCAGGAATTCTTAGAGTGGATAACTCCAGGCTCCAGACAGGGTGCAAAGCTCCCGTTGCCAGCATTTTCAGACAAAACAATTCCTCTCTAAGATCAAAAATTCCAGGATATCTCAGGCCCCAAGATCTGTGAACAACAGCAAACTGGGGAGAGCAAACTTGGAGTCATTGACTTCATCACCTGAGGCTGTAACTGGGGGATTAAACCTCGATTTGCAAACGGACAGAATTTAAAAAGCATGAAAAACCCGTGACCTTACAAAAAACTTCCGAAGTATGAAACCTGTGACCTGTTGTCCCTCCTGGGTGGGCTATGGCTGCCCTGAATGCACTTCAGCAAATGAAACTGCGCTTCATTCTCTGAGCTTTGCCCAGCCCCTGTCTCGGGTGAGCCCAAGGCATCAGTGCCACCCTTACCTGCAGCTTCTGCAGCGTCTCCTCGCGCTCGCCCTCGGCCTCCCAGCGGCCGCACTTCTGGCTCTTCAGCAGCTGGATCTCCTGGGGCACAGCAGGGAGAGTTTCCTGTCAGATCCACCCTCTCCCGGCGGGAACAGCCCCCAGCTCCCAGCCGAGGCCTCTCCCCTCGCTCCGAGGCTCACGGAACCTCGGGCAGCTCCACATTTTCACAGCTCCCTTTGTGCCTGAGTGAAAGCCCCTGCACATCTCGGCCCCTGTTTCTCCTCCGGGTGCGGGGAGAGGGCAGAGATCTCGTCTGGGTGAGGATCAGCAACCCCGAAACGCCTCCCTGCCCTCCTCAATCCCTGCAGCCCACGAGGTGTAAACCACAGGGATCCTCTCCACACCTCCCCTCCTCCACAACCTCTGCTTCAAATCCCTCATTCGCTGAAGGGCAGTGAAAGGGGGAGGCGATCAGCAGCCAGAGGCCGAGAGGGGAAGGGCTGGGAGAGCTCTGCAAGGACCCTGAGCCTCTCCAGGCTGGGGGTGTGGGCAGCTCCCAGCACTTCCCTGTCCCTGCTCTTTCTCCACAGGTTTCTCCTCATCTCCCCAAACCCAGCTCTGGATCTGCCCCTCTGTCCTTCATCCCCGGGTAAGATTTGACTTTCAAGCTTGAGGCTGCAGCATCTCCCCACAGGGCGAGCGGAACGGGCTGGGGCAGAGCCAGGTACTGAACTTTGGGCAGAACGAGGGGCCCGAGCCCAGAGCAGCTGCAGCGACTGCCAGGCTGCGGCTGAGGGCCGGGCAGCCCGGCCTCACCTCATCTTTAGCCTTGATCAGCAGCTCCAGCTCCTCCAGGGTCTGGCTCAGCTCTTCCTTGTTGTTCTCGCTGGAGGAATCGTGGGTCCCCTGCGACTCCAGCTCTGCCACCTGCAAGGGGAGGCTCCCTCAGAGCTGCAGGGATTCCCTGGCTCCTCAATCCCTCCTCACCCATTCTCTGCCGCGCTCTGGCTTCCCTGCAAACCCACCCGGGCTTACAGCAGCTCCCACCGGGCGCTCTCAGGGAAAAAATCCCTTCTGCTCTGCCTGGATCAAGCCCAGGAACACTTTGTGGCAAAAAAAAAAGAACAGTTTAGAGACTCTGTGTCCGCTTTTTGCAGGAGTTTTGCACTTCCAGCACAGCTGAACTGGCTGACACCAACCCCTGAGCCTCCAGCCCCAAGATCCAGCTCCATTTCCACCTCTAGGCAGAGAATTCCAAGGAAAAACGAGTCACTGCAGCTCACAGAGCTGGAAGGGTTTGCCCAAGCAGACTCCCCAGCCCTGAGAAATTCAGCTCGGTGGCTTGGATTATTCATGAAGAGAATTCATTTTTAAAAGCTCATCACGAGGGCTGTAGCAGCTCCCACTGGGGCTGCTCCGAGCTCTGCAAACACCTCCAGTGAGAAGGAGCTCACCCAGGCAGGGATCAGACCCTGCTGCTCCCAGGACAGCCCTGGATCCACGTCCACGGTGGCTGGGAGCTGCCAGGATCACAGAAGCAACCCCAAAGCCCCCATTTAGGGAGAGTAACTGAGATTTTCACGGAGTTACAGCTTCTTCTGTGATTCTGCCAGGGGCCCGGTGCTGTCCTCCAGCCGAGGCTCCCCAGATCCTCCAGCCCAGCTGTGGGAGCAGCCCCAGAAGAGCCGAGTGTGCACAGAGCAGGGCCAAGCCAGCGCCAGAAGCACCCCCAGACACCGCACAGCCAGGAGAGCGGGAAAATCTGTTCCATGCAGCTCCTTCGTGCCCTGGGAATCAGCAGGGGCCCAGGGAATGCTGAGGGGTGGGCACACGGCAGCCACGCAGCGCCAGCAGCTGGGAATTGCTCCAGGTCCCTGCAGGCTCTCAAATGAGCCACCCCCGAGTGAAACGGCTCCCGAGGCCTTTCCCAGCTGTCCCAGAAGCCTTTCCCGAGCGCTCCAGGCTCTTCTCTCCCAGCAAAGCCACCCCTGTGACCGTCACTCAGATGCACACAGCTGCTCCGTGACCCCTGGCACATCCCAGAGGTCAAGAACCGCCGTCATTCCAAGGGAACAAGGGCTGGTTTGTGCTGGGCCGCCCGGGTTTCGTGCTGCTGCAGCTCGGCTCCGAGCTAATTATAGCAGCCAGAGCGATCTTCATCCTTCCTGCCAGAGCCACACGCTGCCCTGGTGCCGGCCTGCGGGGGCACAGCCTTCGACCTGGCTGGAAGCTGGGAATTACTTCCAGGAAATCGGAGGGGAAGCTGAAATTCTGTGACTTTGCACTCTGGCTTCCTCCTCTTCCCCACAGGGACTCCGCACACCCTGCAGAGCTCCCCAGCTCCACAACCTCATTCCCTGACGTGTTTTCCCTGCCAGGTTCATGCAGCAGCACAGATCTGCATCCCATCCTGCTGCAAGCGATGGGAACAGGCGGTTTGGCTTTGCTCCCGAGCTCACCCGCTGGCGCAGCGTCTCCGTCTCCTCCTGGTACGCCGTCAGCTGCTTCTTCCACTGGTCCACGTTGGCGTTGGCCTCGTGCAGAGCAGCCACCAGCTTGGTGTTGTTGTCCTGGAGGCTGAAGAACTCGGCTTCCCACTGCACCTCGCTCACAGAGCTGTGGAAAGAGCACGAGAGCTGCAGGAGAGCTTCGGGAGAGCTTCAGGAGAGCTTTGGGAGAGCTTCGGGAGAGCTTCGGGACAGGTCTGGGAGAAGGGTGGAGGTTTCCTCCCCACCCCGTGCCAAACCACGCTCCTGGACCTGCTCAGCAGCTCCTGCTCTTCCTCCACAGGTTTCTCCTCAGCTTCCCAAATTTGAATGCTTGTGCCAGCTCTGGATCTGCCCCCCTCTGCCCTTCATCCCTGGGTAATATTTGACTTTCGAAGCCGAAGCTGCACAGGGTGAGCCTCCCCACAGGGTGGGACGAACGGGCTGGGGGAGATGCAGCTGCTCCAAAGGGGCTCTCAGTGCGGGATTGTGAATCCATTTAAAAATCCACGTTAGAGCAGAGCTTGCTTTGAACAAAGCCCAGGCTCAGGGGAAGGTAGCAAAGGACACTTTGCTTTTGATTTAAAAATACTCCACGTGTTCAGCCGGGAGCCTGACAGGAGCCACAGGGCAGGACCCAGCCCCACGTCTTTGGAACAGACAAAAGAGAGGAAGCAGCAGGGACTTTGCTGGAATCATCGGGAGGATGAACACAAACGCAGCCCTGGGCCGGCTGGGAAGGTGTGAACATCTCGTGGTGTCACAAACTACTGCTCTGGAGATCACTGGCACCAGCCCATCCCTGCTGCAGGCACAGAGCATCCTCCTTCCCACGCTGCCTGAGCAGCCGATTCCCAGCTGGAATCGCTTCCTGCTGGGAAACAGGGAAAGGAATGCAGTGGGGTTTGAGCAGCAGAGCCCTGAAGGGGTCAGAACTATCCGCGATGACAAAGGCAGGCACTGAATCTGCCAGAGCAGAGTTTGGGAGTCGGGAGCACTCGGGGCAGCCTCACCCTTCCGAGAGCATCTTCTTCAGCCTCTCCTTCTCCGTCGTTATCTCCACATCGGCACTTTGGCTCCGGAACAATTTATCCTCCCCCGGCCCATTGGAGCTGATGATGGGGCTGGGAAGCACCTGGGGGATGAAGGACACGAGGTCACCACCAGGCCTGGACTGGCCCAGGGGCCACAAACCCAGCCCAGGCTCAGTCCCTGCGCTCCTGGGACAAACCTGGATGGGTCCTGACCCAGGGAGAGCGATCCCAGGGGAGCAGGGAGCAGATCCCAGTGTGGGTGATCCCAGATCCCAGTGCAGGTGGCCTCACAGCGTTTTGTCCGTCCTGCCTGGATTCTGGGAATTCTCTGGCCCTCAGCTCTCCCTGGGAAATGCCAGTTGTGTCCCAGTCCGTCCCCCCAGTCCCGTGGTCGGGCCCAGACTTGAGCTGTTCCAAGTGGCCTTTTCAGGGGTTTGCTGAATTCCTGAGAGGATTTTCCTGCTGGTTCTCACAGCACTGGGAAGATTTAAACTCCCAGCACAGACCTGGGCTCAGATCAGCTGGAATTCAGGCACCAGGTGCCCTGGGATGGTGTTCCTCAGGGAGAGCAGCTCTGTCCTTGCTCAGTGACCGTGGCACTGATTTTCCCAAGGTGTGAGAGCAGAAACAGCCTCTGCCCCTAAAGCACATCCTTCTCCAGGGCCCCATATTCCTGCACACTTCAGAAACTGAGGCAGGAAGGGGCCGAAGTTTCCTCTGGTGGTGTGAAAATGGGAACAGTTGAAGCTGCTCCTCACTGCTGTGTCCCTGCCATCGTCCCCAGGGACACAGCCTGGGATGGGGATGCTAAATGGGATGGGGATGCTAAATGGGATGGGGATTGGCCCTGAACAGGGAAGAGATGCTATCCTGGGAATTCCCCAGCCCAGAAAAAGTGAAGCATGAGGAAAGTAGTGCAGATGCAGAAAACGAGAGAGGCCTGATTTAATTCCAGGAGACAGATCCGCTCTCTGCTCACTTACAAACAGAAACACAATCAATTATTCAAGGCTGGAACTCGTGCCTGAAGCTCTGCTAATGCACAGACTGGAAGCAGCAGCTGGGACAGGGATGGTGGGGAGGGCAGGGATGCGGGACAAGGTGGGCAAGGCCCCGTGGCAGGGGGCCCAGCTCTGCCCTCGCACAGGAGCAGCCTGGGATGGGAAGAATTTTGGCATTGCTGAGTGAGCAGGAGGGTGAGCAGAGCCTTGGGCCAGGCCCTGGTCTGTGCCTGACCCTGACCCTGGGCCAGGCCCTGGTCTGTGTCTGACCCTGACCCTGGCCCTGGGCCTGGTCTGTGTCTGACCCTGACCCTAGGCCTGGTCTGTGTCTGACCCTGGCCCTGGGCCAGGCCCTGCTCTGGTTCTGGCCTCCCCACCCTCTCCTGCCGGGTGCCACCGCAGCACAGGGGCTCGAGCGTGTCCTGCTGTGGCACCCACGCAGCTCTGCCTGCAGCAGACATGAGCAGAGGCAGAATCTCCCCTCTGCTGGGTGCAGCTGGCCAGGAATCTCCTCTCCAAAAGCCTCCAAAAACTTTGTTTTTCCTAGGAATAATTCACTCTCTTCTCCACCTGCCACCCGTTAGGATGGGGCCTGGAGGGAGCCACCACTCCAGCAGATTCCCCCCATTCCTGCACCCCAAGTGCCATTCCCAGTCTCTGCAGAGCCACCACCACCTCCTCGTCTCCCTGCAGGCCAAGCTATTGTTCACACTCCCTCCTCCTCTGCTGCTGCCTCTCCATCTGTGCCCGGCCCAGGGAACGCCGTGTGCTCCATGCCCGCGCTCCCCTCCTGCTCCAGGAGCTCTGGGCACGGCAGAGTCACCTCTGCAGCAAAACCTTTGGGAGGGCACCTTCAGCTCCGTGGGGAAGAGCAGCGCAGAGACAGAGCCCTGCACTGCTCCCATTCCAGCCTGGCTGCGCGCTGGAATGGTGTGGGACTGAGCTGTGCTGGGCTCCAGCTCTCTCTGGCTGAGAAGAAGCTCCTGCAGCCTCAGGAAGAAGCAGAAAAAATGATTGGAAATTCCTTCTGTGATGCTCAAGCTGGCGACCTGTCCTTGTCACGCTGAGGCCAGGCAGAGCCAGCAGCGAGAAAGGCAAAAGGAAGCACAACAAAACCACCAAACCAGAAAAAAAAATAATTCCAACCACCACACAAAGAAATGGCCACACCTCCTGCGTGGCTTGGTGAGATATGAAATGGCTTTGACAGTTTAACTGGCAAAGAGGGAGGAGTCTGATCCTTCGTAGGAGCTCCAATTAAGCACTAGTTAATTAATTAATCTAGTTCATGTGACCTCAGGGCCACAAGTGTCACCAAAAGCACAACCCAGCCTGGCTGGCAATCGAGAGAGAAGGGCAAGGAGATGCCCGCAGCGCCCATTTCCTCCCCTTTCCTTGCTGCTCTTGCCAAGCAGTACCTGGTGAGATGGGATGCTCAGGGCAGGATTGGTCAGCTCTGTTTTATCCTGGGACTTCTCCCTGGCCAAACGAGCGGCTTCCTTCACCTCCTGGAACTTCTCTGCGAACTGCAGGGGAGGGGAAAAGTCACTGCGGGGCTGTGGAACAACCCGAGCTCATGCCTGGGTCCCTCCTCTCTCTCTGCAGCTTCACTTAAAATGCTTTTTAATTTCCCTTCAACAATAAAATTCAGGGAACAGCCCCTGAATTTGGCACTCAGGGCTGTGGGTTCAGCCAAGCAGCAACGAGAGAACAAGGGCCTGCAGACCGAGCTCAATTTGCGACGCCCAAAGCACTTTGCAAATATCGTTTTCAAGCTGGTTTCAGCATCTTTGCACCTTGAATTCCACTTTAGCCCGGTGAGAAGAGCATCCCAGCAGCTCCCCAGGGCTGGGCTCCCTCAGGGTCCCCAGAGGCGCTTCCTGGCAGCCCTGCGGCGTTACCTGCGACAGGTGCTGCTCCGAAGCGAAGCCCAGCCCGTACACGGTGTTGGCTCTGCTGTCAGCCCATTGCCCAAACTTCTGCGAGGTCTTCGTGAAGGTCATGTTGGGGGTGATGGTGCTGTTGATGATTGCCTGCGGAGAGAGGCCGTGGCACTCGGGAAACTCCAGGCTGCTGCCCCGCTGTGGGATCGGTCGGGGAATCACGGAATGGGATTGATCAGGGAATCAACCCAAATTGGGTTTGGGTTGGAAGGGAGCTTAAAGATCATTTCATTCCAAGCTCCTGCCACGGCAGGGATGTCACTCCCTGGATCACCAGAACCCCTGGGAACTCTGGGAATTAAGGGTAGAAATCTCTGGGGTTTAATCTATAAAACATTTCAGGCTTTTTCCTGTCTAAAAGCCTTTCCAGGTCTGACTACGTGACATGAGCAAATCTTAATCATCTTTTCTCCTGAAAAAAGAAAAAAACCCAACCCTCAGTACCACCAGCTTCCTCCACTGCTGGAGCAGACGATGAGAGGCAGTCTGTCTCTGGGGCCTCGACAACTTTCTGATGTTCTCCATTTTAGTGTCAGGGCAGGGGGAAAAAGCTTAACCAGCACTCAGGACGATGAGGCGATTACACAACCCTGGCTGCTGGGCATGGCAGCAGCAAAATCAACGGCCTGGAACACGCTGTGCCATCGCAGGGCCTCGCAAACAGGCAGGAAAATGCCCACCAGGAGCACTTTAGGGAGAGGAAATCATCTTTGGTGGAGGTGACTCCTCCTCCGAGCCTCCCTGAGCCTCTGCTGCTCCACGGTGTCTGCAGGGCTGGGCTCAGCACCAGATAAAGCCCTCAGGAAATGCTTCTGGGAGAGGAGAGTGGGCAAGGAGGGGACAACATCAGGCCCTGGGGCACCTTTTGGATCCTCAGTGTCACCAAAGACACCCAAGCACGGGGACAGGGATGTTCTACCTTCCACCCCTGAGGGGAAACGCCGAAACGCCCGTGCTGAGAACCGATTTCCCACCAAAACCGCCCAGAGCAGAGCCCATCTGGGCTGGGGAGAAGCTGCTTTTGTGGGGCTGTGAGGAGCCAGCGGGGCCGTGCCCTACCTTGGTGCCCCCCACGCTGATGATCCTGTACACGTTGCGGGTGGCATCGTAGAAGTAGGAGACGGTCAGGGCGTGTTTGCTGGCAGGGATCCAGTTCCTTTTGGTGGCTGGGTCGATCTGGAAAACGTGGGCCCTGGTGCTGAAGATGGGCTGCTCCCTGCACGAGAGGAAAACAGGGCCCAGCTGAGCAATGGGGAAGTGAAGCCATTTCCTGCTGCGCTCCCGCTGCTCCCCTTCCCCTCCCTTCATCCCAGGCCCTGCTCCCGCTGCTCCCCTTTATCCCGGTGTCCTTGGGGTGCCGGTCCCAGCCCTCCCAAGGCTCTGGGCAGGGAGCAGCCGCTCCCCACTGTCCCCACTCCCTCCAGATCCAAGCAGGCACCGCCCCAGCCCTCCGGCATTCCCGTGGGTTGTTTTTCCAGGAGTTCTGGGTTTGTCCCCCGGAGCCCTCCCCGTCCCTGGCGCTGCCCGATGTGGGGAGCCGGGGCAGTGAGTGCTGGCTGCTGGCTGAGCGAGGGAAGGCCCGGGGCTCTTTGTGCCTCCTCCTTCCCCAGCAGCCCGGCTGGTGACAGCAGCTCTCGATCCCAGCGACCTTGGCCTTGGGAAACACCCTCGGCTCTAAAACTGAGGGAGTTTCACCCCAGGTGCAGGTTTGGCCCTTCCTCTAGAGCTGCTCTTCTCGTCAGACACTTCCAAAGGGCATTCCAGGCTCTGCCCCCGCGTTAGGTTTTCTGTTCACCCAAGGACAGGCACAGAATTTCCAGGTAAAAGCACAAACAAGCCCCCAGAATCTCCAGTCTGGGGCACAGCTGATGGTCCCTCACAGCACAGCCAGGGGCAGGGCTGCGATTTGGGGCTGGGTTCTTTTTAGGCTGATCTGGAGCTTTCACCACCCCTCATCCCTGAGTGCTCAGCTTGTGGCAGCCCCAGGAACAGGATTTCCAGGCTGCAGTGTTAATTCTGTTTTATAGGGTATCTGCAGGGTGGGGCTGGAGGGGTGGAGGGACGGATGGATGGATGCATGGATGGATGCATGGGTGGATGCATGGAGCCATGCATGGATGGATGCATGGATGGATGCATGGGTGGATGCATGGGTGGATGCATGGGTGGATGCATGGATGGATGCATGGATGGATACAGGGATGGATGCATGGGTGGGTGCATGGATGGATGCATGGATGGATGCATGGGTGGATGCATGGGTGGATGCATGGGTGGATGCATGGGTGGATGCATGGAGGGATGCATGGATGGATGCATGGAGGGATGCATGGAGGGATGCAGGATGTGCTGGGGATGTCAGCACAAGAAGCTCCTTCCCCGGAGCACAGCTCTTCCTGCCCTGACTCACGCCTGGGAAGCACATCCTGCTCCAGGGCTCCCATCCTGGGATCAGAGCATTCCCTCCATGAATTCAAGGAAACTTCACCTCCCCACGTGCAGCTGCTGCGAGCAAGCCCCGAGCCCAGCCCTGCTGGGATTCCGGAGCTGGGAACATCCGAGCAGAGCAAGGATGCTGCACCCCAGGGCTCAGGATGGACGCAGAGCGCTGCACGGGCAGGAAGGAAAGTTCTCCATGACACAGCAGCCCAGCTGCACCAGGGCTCCGGGGATTCCTTGGGCTCTGGTTAAGCCCACGGCGCTGGCGCCACTCTGCACCCAAAGCAGTGAAATGGGGTGGGGGCTGGAGCAGCCCCAAACCCCCCAGGCACAATCCCGATCCCGCTTCGTGGAGCTCCCCGAATCCGGAATGCCACTCCAAGCGCTCCCAGCTGCCACGAACACCCTGTCCCATCGATCCAAAACCAAACGCACCTGGCGCTTTCCAAACCCAGCCCCAAAACTTCGCAGGGAATATTTTATTTCCTTCCCACCTCCCAGTTCCCAGCCTGTTCCCAGGTGACAGCCCTGACTCACATCCCTGCTGACAGCACGAGGGTCTCCGCATCCTCTCTGCCTGCTTTTCGGGATGAGGTTCCAATTTTCTATTTCCACTTTCCCAGGCTCCATTTTCACATGGATCATGACTTATGTCTGACACACAGGAAAAGCTGATCTTTGTGCCCCTGCACCCCCGAAGGCTGGGCTGATTTGGAAGGAGCAGAGCAAGGGCATTACCGAGTTGTTGACATTTGTTAGTGAGGGCAGGAGGCTGCAGGCCCGTGCTGTTAGTGGCTGTCCCTGCTCCACCAGCTCCTCCTCAGGGCTCTCTCAGCCGCTCCCAGGCTCCTTCGTGGTGCTGCCTCCCCAGGGATTCATTCCCTGGTGATGGAAAAGTCCGGCTGTTACTGCCCACACCCGGCACAGGCACCGTCAGGGGCTGCGTCTGCCCCAGTTCACTGAGCTCCTCATTCGCAGCCATTTCTCTGCACCCAGCACGGTTTCTCTCCCAGTGACGGGGGATAATTGGGTGAGCTGTGCAACTGGAGCAGATCCCTCTGGCAGCAGGCGCCGGCTGTTGGGAGAAGGCCACGGAGGAGCCTGGAAGGCTCCAGTGTTTCCAGTCCTGGCCACGTGACGCTGCTGCCTGATGGAAAAGCCTCCTTGGAGACCATTCCTTGGGCACAGCGGCTGCTCCTGGGCTGCCTGTCCATCCAGGGCTCCTGTCCCTGGTCCCTGTCCATCCCTGGGGCTGTACCCAAGTTCCCAAACGGGACGAGCTGGTGCCAGGCTGGGTGTCCCCAGCGTGCTCTGCCTGGGGACAGCACGGAGACGTTTGTGCTCCTTTTTTCCAAGGGCCTGGAGGGACAGGACACAGGGAACGGCTTCAAACTGCCAGAGGGCAGGGATAGATGGGATATTGGGAAGGAATTCCTGGTTGGGAGGGTGGGGAGGGGCTGGGATGGAATTCCCAGAGCGGCTGTGGCTGCCCCTGGATCCCTGGCAGTGTCCAAGGCCAGGTTGGAGCAGCCCGGGACAGTGGAAGGTGCCCTTGCCCAGGGCAGGGCTGGAATGAGATGATTTTTAAGGGTCTTCCAACTCAAACCATTCTGATTCTCTAGCAAAGTCTTCGTCTGTTTGCTGGTTGGGTTTTGTTAATCCATCGAACGACACAAACGGTCCCCAGCTCGCACAGGAATTTCACTGCGCAGCTCCTGGAGGTGCTGCAAAGCTGCCTTGCAACACCCACAGCTCTGACAAGGTTAAAGCAAACTCCCCAGAACAAAGCTCCCCCGGAGCCTCGGTGCTGGAGCACAACAAGGAGCAGCCAGAAAGGGCAGGCAGCGAAGCAGCAAAGCCAGAAAGGCTGCAAATCTCAGGGCACACCTCGGAGAGCTCGCAGGTGGGTCAGCGCATGGAAAATGCCTCTCCCTCACCCATCCCACGATTCCTTTGAAATCCCAGGATGGTTTTGGTTGGAAGGACCTTAAAGCTCAGCCAGTGCCACCCCTGCCATGGCAAGGACACCTCCCCCTGCCCCAGAGGGCTCCAGCCTGGCTCTGGACACTGCCAGGGATCCAGGGGCAGCCCCAGCTGCTCTGGGAAAGCTGGGTCAGGGCCTCCCCGCCCTCCCGGGGCAGAACTTTTCCACGATCTCCAGTCTAAACCAACTCAGCTCAGCAGCAAAGACCCACAGGGTGTGAGCGAGCCCCGTGGCTCGGGCAGGTGAGGACAGAGCCCAGGGCTGGGCGTGCTGGGGGGCACCCAGGAGGTGACAGCCAGCGCCGGGCTGCACCCAGGCCAAGCTGCTGCCCCTCCTCTTTCCCAAAACGCTCCAAGGCTTTTAAAAATAGCCCCGCGAGTGCCCGGGATGGCGGCTGTCCTGTTCTCTCTGCCCTGTGCCCTCTCGGCCCCTGAGCTTCGAGCACACGGCAGATCCCGCACGCAGCCCCGAACGCCGACGCTTCCTTCCCTGCTCCCGGCCGGGAGTCCCCACGACAAAGCAGCCCCAGCAGCGAGAAGGGCACGTGTCAATAAAACCACTTACATCGCCCCAGGGCCGGCCTTCGCAGATAATTAAGGCGAAGCAAAGCAAAGACTGAAAGGACAAAGATCTGGCGCAGACACAGTCGTGTTCAGCAAGTGCCTGATGGCAGCTGGAAAGGATCCAGGGCTCATCCCTGCCAGCGGCTGCTCCCAGCACGGGGGAAGGGCAAAATTCAATATCCCACGGCCCTGAGAGCTTCAAAATGAGTTGTCCCAGACGAGTACCCACCAAGAGTCCGGCAGCAGCAAAGGCAAGGAAAGGAAGGGATGATTTAACTCATTTCCCCGTTCCTGAACGTGCTCTTCACCTGGCTCCAGGTGCTGCCTGAGCAAAGACCCAAACGCCTCCTCTGTGGCTTCTCCTCGCAGGGAACGCTTGGGGAGGACCCACGGAGCCAGGCTATGGATCAGCCGCTGCTGATTCGCTCCCTGCCTGGGCAGTCTGGGTCATCAGGAGAGGATGTGAAACTGCTCACCGCTCTCGCCTCCACCTTGGATCTCGGATGATTTCCCTCTCCACAGCCCCCACACCGATTTCTTCATGAGGAGCTGCTTGTGTCACCACTGCCACGAGAGCAGAACCTTGTTTGTCCTCCTAAAGGATGGAGCGGGCAGGGCACAGGCACACGGCGACACAGGGCCGGCAGCCCGAGGATGGCACAGCCCGAGGATGGCACAGCCCGAGGATGGCACAGCCCGAGCCAGGCAGGGACAGATGGCACCGACGGGGGCCCTGCACCACGCTCTGCCCGCAGGGGAGCAGCGGGCACAGGAGGTGCCGGGCTCTGGAGAGGGCTGAAGCCAGCCCTGCCCGTATCATCTGAGCACAGATGTCGCACGGGCTGTCCTTGAGCGCCCTGCCCGCGCTGGGCTCTGCCCTGCCGGGCTCAGGGGCCTCTTCCTCAGCGGGACCTTCTCAAATAACCCAGGGACGATGGCCCGGCCCGGGAGGAGCCTCCTCCTCCTCCTCCTCCTCCTCCTGCAGAGGCCGCCCCGAAGAGCGGCTGCAGCAGCTCCTCTGGTGTGGGAGGAGGTTCTGCCCCTCACGAGAGACCCCAGATCGCTTCAAAAGGCAGACAGAGAGAAGAAATCAGGGATTTATTGTTCCCTTTAGATCCTTATTGCTCCACAGCTTCTCCCCGGCGGTGGGGAGGGGTCTCCTGACGGCGCAGCTGCCTTTGCCTCGTGCTTTGTCCCTGTTCTCCATTTTCTTGTGCAACCTGGGAGATTTTTCCCGCTGAGCTCCATTTATCTGTTTGCTCCCAGCCCTGTCCGCCTGCCCGTGCCACGCTCACTCAGGAACTGAATTCCTCCCAGCCCTGCTCACCTGCCCTCAGCCTCTGCTGCAGCACCAGGGAGGAGAAACCTGATGGGGAGAGAAGCTTTAGGAGCGTCACTGCCCAACCTGGCATCAGTGTTTCTGTCCTGTTCCCAGCTGTGTGACACCGGAGCACGATTCACACCCAGCCACGAGTTTCAAGAGATTCGGTGGGGGAGTCCAAGCCCAAAGCACTCCAAGGGACACCAGCAGTGAATAATTCGGGATTAAGGTTTTTGCTACTTTTAAGGAAAGTGCTGGGGAGGCTGCGCCCTCACTGACTGCATCTGCCCTGGTCCTCCTGCCTGGGCTTCAGTCCAGGGCATCTCCCGAAGTCCCCGCGCTGCTGCCCAGCCTGCACCTCCTCTCTCTCACTCACTCACTCACTGCAGCTCCTCTTTGCAGGGACATTCATTTCCCTGTCAGGGAAAGGCGCCTCTCGCACTTGGATGCAGAGGATAATCACTTCAAACACTCTGCTCTGCATGCTGGCAGAGCCTGCCGTCCCCCTTCATCGAAAAACCAGAAATTGCCTTGCAAGAAATCACGAAGCAGCAGCTCGGCAGAAATATTTGTTCTTGGGGACCAGGGCAGGAAGGGCTTTGGAACCCTCTGGGGCACAGACAGCTTTGGGGCTCGTGGCTGGGCTCAGCGTGCGGCCACGAGGAGCAAACCCCCCAAAAGAGGGGCTGTTCTGCTAAAGGAACATTGCCAGCCCTGGAGCTTCCTTGTGGCTCTCCACAGCTCCCCGACAAGAGGGGGCAGCCAGGGAACCACAGGACAAGAGGGAATTTGTGCCAGGGGAGGCCCAGGTTGGACACCAGCAGGAATTTCCTCATGGAAAGGGTGCTCAGGTTTTGGAAGGGGCTGCCCAGGGTGGTTTGGAGTCCCCATGCCTGGAGGCGTCCGAGGAATTCCTGGAGGTGGCAGTCGGTGCTCTGGGCTCTGACAGGGTGGGGATCGGTCACAGCTGGGACTCGATGATCCTGGAGCTCTTTCCCAGCCTCAGCCGCTCCGTGGCTCTGCTCTGGTGCCGCCCCACTGCAGCTCCCCCAAAGTCCCTTCCCTCTGCAGCTCTGGCTGCCTGGCCAGGGTCCCCAGGGCACTTTGTGCCGGCCCAGGGGACTGGGAGCACAAGCGAGAGCAGGACCGAGCTGTGCCCCAGCCTGGCAGCCGGCCCGCGGCCACGCTGAGTCAGCTGAGTCCCCAGCTGGGCCAGGGCCAGGCTCTCCTGCTCTGCCCAGCCCAGCCCAGCCCAGGGTGAGGAACCCCCAGCAGCAGCCAGGGACTTCTGAGGAGGCTTTGGCCAGGGGGGTTCAGAGAGAGCCCAGAATTTCAAAAAGCAGAGCTGGAGCACAGGGAGGGCCTGAGAACCCAACTCCTCCTCCTCCTCCTCCAGGGCTGTCTGTCATGGTTTCCTTTTATCTCCCCTCAGCAGCTTGAGGAGCTGCTGTCTGTCTGTCTGTCTGTCTGTCAGCGCTGTCTGAGGAGGTGTGGGCTAACGAGAGTCAATCCTCAGCTCTTTCTCCAAATTCCAGCCCCTCCAGAGCCTCTGGGTGCGGGGTGTGCCTGGACTGTCCCCACCCCAGTCCTGTGCAGGGCCTGGAGCTGGACTTCGCAGATCCCTGTGGGCCCTTTCCATCCAGGACATTCCACGGTTCCACCCCAGGACGCTGAACTTTGGGAACAAAGTCTGGGAGCACAGATTCCCAGCCCTCGGTGCTGACCCCCAGGAAGGTTTCCAGTCCTCTTCGCTCTCGTTCCGCGCTGCAGTTGTGACCTCGGGGGAAATGCAGGGATCGTGCCGGTGTCCAGGTGGGACTGGGGGAGGCCAGAGCTGTCCAGCCCAGCCGGGCAGGGAGCTGGAGCGGTGCAGCCCCAGGAATGCGATCTTGGAGTGGTGCAGCCCCAGGAATGCGACCTCGCTGGGGGCTGCCCTCCCTCCCTCCCTCCCGCCCGATTCCCAGGAGAAGGCCCGGCAGGCTCAGCGCAGGAATGAGGAGCAGCTGCCTCGCAGGGGAAGGCAGCCCTGGCCGAGCCGCTGCCGCGGGATCAGCGCAGGCAGCAGCCACAGCAAGGTCAGGCACACTCGGCATCAAGGACATTGAAGGGCTCAGCACGGCTGCAGGGATCGCTTCTCTTTGGGAAAGTTTGGCTGCTCCTGGTGTCCACCACACTCCGTGCATTCCCGTTCCCAGGAATTTCCCTCTCCAACTCCAACTCCGACTCCTGCTCCCGAGCTGCAGCAGCTCCTGCTTCAGGACACAAACCCCACTGCTAGGAGTGTGTGCAGTCACTTAAAGTTAAAACACCCCAGCAGAGCCTGGCTGCAGCTCAGCAATTCCTTGTTCATCCCAGAGAACCAGAGAAGTGGAGATCCCAGAGCATTTCTCCACGTGTCCAGCACCCTGTGCCTCTGCATTTTCACACAGAGGAGCTTCCAGGCACAGATCCCTGCCCAGCTGCCCTGGGAAAAATCCCCCAGATCTGTTGTTATTTTTGCCCTGTCCATGCCAGAGCTCCAGGAGCACAATCTGTGAGCAGGACAGCTCCAAGGGCTCGTGTAGCAGAGGGCAGGGTAGGTAAGAGTGGGAGAATTAATTTTGGGATGAACTCGTCATTGCTCAGATTAGAAGCCAGTAAGTTGCACCTCCCTGTGTTTGTATTTTACAATCCATCAGCAGAGACTCCGAAAAGTGAGGAGGTGGCCCCTGAAGGCTCTGCTGGATGTAACTAAATTCACTTCCCTCAGGGTCAGGTGTTATTTAACCCAACTGTCCCCTTCAGAGAGGCATCAGTACCTAAATTCCATGGATACAGATGAATCCATGGGGAATTCATGCTGGAAAACCAGAGCACGATGTCACCGGAATATCACAAAGAAGTCTTAACAGGGAGGAATGAAAGCAGAATCCCTGCTTTAAACAGAAGTTTACTGGAATCAGCTGCCTGAACGTGCTTTTCATCTCTTCTGCAGCCAGAGCTCTGGAAATGCTGCCGGAAGCTGCTCAAGGTCCCTGTGTGAGCACCAAAGCCACGCTTTAATCTCAGGAGTTACACGGAAATAAGGAATTTGGGTGGGAATGTCTGGTTTAACAACGCCTGTGCTACTCCAGCAGCGTGATTCCACAGCGGGGTCTGAGCAGGCGCCAGCCGCATCCCAACATTTTCCGTGGGAGCTGGAATCCCTCGCACGAAACCCCGGAGCTGCCGGCTGTGCCTGAGGAGGTGCAGGAAGGATTCACCCACAAGGGCCAGTCCCAAGCCGTGGCCTTGTTCAACCTCTCCTGGCAGCTCTGAAGTTTTGCAGTAACTCTGCGGATCACAGGAAAAGTTACAGGGAAACAGGGACACCGTGATTTAACCTGGATCAGCACATCCTCTGCCAGCTTCAAAGGGTTCGTGCCAGACTCACATTTCTGTCACTTTTGATTCCTCACTTCTACCTTTCCTGCCTCTCAAAGCTGTGTTTGACTGATTGTTTTATCTAGGTAGTCCAAAAGGAAAATTTTAACAAGGAAAACAAGCCCCCGGGAATGTTATTTATTTCTCTCGCAGTGCCAAACGCCACGTTTGGAGGGAATTATCTGACAGGATTCCTCCGGATCCACGGCGCTTTCAAACAGCCCTGAAGACCTGATTGCACAAGAAACTCACAACGTGTCAGGTCCTAAAAGTTACGTGATTGAGACTCAGAACTGGGACAGAAATTAAACCCCAGACTAAGCTCCTGTTTCCATGCCAAGATCCACGGCCACATCCATGCAGCGTTATTTCACTCCTGGAAAATCTGAGGGGGATCGCGAACTAAAGCAGTAGGGAATTTCCAGCAGCTCTTTATCCAGTTCGAAATGCAAACAGGATCCATTTTCCTGAACGCCAAAGTCACAACCACCAAAGAAAATCCTTCGTTTTTAACTTCTGGAAAAGTTTGGGAGCGCAACCCGGCTCCAGTGCTCCCAGTCCGGATTTCATAAACACACAAATCACCAGAGCCTTCCCTTACATACAAGTTAATTTAAAGAAGTTGCAGCAACTCGCAATTCCCCACTTTCTAACCCCTAAAATAAAAGGCAAAGCTGAACTTTCAAGCTCGCAACGTGGAGAAAATGCCATTTAACCCCTTCATGTCTTCCGCCGTTCCCTTAAAAAGAGCTCAGCGGCCATGAATAGCAAAAGCAAACCGAGAATAAGAAACTGCCGGTCTCACCCCATCCCTGCCGGCTGCCGCTTCTCTCCCGTCCTTCCTGCAGCCGCCCGCGATCCTCCGGCACGGCTGGATTTCTTTCTCCCCTTCCTCCTTCTTTCTGTCTTTCTCCGGATCCGGATGCTCTTCAAATTTCCTCCGGAATTTCACTTTGCGGTGCTGCTGCTCGGCGGGCCAGGGCGGGCGGGACCCCCTCGCAGCCCGGGCCGCTCGGGCTGCGGCTCCCGGGATCGCGGCTGCGGCTCCCGGGATCGCGGCTCCCCCGCACCATGGGAGGGCTGCGGCCGCTGCGGGGGGAAGGCGCTGCCTCCCCGGACCGGGCGGCTCCCGCAGCCCCGGGCAGCCCCGGGCAGCCCCGAGCTCTTTGTTCTGCGCCTCCGCCGCTCCCTACGCGCTCGCTGCCCGCGCCAGCTGCCCCATCCCGCT
>VZRN01005895.1:66266-77759 GCA_013397935.1 Dasyornis broadbenti | reverse complement strand
GGCGCTGCCTGCCCGTGACAGCGCAGGGCACCCGCTGCTGGGTGCGACACTGGGGAGGAATTCCCGCCTGGGAGGGGCTGGGATGGAATTCCCAGAGAAGCTGTGGATGCCTGGAAGTGCGCAAGGCCAGGTTGGACGGGGCGTGGAGCAGCCTGGGATGGTGGAAGGTGGCCCTGAGCGCGGCACTGGATGTGCTTTGAGGTCCCTTCCAGCCAAAACCATCCCATGATTCCATGAATCCACATTCTTCAGTCTCAGTCCAGACTCTGCTGTCACGGACAGGGCACTCTGCTGTTCTCCCGCGATGAAGCCTTTCTTACAAGCGGGAATTTAATAACAAACCGTGAACACCCGGTCAGGAGATGGAAAAATGCCCTGGGAGAAGGGAGGCTGCGAGGGCTTGGAAGTGGAGGGAATCCTGATCCATCATCCCCTCAGGGGGTGCCACTGTGGCCAGAGGAGCCGGTGCCACCCTTGGGGCAAACCCTTTGATCCCTGGAACCTTCTGTTCCCCAAAACCCTCTGGCACCTGGAATCCTCTGTTCCCCAAAGCCCTCGAAACCCTGGAATCCAGAATTCCATGGCAGCAGCGCGAACACGAGTGCTCACACCGCTGCTCACACCCTGCTCCCAGCCTTTTCCCTCCTCCCTGCGCTATTTTCCCGGAGCCAGGTGTCGTTCCCGGTCCCCGCTGTCCCCTCCGTGCCTGGGGTCGTTCAGGGTGACACCAAGGTGTGAGCAGCGCTCCGTGGGAGCCCGGGGCAGCAGATGCCAGCACAGAAGAGTTCTGGCTCGGCGAGGGCTGAGCCACGGGGCAGGGCTGTGTTCTGCCGGTTCCTTGGTGGCCACGCTCGGAAAAATCGCGGCGGGAGCATCCTCAGAAGCTCCGTGTCCCTCTGTCCTTCCTGCAGCGGGGCCAGCAATGACACAAGGACTCCAGGTGCGCCACAAACCCCACGGAAAGTAGGGCGCGGTGTCGTTCACACCAGCCTGCTCACTGCCGCGGATCCCACCGTGCTCGGCAGCTAATTACCTGACACGTGTAAATCGGGGTCATTGCATCAGCACGAGCTGGCAGCCCGGTGAGGGCTTTCTGAAACGGGCTTTGAGGTTCCACCTGCACTTTCTGCCGCCGCGGGAAGGCAGCGAGCGTCCCCCAAGGTGAGCGGGGCAGTTCCCATCCCTTCCCAGGCCGGTCACCACCGGCAGCGCTGATTTCCACGGAGTTTGCCTGGAGGCAGTGGGAATTCAGGGGAAGGAATCCTGTAAGGATCCAGGTCCCCTCCCGAGGCCAGAGGAGCTCCGGGCCGGTGCTGCAGCACTGATGGAGGCACGGAGATCCAGGCAGGTCCTGCGCCAGCTGCTCCGCCTTCCCAGACACCCGGGGGATAAAATTCCCGTGTCCACGCAGCGGCTTCACCCTCCTGGAACGGCTGATGGTTCCCACCTCCCCACCCTCCCATGGGCGTGCGCCACACACACATCCCCGGTAATCCATGGATTTGATTCCTGAATCAGGGAATTGGAGGATCCTGGCGAGCCAAGAGGGACCCGCAGGGATCGAGGCCAAGGCCTCGCCTCCTCCCTGTGGGATCTGGAGATGAAACGCAGGAGCCTGAGGTTCTGAAGTGGAACGGAGACTCGTTGGATCCTGGGAGGAAAAGGAGAGACTGTGATCTCTGGAAAGGCTGGACTCGGTGATCTTGGGGGTCTTTTCCAACCTAAACTCTGTGACTTTTGTGGGGAAAAATATATATATATATATATATATATATATAAAAGCTTAATCCATGGAAGTTTTAAGGGAGGAAAATCATCCTCATTTCCAAACATTCCCGTCTAACCCGGGAGCAGCTGTGCTGCCACAGCGGGTACAGCCCTCCGCACGGGAAAATCCATTTCCAAGCAGCTTCCTCCTTCCACAGCTGCGTGAAGAGCGGGGGAAGGAGCTGTTTGTGCCTAAAGAGCATCAGCTTTGGCGTTTACCCACAGCTGGCACGAGGCAAGGAGGCAGAACAGCCTTTTTTGTTCCGGGATTTTCCCAGTCAAGACCTCGGGATGTTTTCCAAACAAGAAAAGGGAACATTTATTTGAAAACGAGGGAAAAAGTGACCCAGAAAAACTGCTGAACTTGCAGCTTTCCTCCTCCGACCAGAGGAGCTGCGGGGTCTGAACTGTGGCCACACCTCAGGAATAAATCCAGGTTTTTAAGGGTTTTTAGGCCGATTAATGGGATTTCTGGGCTGAGGGAGATGTAAAGAGGTCACACTAGGGGAAGAAAAGTGTGGGAAGCGTTTTGAAAGCCTGAATAAAGGCACAAGAGAGGAAAGCAGAGGAAATGGAGGGAGATGAGTCAGGAGGGTGTGAGGAAGCAGCAGATCTGACACCGATGCTGCTCTGGCCAGAGCCAAGTAATTTAACCTCGGCTGCAAAATGAGGATGGCAGCAGCCTCTGGGGGCACCGGAGACTTAATGAGCTGCTATTCGGAGATTAAACAGCGAGGCTGAAGGTGAGAGCGCTAAGTGCCGGCTATTATTAGCTGCTGAGGGATTCATTTCTGTCACTGGGCAAGCCCAGCGTTGCAGGAAAGTGGATCGGTGTCCGTTTTGGACCGAAATTCACGCTTGTGGCTTGAGCATGGGGGGAAAAGAAGGCGCCCAGAGAAGGAATTTTGCTTTTAAAAGCAGCAGCTGGGGACAGCTCAGTGGGGCTGGAGTCTCCTCTGCCCTGGGGAGAGACAAAGGAGCCAGGAAAAAGAGGATGAGAGCAAATCCAGCCTCGGATCGAGCTCCTCTCTTTGGCTGCTGCCTCCTCGGGAGCCGGGGCTGCAAACCCTCACCTCCCGCTCCGTTATCCCGAATTGCTGGGGCCATAACAACGTTTGTTGCAGAGGCAAACACCAAATCCATCCTGACGTTAAATATTGCTGCTCCTCCCTCAGATCCCTTGGCTGGAGCTTCTGCTCCCATTAAACTTCCACCCCGCGCCACAGAAAACGTTCCAGGTGCCCGCTGTTTCCAAGGGCGAAGAGATTTTTCTCACGCTAGTTCCTGAAATTATTATTATTTTTTTTTATATAAGTACGAAAACTGGGGATTTAAGCTTCGAGAACCAAGCGCACACGTTCAAACAAATTCAAAATGTAACTCAGCCGGGACAAGGCGCGGGGCAAAGACAAAGAAAATCCCATTCCTGGGCGGGACTCTGTGGCCTCGTTGCCGCAGAACGAACACGGCGCGAAAAGTTTCACCGCTTCCAGGTTTTGCCCTGGATTCGCCTCGCGGGCACGTAAAGAAATGAATTCATGACTTCGCCTCGGAGCGCTGGATTGGCGGCTCTCAAGGCTCTGATGGGTGCACGGTGCTCGCCTCAGCGCGGGGGAGGTTCCCCGAACGTCGCAGTGATCGCCTCATTGAGCCTCAGCTATGCAGGGCTGAGGACGAGCCCGGCTTTGGAGCGGAGCCGGGAGATGCGCCCTGTGTCACGAATAAAGCGATTTATCTCGCGGCTCGTGCTGCGGAGCCACGACGGGCGAGCACCCGATCACACACACACACCTGCGACTCCACGTTAAAAGAGTTCATTCCCCAATCGCACTCGGGATAACGAGTGTCACTTTTGGTGGCCGGTTAACAAAAATCCTTGTTTTAAAGTGCGTTGTTGAAAATACGCCACGTACCCGCAGCCTGAGGCAGGGGCGGATTGAAGAGGATATTTCATGGATTTTGTGATTTCTGCGCTGTGGCTGCGGGAGGGACACCAGAAACTTCCAAAAGTGACTTTTTATTTATTTATTTATTTATTTGGTCACATTTATCCACCCCTTGGGAGTGAGCGTTTCATTTGCAGAGGTTTGATTCTGACTGGCACTGAGAGGGTTAAGAGCCGGGGCACTGTGGGGGCTTTGGGGATTTAATTGGAAAATAATCACCAACTCCAGTTTAAGTTCTGTGCTTTTCCATCGTCACAGAACTCCAGAGCAGGAGCAGGGAACGTCCTCGCCCGTGCACTTCACACTTGGGATTCAATCCTAAAAGGAAAAAAAAACCCAAAAAAAAAAAATTCCAACAGATTGTAAGACTTTGTGGTTTTTTACTGGAAACATCAGTAAACTAAAAATCTTTACAGGAGAAAAGCCTGGTTTTCCACAATGAAATGACGGAGTTTCTTCCCTGGGTTTGAATGAACACGAGAAGGTGTTTCAGGTGGGTTTTGACGCGCGAGGAGAAAGGAGCCTTTGTTCTCCCGTTCTCAACAAACGCGGTGGAAGAAGAACCACGGGGCATTTCCAGGCTGCGTGAAAACCCACAGGAGCCCAGGGAGGAGAGGGGACGCTCCCGGGCCAGGAGCAGCTGCAGCTCCTCCGCTCCCAACTCCCCAGCACCGGGAGGAGCTGCACCCAAACCTCCGCACCAAGAAGTGTGGAAGAATAAATTCTGAACTTGTTCAAACAGAGCGGAACGTTCTACCCTGGTATTTTGGGTTGAAACTAATTCGGTTCAGGAGGCGTTCCTGGGCGTGGGGAATTTCTGGGATTCTTCAAAGCAATTCTTATTTTTCTTTCAGTAAGAAACAAGCAATGGTATTTTAATTTTTTTTTTTTTTTTCAGGGGGAAAAAAAAAAGACCTCAGACAATCCCTGAATTTGCAAATATTCTTATGTCAAGTCTCCTTTGATATGGAAAGTTTCTAAAGGGAGTTTTTTAATGTCCAACAAGCCAAACACATTTAATCTAACTCGGCTGGAAATATTAATACTTCTGAATGCAAAAACTTCAAACAAAGCTGATGAAGCCTTTTACTTTTTTGAAGTCTCAGGGGAAAAAAAGAACCTGTGGAACAAAATACATAAAAATGCACGGTGTTTTTTTTCCTAAAATAAAAGCATTACCTGCTCCTGGAAGCAGGACGAGGGAGGTTTGTTTATTGAAGGGCTCTGATCGCTGCAGTCCTGGTGTGGTGGGAGCCCCTCCCCAGCCCATTCCCAGCTGGATTTACAGAATTATCCATTAGAGGGGGATAAACTGCAAAACTTCAGGCGAGGCGGGAGGAGTTGGATATCCAGTCCTCCAGGCAAAGGAAATCGATGCTCTGGAAATAAAACACAAATGCGGAATGGAATTGCTTTTATGTTTCACCACGGGATATAACAAAGGTATTTCCTGATCAATATTCACTCGTTTCTGTTTATCTCCAGGTATCTCCTTGCTGGCTGTCAACACCAATACGAATATTTTACCAACACGAATCTGGTATTGGTAAACCACGAGCAAATTGTTTGCTACCAAACAGCAAAGGAATAATCCAGAGGCTGGATTTAATCAGAACAATTAAATCCACATTTACAGCACCAGGACCTTCAGTCAGAAGTGCCTCGCACTAAAAATGCTCCTCAGTTTATGAAGACAAAACAAAGCCATTCCTAAGAGTGCATTAAATGCGATTTTGTCAAACATCGGTAACCTACTGAAAACCACAGTATTTTCCTCCTTGCCTGCAATTATGTTCCCAAAACCGATGGCTTAAAAGCCCAGGCAGATTTTTGGGAGCAGCCTCGGAGCCGCCGGCACGGTTCCAGCTCTCCTCGCTGGATTTTTAAGTGTTTTTGTCACCCCAAGGAACCAATGCTCACAAATTCCTCGAACGCACCTGAAATAACCACAAAGAAACCTCTGAGTGCCAGGGAAGTGGGGGACAAGGGGAGGTGATGTCCTGAAATTCCAGTGTTTTTTCAAATGCGGGAATTACCTACTTATGGTTACTT
The DNA here is from genome assembly GCA_013397935.1 of Dasyornis broadbenti. Classification (NCBI taxonomy): domain Eukaryota; kingdom Metazoa; phylum Chordata; class Aves; order Passeriformes; family Dasyornithidae; genus Dasyornis; species Dasyornis broadbenti. The sequence continues at coordinate 71,994 of VZRN01005895.1, read as the reverse complement.
GATCGTTGGCATTTTGGATGTGTAAAATTTTGATGAGCTTTGTCTTGTTTCCCTCTGTTACGCAGGGTCTTAAGGAAAATCAAGTTCACCGTAAATCTTTATTGTTTGGAGTTCTGCTTTTGTTTTCCCAGGACGGGCAAGCCATGACAGGGATTTCTTTTGGGATAATTTTGCACCTTGAAACGTCAGCAGTTTCCTTTAGTGCTGCAAGACCCAGTAGAATCCAGGGCCTTACGTATGTAACTATGTTGTTTTATATATAATTAATTTTAATTGCTTCACCATCAGCCTAAACGGAACCCTAAGAATTTGTGTTGGGAGGAGCTTTTTGGTTGATCCTTAATTGAAGACTCGGGCCCAGGAGCCAAAACTACTTGGTTTCAAATGATGTTTCCTCACGAATATATTTTGATACTTACTATTTTTGTACTGAAGCTGCAAGAAGAACAAGCGTGCTGTGTGTTTGTTTGTAAAACACGCCGAGGAAGAGTCGGGACGCCTTTTTGAACCCCTTTTAGCGTGTTCACGCTGACGCGAGAAGCCTTTCTGCGCCCAGCGAAAGCTCTGTTTAGCGCGTAGAGTCCCGGATTTCGGAAATTTCGGGAAGCGATTCCCAAGCCGCCCCTCACAACGCTCCCCCCCTCCCAAAATGGCGGCGAGCGCGGGCGCGTGAGGGGCGCGCGTGACGGGGGGGCACGTGACGGGGGGAGCACGTGACGGGGGAGCACGTGACGGGGGAGCACGTGACGGGGGAGCACGTGTCAGCGACCGCCGGGGCACGTGGGCGGAGTCCTGAGGACACGGAGAGCGCGGCCGGGGGGGGATCGGGACGGGGACAGAGGGACACGGGGACAGAGGGACACGGGGACAGAGGGACACGGGGACAGAGGGACACGGGGATGGGGACAGAGGGACAGGGACACGGGGAGAGCGGGACAGGGACACGGGGACGGGCACAGAGGCAGCCAGGGAGCCCCTGGCACACACAGGGATCCAGGACAGGGATGGAGAGCCCTGGCACAGAGAAGGGACCCCCCTTGGACAGGGACCCCAGCACGGATGGAGAGAGACAATTCCCAAGGGAGGCAGGGCCAGGACACAGGGAATGGTTCCCTCTGCCAGAGGGCACGGAGAGATGGGGTTTTGGGAAGGAATTCCCAGATTCCCCTGATCCCTGGCAGTGCCCAAGGCCAGGCTGGAGCCCCTGGGATGGTGAAGGCGCCCCTGGGCTGTCCCTGGGTGGGTTTTAAGGTCCCCCCCACCCCAAACCATTGCAGGAGTCCATGAAAAGAACACTGGAATTTCTTAAACAGCAGGAACTTTATTGCCCACAGAGAATGCAAACAGTTTCCAGCCTTGCTGCAATCCAGCAAGTCTCCTACTCAACCAGGTTCACAAAAAAAAAAAAAAAAACAAAACCCAAAACGATTGATTTCAGAAGGACCTTATTGTTCTTTTGAGCACATTCTCATTTTCAGGTGTTTTATTATTGCTCAAATCCAGAGTCTGGTTGTGATTGGCCACCGAGATACGCACAATTAAAGGTGATACAGGACTTTCAGGCAGTAATTTTTAATTACAAAATGTACCTGGTTTGGCATAAAAAACAATCCAAAAGGAGGATGTTGGAATTTCTGAGTCCAGACTTTCTTTGAGCTGTAAAGCAGAGTAGGATATCAACAGAAAAAAAAAAAAAAAAAAAGGCTGTACGCTGATTTTGAGAAATCACATCTCAGCACAGACTGAGGCTTCACACTAAGGATGCTGTAGTGTCTTCTAAAAAACGGAAACAAACAAAAAAAACCCATCCCAAAATAAATAGGAAAAATTTATTTCACACCAAAGAAAAGCTCTGAAGGAAGAAAAAAAAAAAAATTAAAAAAATAACATCTCCACGAGCTCAACACAATTACTGCAAACACTGAATTCCTGAACTCCTGTAGCTTTAGGGCACCTCCCCCAGAACGGGGATCTCATTTCTCTCCACTGAGAGCAAATGTCCCTTCTTTTCCAGACCAGGTCCTTCCATTGCATCAATTTTTGGAGGAGGAGGAGGAGGAGGGAAGCTCTGGAAAGCTTTTCCTGGCTGGCAGTGTCAGAGCGAGGCCGGGGATTCTCCCCTCGCCCCTGGACTGGGAGCTTAAAGGGTTAAATTTCAATCTCCCCGCTCACCTCCTGCCTTAAAAAAAAAAAAGGGAATTTGGATTTAAAGGCAGCAGGGATGGAAAAGAGCAAAGTTTTGCTGTTTTAAGCGAGGAAATCGGAGAGAAAACTCATTGGGAATACGAGGGGGAGCTCTGGGGCACAGCGAGGCCGTGGGGATGGATTTTGAACGCACCAAAAGTGCAAGGAAAAGGCAAAAAATCAGGAGGGACTGAGTGGCTTCTCAAGAGAGACATTTAGCAGCACAGAACAGAGGGAGCTCCCTTGCCTCAGACACCCCCAACTCCTGCTCCACACCGACAGGACTCGCCAGAATCCCAACTTCTAGGGCCAAAAAAGAAAAAGGAAAAAAAGAAAAAGATGCATATCTCTCACAAAGGGCCAAACTCACAAGCAAAGAAACATCAAAACCAGAAACGGTCCAGCTCTACATTTATTGCAGCTATCCAAGGATTCAACAACGCCAACGAAGGTTTACTTACACTAAAAGGTGGGGGAAAATGTCAGTTTTTTTTTTTCTTTTTTTTTTCTCGTAACATAAAGCCATTGCCACTAGCTCAGCACTGCTGCATCTGCACAGAAAGGAGCAAATTCTCTACGGGATTAATGGCAAAACCCAACCGAAAGACAGCAGACACACCACTGGAGTGAGTTTAAAATGTTCACTGAAGCTTGCAGTCTTCATGGAAGAGAGCCTGGAACTAAAATGACAGAGAAAAAAGCTCGTCAACCTTTTTTCCTCGGCGGGGCAAAGCGGGGGCACAGCACGGAACGGGCTCTGCCCAGTTCTGCCTGCACAGGGCCCGGAGCCCGGGAATTCCCTGGCCAAGGGGGATTCGCCAGGGGGAGGGAGAGGAGCCAGGCCAGGGGCGTCGCGGGGCCCTCAGAGCAGCCATGAGCTCCACACGGAGCCACTTCCCTGCGGCTGCGGCGGCAGCGCCCGCCCCGTCTGGGGAGCGGCACGCGCGCCCCAGAGCGCGCCTGGAGCGGGGCTGGAGCAGAGCGGCCGCCAGGGCTGAGGGGCGTTGGAATCCAGCCCGAAACTGCGGCACAGAACCCAGAATTCTGCCCAGACCGAAGGGGAAGGGAGAGCGGAATGAGAACGGGGAACAGCGAGGCTGGGCAGCGTCAGGGAAAAGCCAAAGCCCAGCGAGGGATCGGTCGGAATTCCCAGAGTTGGGGTGGGAGATCTCCCTGTGGGAAGGCTCAGGAAAGAAAGGCGGGGCAGTGAAAAATGAAAAACAGCCCCAAAAAGGACCTAAACAGCTCCAAATCCCCTGCCAGACACCAGAACTGAGGATTTTCCAGGCAGCCTGTGGTGCAAACCTTTCAGGATTGCAACACCTCCGAGCAAAGCCCACGGGAAGTGTCTCAAATGTCCTTAATCCGACCCCAAAATCTCTGTTTGCGGCCTTGGAGAATTCCTTAATCCAACCCCAAAATCTCTGTTTGCGGCCTTGGTGCTTCACCCCTTGCACCGTGAAGGTGAGGATGCATCTGATGCTCGTGGAAAATCCAGAATATTTTCCTGTTCCTGCCATTTTTTGGGGGGGGTGGTTCTTGAGTGATTTTTGTGCCTCCAGGCAGCTCAGACTGAGGAGGGAATCACCCAAAGCCGTGATTTTGTTCCTTACAGATCCAAAGACAGCAAAGAAAAAACCAAAAACTTTGCATTCATAAATTAAAAGCGGCTGCTACAAGCAAGGAAAAATTATTGCTGTGGACTGGGACCAGTCTAGAACGGAGAAAAAAGAGTTTGAATTTTGCTCTCTGGGCAGCAGGCAGGGGCAGGTTGGTAAATAAAGAACGATTTCCCTGCGGAATTTTGGCAGAAGTGGCTGCTGGTCAGCAAAAACCTCCCACAGAATGGCAGGGAAGCGGGATTGGAGCACCTGGGTGAAGCCTTGGGCTGGGCTGGGACTGGCAATGACGGAGAAAGCAGCTGGAGAGTGCAATACTGGAATATTTGAATTCTGTCCCTCCCAGCAGCTCAGGAGAAGGTGAATGATCGGACCTTGGGTCTTTATTTTGGTACCACTTTTAAATCTTCCGCCTCTTCAGAGCAGGAAATGCCTTTTTTTTTTGTTCATTAATCCGCTCCTGTCTTGCGGGAAATTCTGCCACTGTCCCTCAAAAGTTTTTTGTCTGAATGGCCCGGGGTTGTTCGCTCGGAGAACTTCTGCAAAGCACACGTTTCATAGGAATTACTCTCTAAACTGAGGATCCACTTCCAGCTGAATTCCAAGCGTTTTCTTCGTCTGCAGACACAGGAATTGCATCTGCCTTGGGGAAGGGATCACTCAAGAATCTCTTGGAGAAGAGCAGCGGATTTGTGCCAAAACAACAAAAACGAGCACCCTTGAAAATGAACTTTTTGTCCTTTGCAAGGAAAAACCTCCGGAGCTGAGGTTTCCTGGGAGGAGTTTGGTGCTGCCAGCCTGGGGTGAGCTCGGGTGCTCAAAAAGCTCCGGAATCACCTCCGTGGTGGAGGCTGGGAATTCGTGGATAGGGGAAAGGGAAAACACAGAGGAGACTGGAAGATTGAGCCGACAACAAAACGTGGGACCCTGCAAATCTGAACTGCCCTGCGCAAGATGGGAACTGGGGGAGATTCTCGCTTTGGGAAAGGACCAGAACCAAATTGCGGCTTCCGGGTCGCTTCTCCCGTTTTTTGGGGTGAGCAATCCCGGATTTGGCCGCAGAAAGAGGGGCACGGGCACTTCTGACACCGAAAGCAGCCGCTTCCTCCTCGCAAGATGAGATTTGCCACCAGGAAATCTCAGAAGTAGAAAAACAACGGCGACTCCAGCCCGGAGTCCTCTACAAGAGACCCGAGCGCTCCGGAGGCTCCCCCGCAGCGGCTCTGCATCTGCCAGCCTCCTTTTCCAAAGCTGGAAAGGAGATCCGGGCTCGCTCGGCGGCCCCGGGGCACCCCTGGGCTCTCAGGAGAGTCTCCGCAGGAGGGTTTTGCCCGGCCGGGCACGTACCTATTTGCTCGCTCGCTTCTGCCGGTACATCTGGATCATCCTCTGCCGGAAAACGTCGAACGCGTCCTCCTGGTTCTCCTCGCCGGCCACGCCCAGGCCCTCCCCTGCCGAGGTGGCGCCCCTGGGGAGCGAGAATGGCGAGAGTCAGGGCGGCCCGGGGTCCCTGCAGGCGATTCCAAACTCCCCCCCGCCCCATCCCGCCCCAGTTCCCGGCGGGGTCAAACTCAGGGAGGAGTCCAGTGGGGGGAAACCAGCTGGAAGATCAAATTGTGGTATAAATCCCAACGCCACGCCTGGTTCTCGGCGGAAAGGTGCCCAAAAAAACCTGGATTTTCGTGTTTCACGAATGAGTTCAGTGCAGGCCTGGTCCCCTACTGAAAACGTGCCCAAAATACCTTGATTTTTAAAGATTTTTATATTTCAGGAATGAGTTAACTTCAGGCCTGATCCTCTGCCGAAAAGGTGCCCAAAAAACCCCTTGATTTTTGTGTTTCACGAATGAGTTCACTTGATTTTTGTATTTCAGAAACGGGTGTTTAAGAGATGCCCGAAATACCTTGATTTTTTTTTTTTTTTTT
>VZRN01005895.1:43613-56170 GCA_013397935.1 Dasyornis broadbenti | reverse complement strand
GTGGGATGCGCCGGGGCCGGGGGGGAGCGGGGCAGGGGCAGGCGGAGGGCCCGGGTCGTGACCAGGCACGGGGCCCTCCGTGCTGCAGTGCGAGCCGTGTCGCGGTGCCAAATCCTGAAACCCCTGAAAGCCTGAAATGATGCTGAAATGTCTCATTATCCCTCTTAACTGCCATATTTTCCCCGTTAAGTAAAAAACCGGCCATGCCTTTGACTGTACGTTTTTGATTTCGAGTTGTGAGCTTCTGTTCCGAGAAAGAGCAAGTGTCTTGCTTTGTTTCCGGTTGGCATTGGAAGGTTTTGCACCTAAATGAGCCGTGGTCTCTCTCAACAGCAGGACACAGAGGTGGTTTCATCCCATCCCAGCAAAATGGGGTCCAAGCAGATCGCTCAGGAAACATTTGATGATGCAGTGCAGGAGAACATCACCGAGTTTGAGATGGATCCAGAGGAGGCTGTGAGAGAAGCTGTGCAGCAGTTTGAGTCCCAAGGTATTGTACATCCAACTGCTTTTTCAGCTCGGGTTGTTACAATCTGAGGTTTTAGAAATCTGAAGGTTTAAGAGAAACCTGCAGGCAAAGATGGATCATCCAGCATTGGAAGGGAGCCTTTGTGAAGTGGAACAGAGACACCATTAATGCTGACCTGGTTTTGTGGATTAATTATGACTGGAAAACGGCTTAGAGGGGAGCTGGAGGGTGAAATTTGGTCAGTGAAAGTAAATGCCTTCATTTTTCCCCTCAATTGACATTAGCTTTGTTCCAGGATGAATTTGACCTTGCAGTCAGAATTTAACACTTCAACATCTTTACAACAAGTTCATGTTTGTTCTCTATGGTTAACTTGGCAGATTTTCCCTAGAACTGGCACTAATACTGTTTATTTGACTCTCATTATCCTGGAACCAATATTAATCTTGGTTTCGTTTCCCCTCTTAGGTGTGGACCTGAGCAATATTGTGAAAGCTGTGCGACCTCCTGCCTCTGAGAACGGGCAGAGGCAAAAGCATCAAATCCTGCTGGTAGGAGCACGAGTTGCTGTTCTCTCCTAAGGATCAGGGTTATATAATAATATAAGTACTAGGCCAACTTCTGCCTCTGTCCCATTTCTCTGGGAGCTCTTCAAGCAGTTATTCCCATTTTCATTCTGCAAATACAAAACTTCCGAGACCTTCCTGCACTTCTCAGGGAGGGATCTGTGTGAGTGAGGTGGGGGTCGGGCTCCTCTCCCAGGGACAGGACAAGAGGGAACGGCCTCAAGCTGTGCCGGGGAGGGCCAGGTTGGACATCAGGAGGGATGTCCTCGTGGAAAGGGTGGTCAGGCATTGGAAGGGCTGCCCAGGGAGGTGTTGGAGGTGTCCAAGGAGTGACAGGATGTGGCACTCAGTGCTCTGTGCTGGTGACAAGGTGGGGATCAGTTCCCCACCCCTGCCACGGGCGGGGACACCTTCCACTCTCCCAGGTTGCTCCAAGCCCTGTCCAAGCTGGTTTTGGACGCTGCCAGGGCTGGAAGGTGCTGGTTGGACCTGGCTCACTGCTGCTGGTCAGACTGGTACCCAGGGGAGGTGTGACAGTGCTGGCAGAGGGAAGCCCCTGTCCCTCCAAGGGTTCTGCTGATTGAGACAACCATTGCTCCGACAACATCCAACTGATTTTAAATTTAAAACTATCCTTATACATGTCAGGAAGATTAATCCACAAACACCAGAGGTTTATGTCCAAAAGGAGACAGAGGAGTCCTGTAACTTTTTTCATGAATAAAGGGAGAAGTCATGGCCATTTCCCATGGAGTCTCTCAGACCGACAGAGGACGCAGCCCCTTTCTATCCCAATTTCCCGGCTACAGTTGCCTCTCTCTTTCCCCATTGGCTGAGGTACTCCAGAGGTACAGAATTCCCGGAATGCCTGCTGCACAGCCCCTGCTCATGTACATCCCCCCTTTCTTCGTTTTCTTGTGTCTCTGTTGGTGTAGTTCGTTAACACAGTCTGGGGCAAGTCAGTCAGTGGAATTCCCACGGGAGTCCTTCCCGCTGTTTCTCACTGTGGGTCTTATCTCGCCAACAGGCTCGCAGTTTGTTTGTAACGACACTCCCTGCTCGTTCCTTTCATAAATAAACAAGTTGCTCTTGTTCCTGCACAGTTCAGGTGCAAACCTAACCCTGGCTGTCTCCCTCAGACCCTGGATTCCCTGGGCAGTGCCGTGGCCGAGTCCTCCCTGGCGGAGCTGCCGGAGCAGCTCTCGGCCTTCGCCGCGCAGTGCAAGGAGCAGCTGGCGTTCCGCTACCTGGCCGGCCAGAACGGGGCCTACGCCGTGGTGTTCTCTGCCTGCCAGCTGGCCTCAGGAGACAGGGATTTACTGCTCCAGGCCTTCTCCACCCTGGCTGCCTTGCTGGACGGGCAGCCAGACCTGCTGGACGCTGCCGGGCAGGAGCTGCTGCTGCAGACTCTGCAGGAGCAGCGGGAGGACGCGGAGATGACGCTGGCCGGGATCCGCTGCGTCCGGCACGCCTGCCTCAAGCACGAGCAGAACAGGCAGGACTTTGTGAAGGGAGGGATCCTCCCGCTCCTCACCGGAGCCATCGTCCAGCACGGCAGCAGCGCTGACGTGGTCAGGACGGCGGCCTCGGCGCTCAGGATCATGACCTTTGACGACGACATCCGAGTGCCCTTCGGTCACGCGCACGACCACGCCAAGATGATTGTCTTGGAAAACGATGGGCTGAGAGTCCTCATTGAAGCTGGAAAAGGTAAAATTAACCCCGGGGCTGTTGATCCTAATCTGGAATCACCTGGGAACCTGAAGGTCCTCGGATTAAACTCCTGAAATGGAGTTCGATTCTCTTGATGAAATGTGCCCTGAGGGAGCCAAGAAGTGGCACCGCGGTGCTGCTGACAGCCTCTGCGTTATCAGAGCTGTTTGTCGCCGTTTAGGAAGTGTTTTACAGGTTATGGGGCAGTTAAAGAGTTAAATACTTTGTTCCCTATTTTTTTAATGAAGTAAATGGATCCGCAGGACCCTTCCTGCGTGTAATGACTCCATTGCTCTCTCCTCTGCAGCGTTCACGGATAACTCCGGGGTTCTCAGTGAGCTCTGTGCCACCCTCTCTCGCCTCTCTGTCAGAAATGAGTTCTGCCAAGAAATTGTGGACCTTGGGGGCTTAAATTTCATGGTGACTCTCCTGTCTGACTGCATGGAGCACCCGGTGAGCGATGGGAAATGCTGTGGGGGTGGAGGGAGCACAGTGGGACGTGCTCTTCATTCTGAGATTCATTTCAGTGCATGAGCCTTAACCTGTGCAATGGTTTAGGTGCAGTTAGGGTTGAAACCCCTCTGATCCCTGTTTATGGCCACATATGCAGAATTTAATGCTCTGCAGGTGCGATTTGTGAGCCCCTTGCTCAGAGTTCTTGCCGTGTCCTCCAGGAGCAGAGCTCTGCCTGCTCCCGGAAAAGCTGAGTGTTTGGTTTTCCATCATTCCAGCTTGAAGGCATTCAGGAGCACAGAGATGCTCGAGTCCCCAAGGTCGATGTTTGATTCTTTAAGCTTCCCTGATGGTCTGGCAGAGGTTTTCGAGGTGCCTTGTGTGGCAGGAAAGTGCCTGAGAGTGGCGCCGCTCTTTGTAGCTGCTCATGGCCACAGCCACTGGCATGGGGTCGCTGGGGGATGTTCTGCTTGGCTTTCCAAGGTCTGAAACTCCCTCTGCTGCTTTGTAACCCGGTTTTTGTGCACGGGGCAGGACGTGGTGAAGCAGGTGCTCAGCGCCATCCGCGCCGTGGCCGGCAACGACGACGTGAAGGACGCCATCGTCGATGCCGGGGGCACCGACCTCATCGTGCTGGCCATCAGCCACCACCTGGGCAACCCTCAGGTATCCCCCAGGGGCTTGGGAATTCCTGCTGGGATGGGGATGGAGCTCAGGTGGAGCTGCAGGATGTGTGTTTGCAGCTGAGCAGTGCATGAGCCTCCAACACCCAGAGCAGCCGAGCGCCCGCTTGGCAAATATTTGTGTGAATGCAAAGGTTTTCCCACCGTGCACTGTTTTATTTTTTCTTGTCCTGGATTGGATGGATACTAGCAACAGTGTTTTACACCTCTGGGATGCAAAACACAGAATCATGAAGGTTGGAAACATCTCTAAGATCATTATTCCAACCTCCCACTTGGTTTACGTGCCAGAGCAGCAGGATGCTGCGGTGGAAGAAACTTCAAAAAAACGAAAATAAATTTAGAGCTGCCATAAAAGGAAATAAACCCCGCTTTTATTTCCCTTCAAGGCACGTTCCCAGGCAGTGAACGTGTTCCCCTGTGTGTTGCAGATCTGTGAGCAGGGCTGTGCCGCCCTGTGCATGCTGGCCCTGCGCAAGCCCGAGAACTGCAGCGTCATCATGGAGGGCGGTGGGGCCTTGGCAGCCCTGCAGGCCATGAAGGCTCACCCTCGAGAGGTGGCTGTCCAGGTATGTCCCTCACAGCCCCTGCTGGGTCACTCAGGGCTGCTCTTGGCTCTGCTATCTGCTTCCTTGGCATTTTTCCCTTTACTCACCGCATTCCAACAGGTTTGGAGGTGTTGGGAAGGCAGAGACTCAGTGCAGGCCCCCTTCATTTCTCACCCTGGTCTTATCAAAGCTTAATTTGGGTTTCAAGTCCACCTGAATGCAAGTTCGCGGAACCGGGGAGTGCCACACTCCTCTTGCAGGCATTTCTTTTCCTCCTGGGAAGAGCACAATGAGGGTGGGCTCTTTTCAAAGCCAGCCTTTGCCATCTGCTCTCCAGAGTCAAACGAAACCACCTGCAAGGCAAGAAGTTTGCCTCTGATCTCTCCTGCAAGTTTCAGCAGGTTCTGTGTCCACTTTTGTGCTTTCCAGAGTATTAAAATACCATGGCAGATATTTTCTGCAGGAGTAGTTTGAGTGCCTGGAACAGCACAGGAGGGGTGAGAAGGTGGGGCTGGTGCGCTGGGGAATTCTTGGTGTTGCTTGAAGAATTAATTGGCATTGCCTGGCTGGTGATGGAGATTTGCACAGAGCTTTGGTTGTCTAAGCTTCAACAGGGAATAATATCCACGGATTTTGCTCTTCCAGGGAGCAGTTCGTTGCTCTCTGCAGCATCTCCCGTTTGGCTTTTTCACAAAACATCCTCTAGCTGCAGTCAGGTGTGCTCTGTTGGCGCTGTGTCTCCCCGCAGAGCGCCCTGACGCTGTCGCTGTGTCCCCAGAAACAGGCCTGCATGCTGATCCGCAACCTGGTGTCCCGGAGCCGGGACTTCTCCCAGCCCATCCTGGAGATGGGAGCCGAGAACCTGATCACGGAGGCTCGCGCCGCGCACAGGGACTGCGACGACGTGGCCAGGGCTGCCCTCAGGGACCTGGGCTGCAAAGTGGAGCTGCGGGAGCTGTGGACAGGCCAGAAGGGGAGCCTGGCCCAGTGAATCCTCCTTCCATCCGAGGCGTCTCCGTCCCTGAAATCCTGTGGGAAGAGCGACTGGCATGGATTGTTCTGCGCCGACGCCCAGCTGGAATATCCGAAGCAAATGCCTGGCTTGGGAGGCTGCAGGGGACTTTTTCTTGGGAGCTACAGCTGAAATGGCTTTCTGCATTCACAGGCTGCAAAATCAACTCGGTGTAGTGATCGTTCCCTGGATCATCTAATGCCTGAAGATGATCTGCTCCCCCCTGTCACCCCTCGCGTGCAGGACGGGGCTGCTGCCGCTGCTCTGATCCCTGCGGTGGCAGCAGGAGCGGCTCTTTCCCGGTCAGAGTTTGGCACCGTGGCTGCTGTGCCCCTGCCCATGGAGCCGGGCACGGGCTGGACGAGGAGGAATCCCAGCATTTGTGAATGTGCTCTGTCCCGTTCCCCTGTTCTTTTACTGCTGACCCTACTCTGTGTTGCTGCTTTGTTTGGGATTTTTTCCGCCAGCGTAACCTTTTAAACAAAAAAAAGCACAGTAAGGATTTGGGATAATATGGCCCAAAGGAACGTGGCCGTTGGCATCCAGGAGGAAAGTTCGTGTTCTCCCTCAGCGAGAGGAGCAGGGCAGGGACTGGTAGTGGGGGTGGGAATTCCAAAGTGGGGCCAAGCTGGCCGTGGTTCCATGCAGCAGGAGCACTGGGAAGCCCAGGCTTTGTCACCTCTTAGCACTTCCCTGGATCCAGGAATGCTTTAATTGTAGTGAAGAGGCCAAGAACCTCATGGACGGAGGCAAAGCTGTGGACTTGAGGGCAAAGCAGGCCCCAGAACGGCTCTGAAGGCTCAGCTCAAGGCTTTTGCTGGGCCGTGTTACCATCCCGGCTCTAGTGCTGAGCCTTCCTCCTGCGCTGCCGCCGCCGCTGTTTTTGTGAGTGGATGTTTTTAATGTGAAATTCTCTGTAGAATGGTGACCTTATAAAACATACAAACGTTCCAGGGCTGCTTGGCTCTTTGTGGAGCCTTTTCTCGTGGCAGGACAAGCAAGGTGGTGGAAATGCCCCTGTGCTGAGTTGGTGAGTAAAACCTCCTGCAGCCCCTGCTGTCTGCCAGCAGATTGCAGAGGTCAGTGTGTTCTTCAAGGCTTCCTACCCCCGTGGGGGGAGGAGAGGCTGCCTGACTCCTCTCTGCCTGCTGGGGGAAGGGCTGGAGGGGTCTGTGCCCTGCTCTGACCCCTGGGTGGATGTAAAGGCCCTGTTGCTTCATGCCAGAGTGGGCAAGAAGTGGTGAAGAGATGCAGAGCTTCCAAGTCCTACATTTTGGGGAGAACCTGAGTGCCGAGGGCAGCGTGTTTGATGCAGTCTGTGGCTCCCAGGCTTTGCCTTTCTGGAGGGGCTGGGATGGGGAAAAAGCAGCCCCAAAGGCTGGGGGGAATCAAACAGAGGGTTCCCCTCCCGGGTTTAATTCATTCCCTTTAACCAAGAGTTACTGGAGCTGAGCTCCCACCTCCAGTCCCTGGGCTTAGAGCCCTGAGGGGCCGCGGGGACCGGGCAGAGCCGCGGCCCGCGGGACACCAGGGCCGTGGTGGACAGCGGAGCCCGGGTGGGATCGCTGGGCGCTCCCGGGCGGGTTCCCCGGCGGGGCCGTTCGGGACCCCCGGGCGGGTTCCCCGGCGGGGCCGTTCGGGACCCCCGGGCGGGTTCCCCGGCGGGGCCGTTCGGGACCCCCGGGCGGGTTCCCCGGCGGGGCCGTTCGGGACCCCCGGGCGGGTTCCCCGGCGGGGCCGTTCGGGACCCCCGGGCGGGTTCCCCGGCGGGGCCGTTCGGGACCCCCGGGCGGGTTCCCCGGCGGGGCCGTTCGGGACCCCCGGGCGGGTTCCCCGGCGGGGCCGTTCGGGACCCCCGGGCGGGTTCCCCGGCGGGGCCGTTCGGGACCCCCGGGCGGGTTCCCCGGCGGGGCCGTTCGGGACCCCCGGGCGGGTTCCCCGGCGGGGCCGTTCGGGACCCCCGGGCGGGTTCCCCGGCGGGGCCGTTCGGGACCCCCGGGCGGGTTCCCCGGCGGGGCCGTTCGGGACCCCCGGGCGGGTTCCCCGGCGGGGCCGTTCGGGACCCCCGGGCGGGTTCCCCGGCGGGGCCGTTCGGGACCCCCGGGCGGGTTCCCCGGCGGGGCCGTTCGGGACCCCCGGGCGGGTTCCCCGGCGGGGCCGTTCGGGACCCCCGGGCGGGTTCCCCGGCGGGGCCGTTCGGGACCCCCGGGCGGGTTCCCCGGCGGGGCCGTTCGGGACCCCCGGGCGGGTTCCCCGGCGGGGCCGTTCGGGACCCCCGGGCGGGTTCCCCGGCGGGGCNCACCGCGCGAGAGGCCCGGCCCGCACTGCCCGGGCTGGCTGCGGGAGCGCTGCGGGCTGCGCTCCCTGCCTGCCTCGCCTTCTTCCCTGCTTATTTTCCCTGCCTGCTTCCTTGCCTTCTTCCTTGCCTTTTTTGCCTTCCCTGACTACTGTCCCTACCTGTTTTCCCTGCTTCCCTGCCTGTTTTCCCTGCCTTTCCAGTCCCTGCTTTCCCTGTTTGCCCTGCCTCTCTGCATTCCCAGCCTCAGCCTGCTCTGCTCGCACCTTGCCTGCCGCTGTCCCTGCCCTGCCACCTTTCCAGCCTGTCCCCTGCCCCCTCTCCTGCCCTGCCAACCCCTTGGTGTCTGTGCCGGCCACATCAGGCTCCTGCTCCCGTCCCGATCCCAGCCGGGCTCAGCCAAGCGCGGCTCCAGATGCGAGATGTGATTTTTATCTTGTTTATTTAAATTGGCGTGAACCTGAAAATAAGGCAAAGTGGTGTTTCTGTGGAGAGGGACAGATCCCAGGGGGCACAGGAGGTGTTAAACACAGATCTCTCAGTGTCTCCTGCTTCTCCCACCTCAGCAGAAGCAAAAACTTGCAGGGCAGGGCTGAATTCCCTGCTCTGCCTTCAAAGCGGGGAATGGAAGGAGCCTCTTGGCTTGGCTTTGAGCTGTAACGTGAACAGACAGATGGAAAGTGCTGGAAATGCCTGTGCAGGGTCAATAAAAGCTGTCCCACCTTCCCTGCCGTGTGTGAACGTGGAACTGGCTGTTCCAGCCGAGCAGTTGGTGCTGCTGACCTTAAACCCGGCTCCCCCGGGGCTGGAGGCGTCGGGGATGTGTTTGTGTGTGTGTTGACGGTGGTTTTTCCCTGCTGGCTGATGATTTGGAGTGGGTTTGGAACCTGCTGTCGCTTTGCTTTGGCTTCTGCTGCATCGCTGCAAAGCTGTTTGTGGAGCTTGGCTGCTCCTGCCGTGTTTTTCTGTGGTTTGGTGGGGTTTGGAGTGTTTTGAAAACATCCTGGTTTTTAAGTGACTCCAGGTTGGAGCAGAGGAGGAAAAAAAAAAAGCTGAGGAAGGAGAGGCTGCAGTGAGGCTTGGTTTAATCACATCAACAACCTGTGGGTGAAGGGATTCAAAAATAATCGTGGGGCCTAGAAACACCAGGCCTGGATTCCAGGGCCCTCTGAGCATCTTTGCAGAGCTGTGCTTACTCACCGTTTATTTTTGTGCCCCCTGCAAGTCCAGATGATTGTTTAGGACCCCTGGATGCTGAGGACTGGGGCTGTCCCGGGTGTTGGATTTCAGCAGGAATCCTCTGGCCCCGGCGGCTGCTTCAGACAAGGGAACTGGGGCCCTTGACAGCCCCAGGAGCTGCAGGAATTTCACTTTGCTTGAGCTGCAGCTGGTGCCCGGCCTTGCACAGGCTCCAGGTGTTTTTGGGGCGTTAAACTTCTCTTCAGGAGGTTGCATAAAACTCAAACCACAGCCCTGAGTGTGTGATGGGCTTGGTACAGGTCAGACAGGTTTGCTGCTAAAAAAAAGAAACCACCTCAAGAACTAGGAATAATTTTTTTTAGCCACTTTGCTGCTACTTGGAGGAAGATTCATTCAGGTTTGTCCCTTTTTTTTGTGCGAAACTGGTACCAGTTCTTCACTCTGCAGTGCTGCCTGCATTTTCCAGGTGGTAGGGAAGGATTCCTGGTAAAGGAAATCCTTGGAAAAGGATGTTCTGCATAGCCTTGAGTGGAAAGGTGAACTGCAGTGCAAACAGCTCGCTCAAGGTCGCCGAATAAATGAGGCTTGGAGGAGTTCTTTGCTTTAGTTGTGCTTTAAATCCACTTCTCTTTGTTGTTGCACCGTCAGAGATGGAGCTCTGGGGGCTGTGTTGGTGCTGTGAGGTCTGACTTAGCAGAAAATAATCCAATTCCATTGAAACCTGCAGCGTTTTGGGTGAGCAGAGGGGGTGGTGAGCTGCAAGTGCCACAGAAATGAGCGCAGAGGGAGCCTGGGCTGGGCAGGGCTCCGGGCAGGGTGGAAAGCGTTTCCCTTGGGAAGTGGCACTTCCTTGGCACGCTCGGGGCTCGTTCTGCCTCCCCATGGAAGGTCTGAATTCTTCCTTTTCCTTTCCAGAGGCAATTTAAACTGCCGGGGGGCGGTTAGAGCAGTTTATTGTAGTTACTCATTATGTGCTGAAGCAGTTCCTGGCAAAGTTGTGTTGACTGAGGGCCACTTGTATTCCAAATAATCCCGTTGAAAAAAAAACTCCCTCTGTGCTGGGATTTGTCGCTTTGGGGACCTCCTGTGCGGCTTTGGTGACGTGCAGGCCAGTCCAGGCAGGATCTGCTGGTTGCAGAGCTCTGTTTGCTGTATTTTATTCCCATTTATTTCGGATCTTCCCTTGGAGAAACACAATTCCTGAGCTCGGGGCCGGGTTGTGGGGCTGTTTCTCCTTCTGCTGGAGGGAGGGAGCCGTTCCCTGGCACGTGGAGAGGCCCCTGCTGGAGGTGCTGTCCCTCCCTGACAGAAAGATAAGAGCTGCTGGCAGATAAGAGCTGCTGCTCGGGCTGTGGCCGCGGCCGAGGTGCTCCCGGCAGAGCAGCTGAAGAATGGAGCTCTGTCTTCTGTTTTCCCTTGCCAAGATTCCCTCTGTTCCTTTCCCAGCTCCCCTCGGCGCGCTCGGAATAATCAGCTGAGCTCTGGGCTTTAACCATTTCCCTAATGCAGGGCAGAGCCTCTGAAACCACGCCAGGAATTTGGGTTTTCATCCCCGGTTTTTTTGGGAGGCCTGAGTTCCATGAGGGGGGCAGGCAGCAGCGGCTTTTGTTTGTATTTAGGAGCGAAGGGAGCACATAACAAAATTAAACTCTTCCAGGTATTGTCATTTAATGAACCTTTTAGGCAACGATTCCTTCAAAGAGTCCCGACATTTCCTGGCCAGGCCTTGGAGGGAAAAAGAGCCCGGGGCTGTTCCCAGCTGACGTTTTGGGGTCGGATCTGCGTGGATGTGTCTGGGGAGAGCTGGGGCTGCAGGGCATCTCTGGGGTTGATTTTTAACAGCTTAATCCGACTGGAAGGCAGAGATGGACCTCGAGGGGCCATGTGGGGAGAGTTCATCCCATTCTGAGCGTTCCAGCCCTTCCTGTGATTTTCCGTGATTTTCTGGGCCGCTTTTGCTCCAAGGCTGCAGCAATCTCAGCTCTTACCACATCTCCCCCTGTGCCAGCCTCAGCTGGACAACAAATATTGAAGGGAACCCAGCTGAGCAACATCCCCGGGTGCTGGGCCACCTCAGCCTGCCTGGGCAGAGGTGTGGAAATTCCTGCAGGAGCTCCCCGGGTTTTATTCCTCCCTAATTTCATTAGGTGCTTTCATGAGTGGCGTTAATGACATAATAAAATAAAATAAAAGGAGTGAGGATCTGGAGAGCTGAGGGTGAACAGGGCAGCTGCTGAGAGTGAACAGAGCTGGAAAAAAGGGATTTTCCCTGAATGAAATTGGAATTGTGGCCTCAACCACATCGGTGTCAGCGAGCTGAGTGTGGGCTGCGCTTGTTCTGACTCCCAATTATTGAATTAAAAACTCCTTTAAGCTTCTCTCCGCAGCTTTTGTCTCCTCAGACTTTCTCCTGTTTTTCTCTGAATTTTGTGGGCACCAAGTCCCACCTTTGCCATTCGCTGTCTGGGGTGTCCCTGTGCTCCTCCAGGGTATTTTCATCGTTCCTGCTGGGCTTGTCCAGGCGAGAAGCAAACCCTTCTCAGCAGACAGGGGCTGTTTGCTCTGCGGTTTGTCTGTCCCTGCTGGGGAGAACGAGCTGGGAATTCTTTCAGAGCTCCCGGGGCTTTGGGACAGGTCTGGATTCCGCAGAATTCACGTTTTTCAGGAATCAGGGAATCGCTCAGGGTGGAAAGGACCTTTAGGATCAAGTCCCAGGCCAGCCCTGGTTGTGTCCCCAAAGTGCCACATCCACGCTGCTGTTAAATCCCTCCAGGGATGGGCAGCTCTGCCAGCCCTTTCCATGGGGAAGTTTTCCCTAAAATCCAACCTAAATCTCCTCTGGCACAACCTGAGGCCGTTCCCTCTTGTTCTGTCCCTTGTTCCCCAGGAGCAGAGCCCGACCCCCACCTGGCTCCAGCCTCCTTTCATGGAATCCTGGGGTGCTTTGGGAAGGGCCTTAAAAATCCTCCAATTCCACCTCTTCTCCCTTATTTCAGATCTCTGCTTCCTCCTGGGATTTGCTGTTGATCTGCCCTGGGAAAATACAGACAGGAGGGATTTCAGGCAGGCTGTGAAGCCAGAGTTTTCAGTAAGGTTTCATTTGGAATTATGGAAATGTCGGATAATCCACAAACCTTCAGCATTTTTAATTATTCCCACCCCGATTTGTGTTGATTTCTTGGGTGAGGTGCTGCTCCCTGGAACTCACCAGCCCTTCTGCTGAGCTGTTAATTATTTTAAGTTAATTTCAGAGATGCCAGAGAGGGAGCTTCCCTGTTTTCCCAGTTTGGGGAATAATCTTCGATCCATGGCTGAGCTCCGTGCTGGGTGTGGAGCGAGTGCTTTGTCCTCCCCACGAGCGCTGCTGGGTTTTGCTGTGGAAGCCCCGCGTGTGTCCCTCAGCAGCCCTGAACTCCCAAACTCGCCTTGCCCAGCCATTTTCCCGCTTCATTCCTCGGGGAGCGCTTTGCTCGGCAGCCCCGAGGAGTTCAGGCTCCAGATGTGTGACAGGGACTTGTGTAACTCCTATAAAAATAACCCAGGAGTGGGTTAGGAAAAAACACATTTAATCCCCAGCTCTTCTTTTTTTTTTTTTTTTTTTTTTTTCTCTTTCTCCG
>VZRN01005895.1:26801-43579 GCA_013397935.1 Dasyornis broadbenti | reverse complement strand
CCATTTAATCCCCAGCTTTTTTTTTTTTTTTTTTTTTTTTTTTTTCCCTTTCCCCTGGCTTTGTAAACACAAGGAATGAGTGTGTGGGGAGAGATCCAAAATACAGGGATTTAACAAAAATATCCAGCTGCTCCACATGGCTTTTGCTGTGTTACCTAATAAATGAGTCACGTTGATGCAGATGCAAATCAATGGCTGCTTTTTAATGGCCAAACTTGAAATTCATGCGAAATTTTAAAATAATCTTTGTTGTCTGTGGCTCCAATGTGTGTTATTGGTCAAAATAACCCCCTGCCGTCAGAATCCAGCCCGACTCTAAAATAAAATCCAGCTTGGAGGCGAGCAGAGGGGAATAAAAATAATAAATAAATTCTATTTTTACATTTGAGCCTCTGCATGTTCAGGGCATGTAGAGAGGGGGCAGATTTAGTGTGTAAAATTGAGCATAGGAACAGGTGTTTGTAGGCTCAGGACAGTGGGCACTAAAAATAAAAGAGGAATAGGATAAAAGGGACTATTGTGGAGTAAATATTATGCAAAAATAAATCCAGCCTTGATAACATCACTTTAGTTTGGCAAATTTCCTTCTGGGCCTCTCTTTCTCAATCATCTTCCAAAATGATATTTTCAAAGAAAGTTGCATTTTGCATTCCTAAGCCCTTTAGCACGATTTCTATTTTTGGGGGGGCTATTTTTGGCAGAGATAAATCTGATATTGTGACCTACATTCCTTTATTCCAGGCAGGGCAGGGATAATATCTCCACCTGTGATTTCCTTCACGCCTTGGCTGGAAGGGAAGGGATTTTACAATGCTTTTTTCCAGGCCTGCGAGATAAGGAGGATTGAGAAGGGAAGGAAATGACTGCAGGATGTAATTAGAAATAATTAACTGAGTTCTTCAAGTGCAAAATAATTATGGATCATCTCTGCTCTTGATCCTTGTGGGAGTTTTTGTTGGCTTGGGCTGACGGGAGGGAACTTTCCAGCAGTGCTGTTCAGGTCATGGCAGGTGTTATATCCCAATAAAAGTTGGAGTTATCCCTCCTTGAGTTTCCAAAACACCCTCAGGAGCTGGGAATCCTTGGATTTGTGTCTTCCCAAAGCCCCGGGGGCTGAGCAGAAGCTTTGGGGTGACGGAATTGCGGCCTTGAGGGCCTGAAGGGCAGAAAGATGGAGAGGGTGATTTCTGAGGGCCTGGAGGGACAGGACGGGGGGGAACGGCTTCAGAATGGAAAGGGGAGTTTGGGTGGGATCGGGGAAGGAATTTTTGGCTGTGAGGGTGGGGAGGGGCTGGGCTGGAATTCCCAGAGAAGCCGTGGCTGCCCCATCCCTGGGAGTGCCCCAGGCCGGGCTGGAGCCCCCTGGGATGGCAGAATGTGCGGGGTGGGATGAGATGATCCCAAAGACCCTTCCCAGCCCCAGCCAGGCTGGAATTCTGTGCTGACTGAAGGTGCCCAGGTGCGTTTGGCCCCTCTGGAGCAGGGATGAGGCTCCTTCCTCCCAAATTGGTCACGGCCGAGTTCAGCCAAGGCGGAGCTGTCTCTGCTTTGTGTTCAACACCTGCTGCGAGCCAGGCCTGGGAAATGAAGGCTGGCGCTAATTTATGAGGGGAAAAGAAGCAGGTCAGCAAGTCTGAAAGGTGCTGACAAGCATAAAGTACCTGGGAGTGTTCAAAAAGGGGGAAAAAAGAGGCTGGAAATGGGTTTTTTCCCAAGTAAGCAAAATGTTGTGCCCGAGGTTTCCCAGGCATCAGAGGGGGTGGGAGGGAAGGAGCTGCTGGAGGCAAGAATTCAGGAATTCTCATTCCCTAATAACACCTTCCTTGGAAAGAACCTTCCAGAGTGGGGCTGTGGGAGCAGCTTTGTGGCTTGGAGAAGTGATTTCTGTCCTTGCACGTCCCCTTTGTGAGCAGATCCCAGGCTCCAGGGCCACCTCCCTGTGCCGCCTCGGGGTTTTCACAGCAGCGGTTCCAGTTCTGGGTATTCCAGGCTGAAAAACCCGCAGCACGAAGGGCAGAAATGTGAGAAAGTCGGAGCTAAAAAAGGGAATTACGCCATTTAAATAGAATTATTTCTTCATCCATGCTCTGCAGCCGAGGGCAGGCCGACCTTTCCTCTCGTGGGGTGGGTTTGGGACATCTCAGAGCAGGAAAAAGCTGTGCAAAGCACCCTGCTCCACCACCCTGGCAGGAAAGGGAGCCCTGAAAATCCCCAGATCAGATCCCAGAACGGCCTTTGTGGCACGTGTGAGGCACTGGATCCCTCTCTTCCCAAAAATAACCTCCGTTGCTCATGGCAGCCCTCAGGCACTCGCTCCTGGGACTATTTTTTCCCCCCTTTTCCAGAGGGTTTTCAGTTTCCACGTTCCTTCTCCAATATCTCGTCGCTCAGCTGTCCCAAGGAGCCGCCAAAATCCTCACTGGGAGAGGCCGAGGAGCAGGATCTGCTCCTTTTCCCTGGGAATTACAGCTGTTTTGGTGGTTTACTGCAGCTGAGCTCCCTGAGGGGTGAGGAAGGTGAATGTGAATGATGCGGTTTTCACCTGGCACCAAAGTACACCCTCCTCAAAAATACATTTACACCTTAAAGGAAGGAAATGGCACCAGGATCCTGGAAATCCCTTTCTTCTGGGAATTGGGTGAGGGTTTTCCTGCTGAAAATGGCCCTGGGGTGGGTCACCCCTCCTGCCTGTGTTTCATTACCTGGGTATTCCCGACGTTTGACACTTTCCCTTTGGTTTTGGATTCCGTTTAGGAGCCGTAGCCCTTCTGCCCCCGTGGAAGTGTGACTGGTATGGGTAATGGTGTGAGAGCAGGTCCAGTGGAATTCCAGAGGGATGTGGAGCCCGTCACAGCCCGAATTCCAGCAGAGGTGAGAGCAGGACGTGGGTGGGAATTCTGCCCTGCTCAGGGGAAATCCCACCTGGAATTCTGCATCCAGCACTGGAAGGATGTGGAGATGTTGGAGCCAGTCCAGGATGATCAGAGGGGTGGAGCAGCTCTGCTGTGGGGAAAGGCTGGGAAAATTGGGATTTTCCAGCCTGGAAAAACTCTGGGGCGACCTCACTGTGGCCTTGCAGTGCCTGAAGGAGCCATGAGAAACACAGAGGGAAACCTGGGGCAAGGGATGGAGGGACAGCACACAGGGAACGGTTCCCACTGCCAGAGGGCAGGGATAGGTGGGATATTGGGAAGAAATTCCTCCCTGGGAGGGGCTGGGATGGAATTTCCACGGAATGTGGCTGCCCCTGGGTCCCTGGAAGTGTCCAAGGCCAGGCTGGAGCAGCCCGGGTTGGTGGGAGGTGTCCCTGCCATGGCAGGGGGTGAAAGAGTTGATTTTAAGGTCCTTTCAACCCAAAGCAGTCTGGGATTTGAGCTCTGCGCTCCTGAAAGCTGCGGTGTCTGTGTAATCCATGGAATGTGTCCCTCAGAGCAGACCCAAACCTTCCCATCCCCTCGGGAAGGGCTCGGGCACCGTTCCCGGTGACTCCCAGGGCAATTCCCTGGCCAGGCTGAGGTGGCAGAGCTGAACCAGCGCCTCCAGGCCGGGTTTCCCTGCTCCCGGCCTCCTTGGAAGCTCTGGAAAAGAGCCTTGCCCAGGCTCAGCCCAGGGCTGGGGCTGAAGTTCAGCTTTGCCTGGCTGCCCCTGTGTCCCCAGGCCCAGCCTGCGAGGGGGAATCGAGCTGATCCAGGGGATTTGGGTCATAAACATTAACTTTGGATTGGGAAACGTCCTGAGAGCAAGGAAAATGTTAACTCCTCTCCTCCACAAAGTGCCAAAAGTTCACACATCAAGCCTGGACTCGTCCGCACCCCAGAACCTCCACGGGGCTGGCTTTCATGGCATTTATTTGCTCTCTGTGGGAGAAAAATGCTGATTTTATAACTCTGAGCTGTGGCAGGAATGCCAACGACAAAACCCCTCCCATTCCATCCATCAGAGGAGGAAGAGTGTCTGGTTTTGTCCGTAGGAGCTTGGGAATGATGTGGAAATGGGGTGCTTCTCTTCCAGAAACTTCCCTTCTGTCCACGCCTCGGTCACGGGGAGGGAGAAGAAAGAGAAATGACAGGGAGAAAACAGCATAGCCAGGAGGAATCCTTGGAATTTTGCCTCATGATCCAAGCGGGAATTCACTGTGCTAGGAATTTAGTAAAGCGTTTTGACCCAAATCCTGGGATCAGTGCTGCAGCAAAAGTGAAATATTGTTCCTGACAGGACTGACTTTTTCCCGCTATCCACTGCTTTTTCCAGGATAACCAGGAGAGGAAGAAAGTGCTCAACTCCCTGATTTCTGGTGCTCTGGCTGGTGCTGTGGCTAAAACTGCAGTGGCTCCTCTGGACAGGACAAAAATCATGTTCCAAGGTGAGTCCTGCTGGCTTTTCCCAAGACGTTTTTGCTTTGAACCCAAAGCAGCTGTTGCTCTGCTCATTCAGCTCGTTGTCCAGGAGTGTGAGGAGCTGTGGAGACCCTGGGAAGAGGGAACTGGGCTCTGCGAGTTCCCTGCTGAGGGCTGGGTGCCCAGCGTGGGTCACAGCCGCTTTGGGGGCGGTTGAGTTGAGGATGGGAACCCTGCACGAGGCGTTGGAGCCGCTGCGTCCCTGGGTTTGGGTTCCTCTTTGGAACCCCTACGTTGTAACAGAAAACGAAATTCCTCTGGTTGGAACAGAGAATTTCTGTGTGTTTAGCAGGATTTGGGGATTCAGCCCCATCCTGGGCTCTGTGTCAGTGCAGCTCCTGCGATTATCCCAAAGGGAAGAGCCCAGGCCTTTAATTCCATGGACATTTGGGAAAGCCGAGAATTTTAAATCTGGTGACATCCCAGATTAACAGAATTGGGTTCAATCTGATCCCTGGCTGACATTTAATTCAGAATTGCTCTTCACTCACATGATTTTCTTTCTGGGCAGAGCAAGGAGGTCTGGAACTGCTGGGATGTGGATCAGGGAGTCCAGGGAGCCAAATCCTGAGCTGGGATTGCCCCTGGGACCAGAATAATGTTGCCATTGGAGTGATTTTCTAGGATCTGATGGATTTTCTGGGTTCTTGCTGTCCTCAAGGCTTTTATTCCCCATCTGTGAAGAAGGAAAACCCCTTTGGATCATCTCAGTGCAGGAAGGTTGAGTCAGAAACCTGGGAATGGCGCTGGGAGCAGCCTGGGAGAGGGATAAGTGTCCATGGCAGGGGGTGTGGAACTGGAGGAGCTTTCCCAGCCCAAACCATCCCACGATTCAATAAATTTCCCTGTGGCAGAGGGAGAAACCTCGACACCCAGTGACGGGAAAGAGCTTGACTTCATTCCTTTAAAAAAAAAAAAAAAAAACCTCCAAATCAAAAGTGTCAAATTGCACAAAGGAGCAGCAGTGGGGGAAAATGGATTTGCATGGAATTGTTGGATGCACTCGAGAGGCTCCCAGGTCTCAAATGAGCCGGGAGGAAGCTGCAGCAGCCCCTTAATTGGAGCCACATTTCATTAGAGGTTTTCAGCCCGGGCTTTCCCTCCCTGCTGCAGGGATGCTGCAAAGCAGAGCTGCCAAACAAATCCCGAGGCCTCGCGGATTCCACGCTTAAGGAGGTGCTGTCAGCTTGGATGGATGCGAGGGAAGGCAAAAAAACAGGGAGTTCATTTGAGTTTTGCCGGGGATGGAGCTGCTCTTGCGTGGAGCTTCGCCGAGTCCTTGCTGGATTCTGGAATTAGGCTGGAATCTGGGCATGGAAATGCTCTGAAAAATAAGTGAACGGTGCAGTTTTGATGGGGTTTTTTTTTTAAGTTAATTTTTTTTTATTTATTCATTTATTCCAGCGGGGGTGTGACACAAACTGGATTTTCCTAACAGGCAGTGGGGAAAAAAAATAGACTTTTGTGTAAAATTATGGGAGCGTTTACCAGTGGAAAGCCTTTATTATAAAGAATCTCTCTTTCCTCTTGCATTCATTCTTTTCCTTCTATTTTTATCTCCTTAGCCAAAACACCTGTGTGGTTTATTTATGAATTCACGGATCAAATATTTATTTTCATGCATTACAAGCCCTAATGTTCTTTTTCTTTTTTTTTTTCTTTTTTTTTTCCTTTTTTAGTGTCTTCAAAAAGATTTTCTGCCAAGGTGAGGTGGTGTCTCTCTGCTCTTGCCCTGAAGTGTTTGATTAATGGTAGCAACAGCTCCAACAGCACTTTTTGTTGGCCTTTATTTCACTTTCTTGGGATTTATCAGCAGCATTCCATGAAAACGTAGAGGGAAAAGCTGGAATGGTGCTGTTAATTACAGGATTAATTAGGACAGTGATTGTTGGGGGGGTTTCAAACTCCAGATTGTACCTGTGAAGTGACAGTAAATGTGACATCGCTCAGGGCTTTGGGTTTTGGGGCTTTTTTTAGTGATTTTAGGACCTTTTCTGGTGATTTGGGGACCATCTCTTGTGATTTGGGGACCTTTCCTTGTGATTTTCAGACCATTCTTTGTGATTGTGGGACCATTCCTCGTGATCGTTTCCTTTCCCCCAACCACCACAGGAGTTATTCCAGCATTTATAGGAAATCAAACCCAGGAGCTGATCCCTGAGTGGTTTTTCCCTCTGCATCCCAGCTTTTCCACACGTGTGGGATCCCAACGCTCCCGCCTGGCCCTGAGGAGATTGGCTTTGAGAAGGGGGTTTTGTGCAAACTGTGCTTTCCCTGAGAGGGGAAGACGAGGCTGGCTGGGATCCAAACCTCGCTGCCCGGCCCTGGATGCGCTGGAGGATCCGGGATTGCCGCAGCAGCTCCCTGGGAAGGGGCAGCGGGAGGGGTTAAGCTGCAGGGTCAGCTCCCTGCCCGCCATTGTCTGCAGCCCCCTTATCCCTCTCTCCCCGCCTGACCCTTGCCCTGTTCCCCGCGGGAAGCTCACGGGCTGATTTATCCCTGCAGGAAGCTTACAGGCTCATTTATCACACCTACCTCAACGAGGGCTTCTGGAGCCTCTGGAGAGGGAATTCCGCCACCATGGTCCGCGTGATCCCGTACGCCGCCATCCAGTTCTGCGCCCACGAGGAGTACAAGCAGCTCCTGGGGAATTACTACGGCTTCCAGGGAAAGTAAGAGGCAGCAGGGCTCGGGACCCTGCTGGGATCCTGGGATCCTGGAGGGTGGAGCAGAGGATGGGAAGCTCCAAGATGGGGGAAGCTGTGAGGGGGAAACTCCAAGATGGTGGAAACTGTGAGGGGGAAACTCTAAAGTGGAAGGTCCGAGGGGGAAGCGTCAAGGGGGAAGCTCCATGATAGTGGAAGCTGTGAGGGCGAAGCTCCAAGATGGTGGAAGCTGTGAGGGGGAAGCTTCAAGATGGAAGCTCTAAGGGGGAAGCTCTGAAGTGGAATCACTGAGGGGGAAGCTCTGAGATGGAAACTCTGAGGTGGAAGCTCCAAGATGGAAGCTCCATGTGCCAGCCCCTGTTTTGAGGGGTTGATGGGGTTTAAGGGGCTGAGGGAAGGGCAGATTTTGTGAGGTCACAACCCTGTCTTGTCCAGCTGTGAACGAGAGGAGGCCTGGACATGGAACAAGCAATTCCTGGTGCTGGGAATGGGCAGGTGATACAAAAAGCAGGAGAAGCAGCCGGCTCCAGCCAAGCCCTGAGCCTCTCCTCACTGTGGATTTTCCTTCTGGGATGGCTGGGAAGGCCCAGCAGGCAGCGCAGGGCTTGGGGAGCAGGCAGGGCAGAGCCATTCCTGACAGCCAGGTGGGATTTGCAGCTGCAGGTGACGTTTGCTCTCTTCTCTCACCTCTCTCCAGGGCGCTGACACCTTTCCCTCGCTTCATTGCCGGCTCCCTGGCTGGCACCACAGCTGCCATGGTCACCTACCCCCTGGATATGGTCCGGGCCCGCATGGCTGTCACGCCCAAGGAGATGTAAGTGCCTCATGCACAGCTTTTTGGGGTTTTTTTTAAGGTCACGTGGCTTCATTCCCATTTTCTGGGTCACTTCTTGCTCGGGGCCTTTGGTGGAATAAAGCTCCAGGGTCTGAGCAGTGAGCAGAGGCCCGGGTGTGGGAGGAGATGGATTCTGGGAGACCAGTTTAGGAGGCCAGCTGGATCCAGGCAGATCCAAGAGGCAGCCCAGCAGGGCTGTGGGAGAGCTTCTCCCTTTGCCAAGATGCCCTCTGAGTCGCCTGATGAGCTCAGAGCCGAATTGATGAACTGTTAATCCATCAGGAAGCCCTGCTGGGAATGTCCCAGCCGCTCCCCAGCGCAGCTCTGCTCTCCCCGTGTCCCCACGCCAGGTACAGCAGCATTGTCCACGTCTTCATCCGGATATCCCGGGAAGAGGGGCTGAAAACGTTGTACAGGGGCTTCACCCCAACCATCCTGGGCGTCATTCCCTACGCTGGCCTCAGCTTCTTCACCTACGAGACGCTGAAGAAAGTCCATGCAGGTAAATGGGGGAAACGCTGGAGGTTTTGGGCCGGCTCAGATGGTTTGGATTGAGGGGTCCAAGGGCTTTTCCAAGCTCTGGAGCCGTGAGGGTCTCTCCGAGTCCAGAATAAGAGCAGGGCAAGGTGCAGGAAAGTTGTGCCTGTCTTGGAGAGGAAAAAGGTGGAATTTCCAGGTGGAGGAGGACTTGGTTACGCACCAAGTTGGGAACAAAACCTCGGGAGTGCAACCTGGGGAGCTGTACCTGTGACATGTCAGTAAATGTGCCATCACTCAGGGCTTTGTTTTTTGGAACCTTTTCTGGTGATTTTGGGACCTTTTCTGGTGATTTTTGGGATCATTTCTGGTGTTTTTGGGACCATTTCTAGTGATTTTGCTCAGGAGTGCAACCTGGGGAGCAAAACCTCAGGAACAAAACTTGGGGAGGAGAACCTCAGGAACAAAACCTGAGGAACAAAACCTCAGGAACAAAACCCTGTGAGTGCAACCCCGGGGAACAAAACCTTCGTCCCTACACCCGCTTCTCCTTAGCTGTGTGCTCATTCCAAGGAATTCCCAACTCTCCACCCTCTCTGTCCCCCAGAGCACAGCGGGAAGGCGCAGCCCTCGCCCCCGGAGCGGCTCCTGTTCGGGGCGTGCGCCGGCCTCATCGGCCAGTCGGCCTCGTACCCTCTGGACGTGGTGCGGCGCCGCATGCAGACGGCCGGCGTGCTGGGCCACACCTACAGCTCCATCCTGCTCACCATGCAGGAGATCGTCAGGGAGGAGGGACTCGTCAGGGGGCTCTACAAAGGGCTCAGCATGAACTGGGTCAAGGGCCCCATCGCCGTGGGGATCAGCTTCACCACCTTCGACCTGACGCAGATCCTGCTGCGGAAATTACAGCACGGCCCCGCCGTGGAGAGGTAGTGGCTCCGTCCCCACAGCTCAAATCCGTGTAGAAGGAGCAATTCCCTCGCCTCCCACGTGCTCCTGTGGCTGAGAAATCGCCCGTCTCGTTTGGGGTTTTTTTTTTTCCCCTGTTGTTCCTGGAATTTTTTTTTTTCCCCTTTTTAATCTGGAAAGCCTCAACCTGAAGCTAACTCTTCCCGAAGCGAAAATTCCCGATCCTGCAGAGCTGAGTCCTCCAAAGTAGCTGCCTCACCCTTCCTGATTGACTCTGCCAGCAGGAGTGGAGCCTCCCCACCCCAGCCGTGCTGCTCCTGGCTCCTCACCTGGCTCTCGTGGGCGGATGGAAGCGGTGCATGATGGAAGAGGGGGCTCGGAGCTGTCGGGAATGAACCCCTGGATCTGGGAAGCAGCTGCTGCTCCTGGTAGGCAGTTCTGTAGCTCCGTGTGGTGGCTGGAGGCAGTCTGCCAAGTGCAATATTCCAGTTTAGTCCGTAGGGAATTCCGGATTCCTCTGGCCTGTGCAAGCAGGGCAGAGCAGGCCCAGGACACTACGCTTGTTCCGAAAGCTGAGTGTTTCTCTGGCTGGGAATGCTGCCCTTTTCCCGTGATTTTCCTCATTTCTTGCGTTGAGCTGCGTCAGTGTCCCTTGTTTGTGGTGTCACTCTGAGATAACCAAAGACTGGAGGAGCAGGGCAGGGGGGTTCTGAGCCGTTCTGTAGACGAAATCCTCCTGTGTGTGTTGTCAGTGTCGTGAGCGAGGGCCGTGCCTGGATTCCCACCCTGGATCCACTCAAACCGCACTTGGCTTTTCCTGCTGTGTTGTCCTGCTCGGGGGAGGCCGCGTTTTCCAAGGGACGCACTGAGGAAGGAGGTGTTGGATCCTTCAAATCCAATTTTATTTTATCTTTCAGTATTATTGCTGCTGCTCTATGCACCGTGTGAGAACAAATCCTTCTGCAGCCCGGGCTGTCCCAAAAGAAGCTGTCCCTGGGAGCTGATCCCAGCTCCTGGCCCTGCTCCTGGACATCCTTGTTGTCCTTTGGTACCTGCTGTGTAGGTCGTGTCACCTCATTAACGCATCCCTCGTCCCTCAGCGTTTTTATCCCTAAAATTCCTCTGGACTGTGGGCACTACAGTGTTGACCCTACAGTGCCAATCAGTTGGAATTTGAAAATGAGTGGTCGAGAACCTCTCAGTGTTTCTCTTTCAAATCAGTTTTCAGGGAAATGGAGATTTTTGGGGGAGTGGGGTTGGTGGATGATCCATCCCTCAGTTAAATGTGGAGGTCGGAGCAGACCTCAGGCTTCTCCGATGATCAGATGACAAAATCCAAGGCTGGAAAATCCCTTTCCAGAGAATCCATGATGTATAAAAGAAAAATAAGATCTCACTTCAAAACCTGTCCTTTCCTGGTGTTTGTGTTGGGATTAATGGGAGCGGAGGGAATTGCACAAAGGGGCAGAAGTTGCCTTCTCCTTTCTTTTGTCTTTGCACTTCGGAGCAGAAGCTGCTCCCGATGCCAAATACTTCCTTAGGAATCAAGCACCGGCCCTCCCCGGGAGCATAGGAATGGCACAGAGCTGAAGTATGGGCGCACAGGTTATTCCCAGAGCTGGATTTCACCGGGATTACCCTCGGGAATTCTGCCCCCGAGCCCGGCTGGGATGGTTTCCATCGGGACACATTCCCTGCTTTACCTGGCAGTTAAAGATCTGCTGGTGGTGGGGTTTTGGGAGGCTCTGGAGGTGATGGCCACGAGTTCTGTGTGGTTTTTGCTGCTGGAAAATGCTCAGCTCTTCCTTCCCTTTGCCCAGTCCCTGTGCAAGAGCCCTGATTTCTTTTCTCCAATGGAGAAGCCAATTATCCTGCTCTTGTCCTGATCCAGAGGGAGGAATTCCCGTGGCAGCCCCGGAGTGTCACCAGGTCCTGCAGGGGTGGAGCTGCCGAGGGTGAGAGGAAGCTCCATCCAAGCTGGGAGCAGCAGGAATTCTCAAGAGTCCCGGGGTGCTGAGCATCCCTGTGGCCACGGGAGTGGTTTAATTCCTGCTGGGAATGGTTTGCACCGGAGTGAGGGGCAGATCTGCCGTGCCAGGAGTGCAGGGACCGGATCAACCCCCGGGAATGCTGCACAGGAGGCTTTTCCTGCCCGATCCCTGCCATTCCCACCTTGCTCCTTAATTAGCAGCTGCACCTGATTGAAATTCCGTGGAATTGCAGCCAGTTTTTCCCAAGTTTTGCAGGCTGGCTGTTTGTCCAGAGGCAGATCTTTGAATTCAGCCTGTGGTGCTTTTGGTGCTTTTGTTTCTCAGAGTGTGTTGCTGCTTTGGGTTGGTTTAAAAAGGTTTTTTGTTTTTGGTTTTTTTTCTCTTTTTTTTCCCCTTCTGATTTGAATGTAGAGAAGGAGAAACAGAGTGTTCCCTTCCCTTCTCTTATTCCCAGCATGGATTCAGACACGTTCCAGATCTCTTCCTGCCAGGAATGAGGTTTGGGAAGCTCTGAGAAAGGAGACAGCTCAAACAGGAACATTCTCCTTTTTCCCTTTACAACTCCTTTCCTGCAATTCCCTGATTCTTCACTTTTTTCCTCTCAATTTTCATTTCCCACTCCTGTCTCTCATGGATCCTTAATGCATCACCACCAAATTTGTGCTTTTTTTTCTCTCTCTCTCTCTCCCTGCTCCTGCTTCTTCCTGCACCTTGAGCCCCGCACTGGCACTTCGAGAAAACCAGGTCCAAAAAAATACACCCGAAATGTCAAAATTGCAGCTTTTTAGTGATGCCCAAACAGCCCAACCACGTTTGCCCCCTCACAGGCCTGGATGCTCCAGGGATTTCAGGCACCACGGGATGGTTTTGGGAAGTTTCCCGAGCTCCTTTGTCCAGTTTGGCTTCTTCACTTCTGTTTAACGAGCTGCTGCTTGGTGTCCTTGTCACCTCCTGTGGTCCCTCCACGTGATCCCTGCTCTCTCCATGGAAATCCTGGCTGGAAGGCGGCTTGGGAAGAGCTCCTCCCTCCGGGAAAGGTCCCTCGAGGGTGTGGGAGGTGGGATCTGAGCTGGGCTGGTGGGAGGGTCAGGAGAGGATCCCGAGGCCCTGGAAGCCACGGGAGCTCTCCAGGAACTCCCTGGGAGCTCTCCAAAGGCAATTCCACGATTTCTGTGGGAAAACTTGAACCCCTCACCTGGCAGGGCTCGAGCATCACCTTCACCCTCTTGTCCTTCACCCAAAAGACGAGGCAGGAGAGGAAACCCTGGTGTGACAACCCCGAGGGTCAGTGCCAGAGCCGGGTGGGCAGGGAATGTCCTGGGACGCTTCCCACGGAGTGTCCGAGGTGTCTGACTGCGATCCTGGGCTCTGCAGGAGCTCCCAGTGCCCAGCTGGGATCCTGGGAATTTGGGAATTTGGGAATCCAGACCCTGCCACCCGGACTGGGCCAGAGGAGGACGCGGCCTTCCTACAAACCAGCCTTGTTTTTCACCTTGTAGGGGCTGATTCTTCCCTTTTTTCCCCTTTTCCCCCTCAAAACCGCCATGAGCTGCAGGGTGTCCCAGCACTGGTCACTGCCTGTGTGGTCTATGCATCTCTTAATTAGCACAAACACTGTTAATTAATTGCCTTTTTGTGTCCTCACCATCAACGTGTGTGTGTGTGCGCGCGTGTCGATTTCGACAGCTTTTCTTGGATCTGGAGTTCTATTTTATTGCAGTGAAGACACTTTGTTATATAATGTTTATATATATTTTACGATTTGTGCCAAGAGAGGATGTATATTTAATAAAAAATATGATTGACTTTCAGGCGCTCCAGGGGTGGCTCCTGTTCTGAGGGAGGGGGGCCTGGAACACCTGGGGGCGTTTTTTGAGGGGTTTTTGTGAGGGGTTTTTTTAGGAGTTTTGAGGGCGGATTTTTGGGGGTTTGTGAGGGGTTTTTTGAGGAGTTTTGAGGGGGTTTTTTTGAGTTGTGAGCGGTTTCTTGAGGGTTTTTTTTTGAGGCGTTGTGAGGGGTTTTTTTGGAGGAGTTTTGAGGGTTTTTGGGGCTGTTTTGCGGGATTTCTGGGGGGGTTTTCCCCCTTGACCACACCAATCTCCTGTCCTGCGGGTCGGGGCTTTGCTGGGAAGTTGGGAAGAGCCCCAGGGAACGGCAGGAGCTGCGGGGGTGGCTCCGGGGCTGTCCCTGTCCCCAGCGGTGGCAGCAGGTGGCACTGTCGCCTCTGCCACGGCCTCGTGCCTTCCCCCAGCTCGGGGACCCCCGGCTCGAAATCCCAAATTCTTGGCGATTCCAGCCGCATTCCAGGCCCGGGTGACAGGGAGGTCACAGCAGGGACAGGTCCGGCCCTCCCCGAGTCACCTCCCTGCATCCCATGGCTGCTCCCGGTTGTATCCCGAGGGAAATCCAGACCCGGAGGCTGGGCTTGGGTTAAACCTGGCTGGAATTCTGTGACGGAGCCGATCCCTGGATCCGGTGAGGGAACCGTCCCTTCCTTCAGCTCCCCGTGTCTGGGAATCCTGCACTTGGATTGCTTTGGGAGAGAGCTGATCCCAAATTCCCTCGGCTCTGCAGAACGCAGGGATCTCGCTTGGGATGGGAAAGGATTCCCTGCATCCCTCCCTGCCAGGGATGAAGGAAGAGCTCCAGGAGCTGCTCCAGCCCTTGGCTTCTTCCCAGGTGTGAGATCCCAGCAGGATCTCCAGGAGCCGAACTGGATCCTCCCAACCCGTCCCATCCTGGGCAGAAAAAACCCAAAATCCAGAGTAAAAATCATCCCTGGAGCAACAAAACCTCTCAGTCCCACCTGTCCCCCTCTCCCAGCCCGTCCCGTTTTTGGCAGAGAAAAAACAAAATCCGAGGAGTAAAAGCATCCCGGGGCTGAGGAAACCGGGGTGGGAATGGTTCCCTGGATTTGCCGTGAGGAGCACGGGGTGGGAACGGCTCCCTGGGCGGGAACGGTGCCTGTGGCTGTGTCTGGCCGCTCGATCTGTCACTGTCCCCGCCGGGGAGGGTCACCCGTCTGGGCACCTCCCCGGGGAGGCTCCGTCTGCGTGTCTGCCTGCGGCACAACCCGGCCCTAGCAACCGCCCGGCTGCTTCCTGCGGGAAACGCGGTGAGAGAGCCGGCAGCCACGGGACGGGATGAGCCCCTCTGCACCCCAGTCCTGCGGGAAAACCAGAAAAATGAGCCGGCAGCCACGGGATGGGATCTCCGTGGGACGGGATGAGCCCCTCTGCACCCCAGTCCTGCGGGAAAACCAGAAAAATGAGCCGGCAGCCACGGGATGGGATCTCCGTGGGATCCCAATCCTGCGGGAACCACTCGCTCCTGGCACCTTCTCACCCTTCTCCCGGGGCAGCACCCAAATTCCTGCCGGCCCCGTGTTCCCTGCTTGCAAAATGGGAATTTCCCCCTCATTTTTTTTGGTTTTTCCCCCTCAAATTCCCTGCAGCTGCAGTGAGGATTCCCGGGAAGCAGCAGCAGCAGCAGCAGCAGCAGGAGGAGGCTGCGTGGACGATCCCGGTTCACACCGGGCCGAGGGCTGCTGCCTCCTCCGGGCCCTGGGCGAGGGGGAATGAAGGCCGTTACGAGGCCACCCAACAGGATCAGAGCCCCTCTCGCCTTCTGCCGGCAGCCCAGCCCCGCTAATCCCGTTTCACGCGCCCTCCACGCGCGACAGCTCGGCTCAGAGGGGCCCTGTCCCCGTGTCCCCCGCAGCCACCGCCGCTGCCACCACCCCGGGGTGACCCCAGCGATGGGGACGGGCACCCACGGGGGTGACTCGAGGTTTCCTCCTCCAGGGTGACACCAAAAGCTGCTCCCACTCCGGCTCAGGGGCGGCTTTGGGGACGCCAAGCGCAGCTTTGGGGTCAGGACGACTCCGGTGTCATTTCTTTATTCTAAAGCAGCCGCCGCCGAGGCTGCGGGGCCTGAGGCGTCACACGGAGCACGGGGATGGATGCAGAGACCCCACAAAAATCCCCTCAGCTGGTGGGGGCAGAGGCAGCACCCCAGAGTCTGCACTGGCGAGTCCAGGGGCCGCTGCTGGAGGTCCCCACCGTGTCCCCAGCACAGCAGGAGCTGCAGCCCTGGAGGAAAACAGCTCTGGAGTGTCCCTGTGAGGGGACGAGGGGCTGGCAGGGTGGCAGCAGGCACAGCGGTGACAGAGCCAGCCACAAATCCCGTCCTGGTGGCACCAGTGTCCCCAGGTGTGTCCTCAGAGCGGCACCAGCAGCCGGGCTCCGTCCCAGTTCCTCCCAGTCAGGACGCTGCCAGGTACTGGTGGAAGTAGAGGCCGAAGAGGCTGGTGACGACCTGGCAGGCGGCCACCCACCAGGTGAGGAAGGAGAAGAGTCCTCGGAAGAACGCGGGGGTGAAGATGCAGCCCAGGACCCCCGAGATCTCCTGCACCACCACGGCCACGTCCTCGCCAGCGGCGCCCTCGGGGCGTGGGGGGGACACCGGGGCCACGGGGGGAGACGCCGGGTACAGCCCCCAGGAGAGGTGACCTGTGGGACAGAGGGGACAGCTCGGGGGGAACTCCTGTGGGACAGAGGGGACAGCTCGGGGGGAACTCCTGTGGGACAGAGGGAACAGCTCGGGGGCAATTCCTGTGGGACAGAGGGGACAGGGGACAGCTTTGGGGGGTCTCTGTGCCCCAGCCCTGCTGGTGGCAGAGTCCCAGCCCTGGGTTTGTGCCCACTGCAAACCAGAACAGAACCATGGAATGTCCTGGGCTGGAAATGACCCACAGGGATCATCCAGTCCCAATCCTGGCCATACCCAGGACACCCCAATGATCCCACCCTGTCCCAGAGCGTTGTCCAAACTCTCCTGGAGCTCTGGCAGCCTCGGGGCTGTACCCATTCCCTGTTCCCTGCCCAGCACCCACTGGGGAAGAACCTTGCCCTGATCTCCATCCCAAAACCCCTGACCCAGCCCCAGCCGTTCCCTGGGCCCTGTCCCTGCTCCCAGAGCTGCCCCTCAGCAGGAAGCTCGGAGCTCAGGAGAGATGGGGACAATTTGGGTGCTGGTGGCTCCAGGGTGACCTTCAGGCTCACCCCACCTGTGCCAAAGGCCCTGAGTCCCCGCTGCCCCTCCTCACCCAGCGTCTTGAGCAGCAGCGTGCAGTGCAGGGTGAGGATCACGGGCCCCAGGTACTGCAGGCTCACCACGGACACGTAGCAGTAAATCCTGGTGATCTGCGGGAATCCCGGGAGCCCTCAGCGGGATCGGGGCAGGGAGAACACACCCCGGCCCCGGCCCCGGCCCCGGCCCCACCTCCCCACCTTCTGCTGGATCTCCAGGGCCGGGATGCGCCCGGCCTCCCTCCTCATGTGCTGCACCCAGCGCTCGGCCAGCCCCAGGTAGGCCTGCAGGTGGTGGCGCGTGCCCAGGAGGCGCAGCAGGGACAGCGCCACGACGGCCCAGAGCCGCGCCGAGTCGAAGGAAGCGTCCGAGAGCCTGGGACAGGAACCCCCGCAGCCGTGGGGACAGGGGA
>VZRN01005893.1:1235355-1250784 GCA_013397935.1 Dasyornis broadbenti | reverse complement strand
TTTTTTTTTTTTTTGTTACATCAGTCATTAGGGTTTACATTTGCTGCTACAGGTCTCATAACGTTTACTTTACTGAGCTGGAAAAGTGAGGTGTCTTCCTTGACAGTTGTTGCTGTATGAACAAAAAGTAAACTGAGCTATCAAAAGGATTGCAGATAAATAGCTAAATATGGACAAAAATAAGGCCCAGGTTCAGAGGTTTTCAGCATCATATATTGAAATTTCCAACCCATTTCTGTGTCCTTTCCATTTTAAGGACTACACCGATTGACTGACCACAACAGACTTTCCTGTCTGCTTCTTACCTATAGCTCCCCAGAATCGGGTCCGTACCCTCACGGATCCTTTTCTTCCGCGAAGCACATAACCACATTCTTTAGACAGCAAAGGCACAAAGATACATGCAAGAGCTTTGTTGGCTCATTGCCTGTGCTTGGGAGGCTGAAGACTATTTCACATTGCACACTGCAGACATACAATGCAGCTGTGGAGCATAGCAGGAGTATTCCTTATCTCGCCCTAGCGTCTGCTTGTTCTAGTTTGAATTCCAGCAGCAAAACCAACCCCCAAAGGAGTTTGTACTTCATTATATACCAACCCTGAGAGAAATAGTTAGACTGCTAGTTCAGCTTTTTTGGCAAGAAAATGATGTCTTCTTGACAGACTCCAAATTTGTGCAATGGGTGTAGAATTGAACTGTTGTATTGAACTGGTTTAATATTTTGTCTGCTCTTCTACTTAATCTATACAAGTGACTGGATACATGTGAGCCATTTTACAGAATAAAAATGCTTCCATATTAAGAATACTAATCTACTTTCTAAGAATTATGAGGTTCTTAAGCTTTCCCCAAAACGGAACTAAGGTTTAATTCCGTTTTGGGGAAGTATTTGGGTCTTGAGTAATACAAGACACTATGAAACACCTATGTGCTGGCTTGATGGGGGTAGAATTGCCTTCACAGTGGCTCGTATGGGGCTGTGTTTCAGATTTGTGCTGAGCACAGGGTTCATAATATCATGATGTTTTTTGTTATTGCTGAGCAGGGCTTGCACAGATCCGAGTGCAAGCTATTCTGGTTTTGTACTCGAATCTGGTGAGGAAACTGGGAGTGTGTGGGATATTGGGAAGAGACACAGCCAGGACAGGTGACTCAAAGTGATCAGAGGGCTATTCCATACCATGTGACATCATGTACAGTATATAAAATGGGAGTAAGAAGGAGGAAGGGGAGGACATTTGGAGTGATAGAGTTTGTCTTCCCAAGTCACGGGTATGTGTGATGGGGCCCTGCTCTCCTGGAGATGGCTGACCACCTGCCTGCCCTTCAGAAGCAGTGATTTCATCCCTTGTGTTGCTTTGTTTATGTTTGTGGCTTTCGCTTTCGCTATTGAACTGTCTTTTTCTCAACCCACTGGTTTACTACCTTTTACCCTTCTGATTCTCTTCCCACTCCCACTCCTGGGGAGTGACTGAGCAGCTGCGTGGGGCATAATTGCCAGCTGAGGTTAAGCCACAACAACCTGTTACTGAACTTCTTTGATAGCTTTTTAATACATTTTTAATGAGAAATGGCTCATTGATTTTCATTCATTTTCTCAGTTGAATTAAAAATGTTGTTAAAATACTGACATTTTGAGCACTGTGAGTGAAGTCTCTAACGGACTCACCTGCCTTTTTGAATATTGCCTTTCAATCAAATACAGTAACTCACACATTTTGCTAATTTTCCTACATATCCAAAAGCTAACAGTCTTTTAATATTACAACACCAGTAAAGGCCCCTACAGTTCTGCTACTGTCCATGTCTATGCATCTAGGCACCTATCTTCCTTCTACAGTTTCAAGGTGGTCAGATTGAAATTCCTCATTTTGATGGATGAGGAACAAAGAATTAAAGTAGAAGCACCTCCTGCACCTCCAGTCTGTGTTCTAGTCTCTTGTCTTTGAAATAGATATCTTTAAACATGAGGCAAACCTAACAACAAATGACTGGAAGCACCTGTGACCCTTCTTACTATGTGTATTTCAAGCCCAAAGTTATGGTTCTTAATGTTCGTTCTCTGAGTAGGTGACTCAGCTGCACAGTAGCCCAGTTTAAACAGGATGGACTTCGAAAGTGTCTACTCCAGACAACAGGCATTATGGGATATGGTCACATATCTTTTGGCTCATATCCTTTTTGGCTCATAAGGTTCTTATGAGGATTACTGTGCATGCACCTGAACTCACTTCCATTCAATCACACTGTTCTATAAAAAGTCTATTTTATACACTGTTTAATTCATCGGTATTAATTTGGTCTAACTTGAGTTTAGAGAGTGATTTTCACAAGATGTTGGCCCAACAGAATGGGTCAGTGACACAAATAGGGAGCAAGGCTATTGGAGACATGGTAAGCCATTGCTGTACCGCAACTTTGCCTTGATATGTTTATTACTTAAGAGTAAGACGATTAAATAGAACCCATACTTCCTTCAAAGTTTTATAGCAACTCCTGAAAAAGCTTAAATGCAAGAAATTAGGCAGTGTTCCCTTTCTTAATTTGACAGCTTCAACCTCCTCTACAAACACCTAATTGTATGGGTCTAGCTTTGACATTTCACTAGAATTAGTTCAGAACATTGCAAGGCTTTTGACAAAGAATATGAGCCTTAGAAATTACTTTCTTACAGAGCTGTGTAGTCCCTGATTAAATGCTTTGCATTTAAAACAAAATCTTGGAAGTATTTTAGTTTAGTGCAGAGACTGTATTTTGGAATGCTGATTCTCAGGTAGCTATTTCAGGTTGTTAATAGCTTCTAAATCTGCCACCTGCTCTGAATAGGTGCACTTATATATATTTGTAAAACAAGTACATATTTTTTCTTTGGCTGTAAAATTTTAGGTTATAATATGAAATAGGAATACTTTGGGATGGGGGATCTTACATTGTAATGCAATGGTGTTCTGCCTTACTACTGATTCTGATTATTGCTCTGGCCTAAACCCTACCTCTACCCTCCAGTTCTTCAGTATCC
This sequence comes from Dasyornis broadbenti, assembly GCA_013397935.1. Lineage (NCBI taxonomy): Eukaryota > Metazoa > Chordata > Aves > Passeriformes > Dasyornithidae > Dasyornis > Dasyornis broadbenti. The sequence continues at coordinate 1,247,764 of VZRN01005893.1, read as the reverse complement.
TACCACTCAGCTGCTGGGATAAAACATCCATCTCAGGAGTCTGACAGGTCTCCCTTAGTGACAATATTTCCCTTTTGGAGTGCTGCTTCTCATCTGCCTCTCTGGCGAGCTCAATAATCACACACAATAGCATCATGTAAAACATTTTACTTTGGTTATTTTCTGTTCATAATGTAAAGCTCTGGGGAGAAGATTACCCATCTTTTATTGACTAAGTAGCAGAGTCCTTATATACCAAAGATTATTATTTGAATTCTTTCTCCACGAGCTCTGAAGTATATTACTCTCACTTGCAATCAGGCATCCAGATTTCTGGGAGTTTTTAATTTTTTTTTTTTTTTAAATTCCTTTCTGGAAAGCTGTTTCATGGCTTTTTATTATAAATTGCCAGATTGTACTTTCAAACTGAAGATACATAGGGATAATGTTAGCAAACTAAAATGAATTCCAGCACAAAAATCCCCCACCTCTGCAGTTTCTCAAGGTTGGTGGATTTTTATATAATAATCTTTTTTTAAAGTCATGTATTTTTTATGAGTCTGAGACACACGGATTCCAATAAGTCTTTGGGCTATAGAAATAGAAAAGAAACAGGATGTAATGTTGCATATCATAATATATGAAGCAATCATTCAAATGTAGCTTGCAGTAAGTCAATAAACCTCTACTGTATTGAGGCAACTGAAGCATAGGATATTCATGCAAAAGTTGTTTATTCAGTGCATGTGAAGATCATTTTTTCCTAGTTTTTGAAATGTGCTTGAAATGTATTGCTGATTCCTAGCCACTAAACCAATATCAATATGGTAGGTGTATTAATGGCAGTGAGAAAAATATAGCAAGGATAGCTTTTGTTTGTGTATTTCTTAGAACAAGAGGTAAAGTCTTGTGAATACAAAGTTCTGTATTTCTTTAGTCTGCCTTGAAATAGGGGAAATTATTCCAGCTATGGGTGTGCAGTTCCTTGTGCTCTTGCCATTCCTGCAGAACCGAGAAAGGTTTTAAGAATCTGTTCTTCACAGTATCTGAGGGCCTTTAGGCAGCAAAGTCTATGATGGAGAGTACCCAGAAAATCCTTTACTATTACTAATAAATGTTAATGGGTGCATGATATAAACCACACATCTTGGCAAACTTAAAAGGTTTCAACTCCATGGAACCCTAACCATGGGTTGGTTAAAGCATTTTCATTATGTACATTAAAGGATATTATTTGGACAAAGCAGAGTGAGATGGTCAAGCTGATGGTCTATCCAGAGCAGGATGAGGAGCAGGAGACTCAGGATGGCAGTGCTGATTGCGTTTACCAGAAGGTACTCTATGGGAAAGAAGTGACAACAAAAAATGCAGAGGAAGTTGGACCCAGAGATGAAGTCTGAGCGTGAAAGTGGAAATAAAAGGAAAAGTTTTTCTTAGCGCAGAACCAGGAATATGACCTTGGCAAAGGCCACACTGTATGCTCGGCAAGGACAGTGCTCATTCATGCACTCAGTAGCAATCCTGGCTTACAGATGACATGTAATACATCCTTTAGTGTGGCAGCCACAACCATGGTCAGAAAAATGACTTTTTTATGTGTGGGGCTTTCACCTAAGAGTATCTTTTGGGTTGTAATGAGGAAACTATACTGATGTTGACATCAGGGCCAGTCCCTTGCAAAACCTGGGGCACAGAAGTCTGCTTGACAGGAAAATGCCTCCATTTGCTGCTGAAACTTCTCCTGTCTGTGGTAGTGATTCATAAAGGATGTTACTCCATTTTATAGAAAGTGATACTTAATCAAATCAGAGGAATGAAGTTCTTATTCCTTTTTATCATAGCAGTGACACAAACACAATTAAGCAAGGTCTAATTACAAAGACTACAGCAAAGACTACACAGGCCCAACTATTTTGAGGTAATGTGAGAAAAATTATAGGGATGAACTTTTCCCTGTCTTCCCTCCCCAGACCTACCAACGATGCGGGAGTGCAGTATAGTTCAGAACAAAAGGCAGCTCGTACTCACATCAAGAGAGCTCTGCATTACAAGGAAAAATACATAGAATTAATCTAAAATATCTTAGCTGTTATATTTACTTGCCTGGAAGAAAGAAAAATGGTTTCATTATGATGCCCTCTAGGTTATAAGAGCAGCATTCATTCAGGGAGGAGAGAAACAATGCTTTATGATTTTTCTGATAAAGCCAGCATGAGTCAGATTTCAAACATTAAGTAAAAAATAGTTATTTCATGCTGATCACAATCAGTCTCCAAAGTAAAAAAAGACAATGGGAAATCAATACACTTCTCTACTCATTTGTATTCTCTGAGCAGAGATGGAGGGCCTTGTAATTGAATAAATCATTTGTCATGAATTCTTCATTCAGCTTTCATAGCCAGTACTGAAGTCTCTACATCAGATATCTTTATATAATCTACTTTATATTTCATGGCTGCACAAAATTATGTACTGATAATTCATCAAGAAGTTTCAGGTTTTTGTCAAGGCAGAAAATTACTTCCAAAAATTTCCTGCTTTCAGAGGTGTAATGCCCTTCCAGGAATCTCTGCAAGGAGTTTTTGCAGGGCTAAGGTTCAAAACAGAGAATTAGCAATAAGATTTATAGAACCTGCATTAATGGAATAGCTGCAAAAGAACTTTATACAAATGCAACCTTCACATCTTGTGAACTTAAAAAAAACCAGGCTAGAATACTGTTCATAGTGCCACTTCTTTAGTAGAAGTGTAGAAAACAAAAAAACCCTACACAAAACCAATTGCTTTAATAAAATCCAACTTTATAACACACTTCATGACTGTTTCAGAGAACATTCTGACAAACAGAATGCAAGGGACCAGGGGCAATTTAATTATAATTTTGTGCGTATGGAGGTTCACCAGATGGCAAATATCTTTGCTGCAAGAAGAAATCCTTGAAGACAAGGAATGTACAAAGTTCAGATGATGTTTTTTACATGTCTGATGTTAAATAGAACTGGAGCAAACAATAAGTGACCTGGTAAGAAAGACTCAAAGGTGAATAAGACTTGGAATAGGTTGGGCCTCTTAATCACCCTCATGTTTTTGCTTCAGAGTAATGCATTGTTAATTCTAGCAAGGGTGTTCACACTTCAAGTGTGGCATACAAGTACATTTAGACAATGTCAATAATAACTTGTTTGTACAAGGAGATAATCCTCTAAACATCTGTCAGAAGTTTAGTTGTTTTGCTTCCACCAGAGTAAAATATTTTCATGGAATTACGTGTTGCCTTGGACAATGCCATCCTATGTTCCATTACATCATCATAACTCATAAGTGTGAGTCAGGGGACAGATTTTTAGAATTCCACCTTTGTTAGATTTAGGTTCTCATTTAAGCCCATGTAGCACTCCAGGACATCTACTTTTTGTGTTTACATTGAATTTAATATGTACCCTTATCTTTAGCTCGAGTCTTCCTGTTGTGTTTAATTGCTTACATTTGTCCAAAGCATCTCTTCTAGGAAATAAAGGAAAAGTATCCAAGCAATGCTTCATGAGAATGTAGATAAAACCAGTTAGGAATCTGAACTCCATCCCTAATAAAGCTGCAAAGGGAATAGACATACAAGATTGTTATCAGCTTCATGTGATATTGTATTTTGGAGACATTACCTACTTATCATGCATAGGCTAGTAGCTAAAGTATTTATGGAGGAAATAAAAGGCCATAGTGTCTGAGCTCTCTTCATTCTGAATGTGTTGGAATCTGCATTGCAGTTGTGCAGTGGTGTGAGGTAGTGACAGCCCTTCCCATGTCTCATGAAGATTTTACAGTAGCTGAACTGAGGAGGCACGCAGTTAGATGACAAAACCTTGTTACATATTTACTTCCTGGAAAAACTAGCTTGACTTAATGATGACCTAATGTAAAACACATCCATTGTTGGATAAAATACAAAAATACATAAGTGGGTAATTACAAGACAACTTGCTGGAGAAACTTTTGTACTAAGCCCCTGAAGGAATGATACAGTTTAGACATCCCTGTGATCCCTGAATAGTGGTTTTCTGTGCCTTCTCCCTCCTGCATCATGTCACATTTTTCATTTTCTCTCTCCATGTAGCCCTGAAGTTTTTGCACAATGTGGGTCTGGACTCGGTAAAGATGTGCTTAGTGAGGCACCATAGAGCCTAACCCATTCCAGACAGCACCATGATATCATAATTAGGTTGTTTTCAGGTCTAAACTGGTACAGTAGTGTGTTACAGTAGGTTGGCTCTATTTTGCACTTTGTATGATTCAGACTGAAAAAGCCAGAAAAGGTATAGAAACAGGGTTTCATATTCATATCTATGAGCACATTTCAGTAAAGGAGAGAATCAGGAAATTACGCTGGTTACATCTACACTATTATTAGAAAATATAAAGAATGTGTATTTCATTCAAACTCCCCCTCACACCAGTAATACTGAAAACACAACAGAATGATCTGCAGACCTGGCAGCACAAGGGATGTGGTCTCAGGGGCTGAACTTGTGCTGGTTTTTAGGCTTTTCACCTCTGAGTTAAGCAAGCTGAAGGAAGTACATGCACATTTCTGTGGGCTGTGACTACATGCTTGACTGCAGAGTGGATAGATCTTGAAAATCAAGAGGTCCTACTACACTCATGAAGACATTGTGTTGCACCAGGAAGATGGCAATGTCAGCTTTATGGTATTTGCTCTGAAAGCAGTGTAGATCCAAGGTGTATTTTAGAAATATGCTTGTTATCATTTTTATTGGTTTTCTGCTATAAATCGGTTAAATCAGTAAACAATTTAGAGCTAGATCTCATAAAAATATATACCTTTCTTAATCTTTTGACTTGCTCCAGACAGAATACTTGCTGCTATACTTTAGACTTTCAAGGATCTTAAGGTTAAAAATAAATAAATCTAGTCTGCACCCTCCCAAACTGGAGTGGAAAATGATTATTTGTCCACTATACCTAATACTTTCATTGAACTTCCCAGTCTGGATTCTTTCTGATGGTCTGCCTTTAATTTTCCCCTGTGGAAACACAGAGACCTACTGCCTCAGACCTTTCTCCTCCAAGTGAATGAAGGGTCCCCCCCTAAAGTTCTGCAATAACTTGCTCATGCTACTACAGCACAGTTAGGAGACTGCTTCACTGATTCCTGCCAGGAGATTTGTGGTGAGTAAAGCTGCAAAGTGTTCATCACTGAGCTGCAATCAATTAACTGTGGACTCAGTGATCCATTTATAGAGATACTGTTGCATATCAACACGCCAGCACTAGAACATAGGAGAAATAATTAGAATGCCTTTTGAAAAAGACAGAATAGCATGTGATGTTGGCTAGCTATTTGACAGTGCTTGAGAGAAAACAATCTTCAAACAACCATAGAATCAGATAATCATGGAACCATAGAGTACCAGGTTGGAAGGGGCAACAAGGATCACCTGGTCCAATCTTTCTTGGCAAAAGCATGGTCTAGACAAGATTGCCCAGCACCCTGTCCAGCTGAGTCTTAGAAGTGTCCCATTTAGGGGAATTCACCACTTCCCTGGGGAGATTATTCCAATGACTGGTTGCTTACATTATGAAAAATTTTCCACTTGTGTCCAGTCGGAATCTCCCCAGAAGTAACTTGTATCCATTACCCTTTGTCTTTTCCTTGTGACTCCTTGGAAAAAGAGAATCTCCATCTTCTTTGTAGCCATCCTTTCTATGCTGGAACATGGTGGTAATGTCTCCCCTAAGCCTTCTTTTCTCAAGGCTGAACAAACTCAGTTTTCTCAGCCGTTCCTCATGGGTCATCCTTCCCACTCCTTTGATCATCTTTATGCCCTCCTCTGGACCCTCTCCAGCCTGCCCACAAAATTTTTTTGAATGACAAGGACCAAAGCTGAACACAGTGCTCCAGGTGTCTTCTGATAAACACTGAGTAGAGTGAGATAACAATTTTATCTCTGCTAAAGATGCACTTGCTGATGCAACCCAGTGTTCTGTTGGCTTTCTTTGCTGCAGCAGCACAATGTTCCCTCATATTGGGCTTGTAAACAAAAGACAATAAACAAAAGACAACTTCCTTCTTCACTTTGAAGTGCTTACAGGCACTCTTAAACAACTCTCTTTACTGCACACTGTCTCCCTCTCTTTTTTGACTTTGTTGAAATCATTGTTGAAATACACTAAAGTTTCTTTTTTATCTTTAGAAGAACTGCAGAGCACTGGATGCTGGGGACAGCTGGAGTGTGTGGGATGTGGCATGCTATTTATTCTCCTCACTCTGAGAAAGAAGCAGATGGGTGACTACTTTATTATATCAGAGTCCATGTATGGTATCTCCCAGATGTTGACCACATGATCTGCCTTGCTAGGTCATGAAAAACCTACTCCTATGTACCTACTTTTTAAAATTCTGGTTCATAAGTGCTCATTCCACCAAATTGCTGAGCTGCTGATTCACATCTGTCTTGCTTTAGTGATGGAATAAGGGAGATGGGCTTTTAAAAAGAAGAAAACACAACTGAGAGCTTTTCATATAATTTTAAGTACTTTCTGATGTATTTATAAACATACAACAGGACTTGTAGCCACTTTATTTCCAGTACTGTGGTGTATGCTTTTATGGCACAGCATGCTTATAAATACATTAACATTTAAAGGAGCAGCAATATGGGCCTGTAAGAAATAGTGGAGGAATAAACCTCAATGTCAGCTAGGAGGCATTAGAGATTGGATCTCCATAACTACAAAGCCAATATTGACTCATGATAAGACCCAGCTAGGCCAAAACAGAGCCTTGCCCAGATGCTTTGGTTATCCTTACTCAGCACATGGAGAGCTCAACAGAACTGCTGTGTCTGCTTAGGTGAATAGGAGACACACCGTGACTTGAAGGCTGGAGTTATGATGTACGAGTAATTGCTGTTTTATTTGTTGAGATGAAAAAACAAGTGAATGTTCCACAAGTGAATGGAAACTGTTTTATTTTCTCTAGTATATAAAAAGCAAATGTTTGAAAACTTATGGTGTTTCCAAAGAGCCAGATCAAGTCTAAGCAGCAGAGCTTCTTGTACCCCCGAAGCCCCCTCATGACTCCATGCCATGCAATGTATTTTAAGAGACGTGTTTCTACTCAACCAATGCAGTACCTGAGCCCTAAGGAGGTTTGAATCTGACACAGGCTGTACTTTCGCAAGAAGGCTGCAGAGGAATGATGGAAAATAAAATGTGTTCCCTTGTCATCTTGGTTAGCAGTATGAGGAGTTAAGTTCCCACACTGGGGCTGTGAGAGCTCCGCTCTCCACAACGGTCAGACCATAAAGCCGAATGCTCAGTGCGGCATCCGTGAGTGATTTCCTGTTCCAGCAACACTGTGGGACCGTCATCCAACAAAACTTGCAGAAGAAGTTTCTACACAAAGAAACAGGTACTCAGGGTGGGTGCAGACTTGATTTTACAAGTACATCTGTTCTGTTTATTTTTGCTTCTTTGCAGTGTTATCAACTTCTGCTCCATATGGATGATCCATATTGTGCCTTGGTGAAATGATACCACATTATGCTTTTATGCTTTTATCATCAAACACTACTCATGAAAAAAACACCAGGTTTGCCTAGGTTCATCTGTTCAATTTATTTTCCCAAAACTTTATTTTGAATAAAACACCTACGGTAAATGTGATTTATGTAAATGAATAAAACAAAACAGTTATATAAGCTTTTTGAATCATTCAGATTCTTTCTGTTGCTGTTAAACTGTATGAAATACTCTACCAACATAGTTTCTTTGGGCTATTTCATTTCTGAAGTCTTGCAGCTAAATATATGAAATAATGGGACATGTACAAAGGCTTTCATTTAGATTTTATTTCCATTCTCTATGCCAATCTTTTCAGACAAAGCAGCTCTAATATTTCAAATAGATTTTACCTTATGAGTTTTTCCAGTCTCTTTCCAAATGCCTGTTGCAATCTTTCCCTTCCAATCTTGGAAATGGACTTTATTTTCATCTTTTCTATTTTCTTCTTAATTTTTCCCCTCCAGACCTCAAATCAGAGGAAACATGCCTGAAAAAAAATTTAAAAATCTTATAACTTTAAAGAAGGAACTAGATAACTATTTAGTCCTGTGCTGCTATTTTCTCCGAGTCCTTTCCCTGCCCAGGCTCAACCTTGCAAACTCCTGACAAGCCCTCTATTTGTAATGACCCCAAAGATGTTCAGGAGACTGATGAGATCTGTATTGGGTCACTGATATTTGTTCTTGTGGAAATAGGAGTAGAATAATAAAATAAAATAAAATAAAATAAAATAAAATAAAATAAAATAAAATAAAATAAAATAAAATAAAATAAAATAAAATAAAATAAAATAAAATAAAATAAAATAAAATAAAATAAAATAAATAATAAAATAAAATAAATCTAAGAAAGAGAAACTGAGTGAGGTAAGCTGTGTAACCTGCACAGCTAGAATATCTTCTGCAAGTTCTGCTGAAACTTTGCTCCCTTTACAAGCCAGCACAGCCACATGAGCTCCACTAGACCTGAGCTTGTCTGAGGACAAAGGATGGCACTCTTGCTCCTTTAGACAGCTCCTGTTTCAGGGCCCTGAGGCAGTTCTGCTTGGTCCATCCCGGCTATGGCCCCACTGAGCCTCATCCTGTCCCTGTCCCAGTGCCCAGGGCTGAGACTGCCCCTGGTGCCGTTGCTGCTCTGGCCCTGGAGAGCCATAGGCCTGTGCTGTGTCCTGGCACTCCCTGCGGCATTCAGCTGCGTCCAAAGGCTGCCTGAAAAAGAAGCAAGATGGGATGAAGTTTTCCTCCTCCATTGCTCACAGGAGACAAGGCCGGTGAGGTGATCCCGCTCACCCTCACACTGCGATGGGGCTCCCAGTCCCAGCAGGTCCATGAATGTGTCTTCGAGCGCTGGTATGTCCATGAAAAGACCCACCTGAATACAACCCAACAACAATCTGCACCCAAAATAACAAAAAAACAGCAACTATTGGGACTTCTTGGGATTTCCAATTATGCTCTTTGCCTTGGAGCATGCAATCCTGCCCAGATGGTACCTGTCTTGACATATAAATGTTCTATCTCTCAGTTTTGAAAGAAATGAGAGAAAATTCTCTCCCGCATGTTTATCACACTCATTTCCATCTTCTGTGAAATGACTACCACTCACTTTTTAACTATTCCTCTACAAACAACTGCCCACTGGTATAGCTGAGATAAAAACACTGTAAGTGATGACTGGAGCTAGTCAAACAATTGCAGTTAAGTCAGATTTGCAGAAGACAGCAACAGGATATTGTTCCTGTCCTAACATATCTTCAGACTGATGCTAACTTAGCAGCCACACAATCCTGATTTCGCATCCTTTTGTCTGGTTTAGACTTCAGGCCTATTTTCTTCCAGCAGAGTAGCACTGCCCATGGTGGCTTTATTTCAGTGCTAGCTTTCTATACACAGAGATTCATCTTTAGCTGTTTAGAGGTCTTTTCCAACCTAAAAAAATTCTATTATTCTGGGATAAGGAAAATATTTGTTTCAACAGTTTCATTATATTTAGAGGGACCAAAACCACTTTTTTCAATAGAATACTGTTAAGAATATACGTCATTGTTCTGCAGTATATTTTCTGTCAGTGGAAAGATATTGGTGACACGAGGAGAAAAATAATGAACTTGAACATGTTTAATGATGGGGAGGAAAAAAAAAAGAGAAAATATAGTACTGCTATGTTTTTATCCATTCACATGATATTTTGAATGATTGTAGTGACAGTGTTTATCTTTGAGAGGAGGAATAGTTGATCTCATTATAAAGCAAAAAAAAATAATTAAGGATATAGAAATGGTGTAATTAGGATCTTTCACCTTGTCTCATTTTGAAATAGCAGGCAAATATTGTGTCACTTTCACAGGTAGCACAAGGAAGAGAGTAAGAAATAACCTTTTCTCACAGAATATGTGGAGTCTGTGAAACTCTCTGACAGATGGCATTGAAGAGGTTATCCAGATTTGGAAATGGAAGTAGCAGTTCAGTAACAAAAAACAGCTACCATTTAAAAATATATGTATTTACCTTAATTGAGTTTGGAAATATCTTCCTTTTGGCTTCATGGTCTTGATCAGCCCATAAGTAATAACAACAACAACAACCAAAGAAATTATTTTTTAGAACTGTCAGTTTTCTTGTCTTCTGAAGCATCTGCTAGCTGCTTAATCAAACTAAGCAGGCTGGGAAATCATACATAATGATAATCTATTGAATCAAATGGATCAAGAAGAAAACAAAGTAGAGAAGAACAGAGTGACAGAATGGAGTGATATAGTTTTAGAATGAAGATGCAAAGGAGAAGTTAAAGGGAAAGAAACAGTGATTTACTAAGATGATTTTGCAGCTGTTGGGCACTATCAAAGCTGAACACAGCTTTAAATACAAGTGAAGTCATAGGCAAAATGCACTTGTGTATTTCACTCTTCTAAAAACAATGCTGAAAATTGTGTAAAGGTGCCAGGCAAATATGGCTGAAAGTGTTGCTTAATATTTACTCCATTTGCGCAAGACTTTGTAGGTTAAGGATCAGGGAGGTCTGGTTTTTATTGTGAAAAAAGTAGAGCCATTATTCTGGTCATTAATTTTTTTAACACATCTGCTATCACAAAATAATAGATAGAGCTGCTCTTAAACTGCTTTGTTCTCTTCTTTGATCCTGCGCTGTAGGCTGGTTTGCTTGTTTGTATGGACAATGCACTGCAAAGTAGTGTTTCCACTGCTGTGCAGCATAATGAAGACTGATATGCTTTGTTGGGACCAGGCATAGTTGAAAAATTAGTCTTTATATTACACAGGAAAAGTATGAGAGACCTTAAAACAGGTGGTTGACATGTATGGACAAGGATGATCATGAACAGATGCTTACTGGAGCTCTTTTGCCATTAAGAATTACTTTATTCACTGCTGGTCAAGGTTGGCAGAGTATTATTTCCCTTACCTGTTCAAGGGAAATGAATGGATGTGGTGTAGCTGTGTATGGCTTCTTCCAGCCTGAAATGGCAAACCTCTTCCTTGTGGTTTGGGATGGTGTCTTGTTCTGCTGTGAAGAGAGACTCTTTTCTTTAAGAAGAAAACCCCAAAATGTAAATGTTTAATCTGGCAACCTACAATAAACTGTATAAATGTATATGTACATATATATACACATATATATGCCTCAAAGAGCTAATTTTCTAATATTTACTTACTTCTAATTGTTCTATTTTTGTTTATATATGTAAGTGCAGTCACTGATATTGACAAATACAAGTATTTTTGGGCAACTGAACTGCGTGAAGAACAAAAAAAAACCCAAAAAATGATGGTATCTGCTCTTTGCACTCTTCTTGCTCTTTTTCTACTTGCTCTTCTTCCCTCTGCCTCACCCTACAGTCCTGTCACATTTGATTCATGGAACACAACTCAGATAACTTGCTCTTTGGTGCTAAGGCCACAGCTCATACATTAATGCAGCTTTATACCACAGTTTTTCTCCAGTCCAGTATCTTGAAAAAAAGGTTAATTTCCTTTTATTTAGTCCTTATTGGACTAAATTTTGGGTATCCTACGCACCAAAACACCACTTAAAAATGTCCTGTTAGAAGGTCTCCTATCCAGCTGCAACCTACTGCATATTCCCATTTATCTCAAGTTCCAGCAACACAGAGAACAAAGTATTTGATTGGGCTGAATCTGCTTGTGGTGTCTTCATGAGATGTACAATTTCTTTCCCTATCACTTCATATAATTTTCCTTTCTTTCTGCTGATATTTAAATTGAGCCTTTAATTTGTTCTTTTTTTTTTTCTTGTCTCTGATGACTCATTTTTTACTGTATTTTTTGCTGCAACACCTGCAATGGCCTTTTAACCCCTCTTTCTGTAACACCTACAGAAATGTCTTGTTCCCCTGTGCTTGAATACAAACAAAAGCAAATGTCACTCCTATCTTAAAAGAGGCAGTAAGAAGGACCCAGGGAGCTACAGGCTGGTCAGCCTCACCTCAGTCCCTGGAAGGTGATGGAGTTACTGTTTCTGGAAACCATTTCCAAGAATATTAGGGGTTTAACATCAGCCAAGATTTTGTTATTGTGATGGTGACTGAACACCAGCACAGGTTTTCCAAAGAGATTGCGGACTCTCCATCCCTGGACATATTCAGGAGCTTTCTGGACACAGACATGGCCAACTGGCCCTAGGTGGCCCTCCTTCAGCAGAGGGGTTGAAGGGACTTCTGGTCCCTTCCAACTACACAGAGGACCCTTCCAAGCTCAACCATGCTGTGATTTTGTGTCTGCATTGGTAATCTTTATCTTGATGAGTTCTCCTTGATTTTGAGTTTGCATTAGGAAATTACAGTATTCTCCTTATGTCTATTTTTTTTTTTTTT
>VZRN01005893.1:1188796-1235323 GCA_013397935.1 Dasyornis broadbenti | reverse complement strand
TTTTTTTTTTTTAATTAGAAGTAAAGAGTAATCTTTGTGAATCAGTATTTCCTTCTTGGACCATTTTATAGACTGTTGAGACTGGAATATTAAAGTTGTCTAGAATGACTTGCCACAGGATCCCACATTTCCTTAATTTACATCATAAGATCATAGCATTGAAGAATAAATCAGATTGGAAGGATCCTAAGGGTATTTCTAGTCTAACCACCTGCTCAAAGCAAGGTCATCTATGAGATCAAAGTTCCACAGGACTTGAAAACCTCCAAGAACGGACATAATCTGCCCCAATAGCTGGCTGTTCTCATGGTTGCTCTTTCATTTGAAGGAATGTTTTCTTTTAGAAAACTTCCTATTCTGAATTAAAATGCCCCAGAAATTGAAAGTCTACCACAGGCCTTCATCAATTCTTTCAAGGGTTGATTTCTTTTATTAGCAAAACCAGTTCTGCTTCATTTCAACTCTGATTTTTTTTTTGTTTTAATTGCCAGTCACTACATCTTTGTATATTTCTCTCTAGCAGTTTAAAGAGCTCTTTGCTATCATATTGTTTTTCTTTACAATATATATGTTTAATCTTGGGCTTCTTCTCTCCCTTCATTAAAGGAAACAGACTGGTCTCTTTAGGTCTTTCTGTATAAGATTCGTTTTTCAGTGCTTTGTCCTGACAGAAATTCTTCTCTATATCTCCTCCAGTTTATCACCCTTTTGGAACAGTAAAAACCTGAAATTAATTTTTTTCAGAAACAATCATACAGCACTTCCAGTTATACAGATAACTAATACAGCTATTTTTCTATTCATTAGTTCCCATTTAAACACAGTAATTTGCTAATCATCTCTGGTCACATCTTATCTAAGAACTGCCATTTAGTTATGCATAACTAACACCCTAAGTTAAAATGTCGAGCCTTTGCCTGGCTCTATGCGCTAATTCTGCTCAAAAAGAAAGACTTAAAAATTGTTTCTAAAACAAAGAAACTTAAAAATTGTTTCTCAAAAATTCCAAAGAATTTTTACAAGTTTTGAGACTTCAGTTACGCCAACATTGGCATCACTGGAGTGTGTAAGTGAAATGATGTGGTGTTGCTGTCTAAGGTGGGGTGACTAGGGTGGAGCCATAGTCAGGACTGTTGGCAGAGGCAGGTGATTTTGGGTTTCCAGGGGGACAGCTAGGCAGGATCAGTCTGAATTGACACTAGATGTCAGTACTGATCCATGAAAACTCCCCAGGCTGCCTTTTGTGTGGCTGTAAATAAGGTGAGCTGCAGAAAGAAGTTCTGAAAATCTGTGTTTGAACCTCACTTCTAAAGGCCCCCTTTACTCATTGGTCTGCAAATTGTATTCCCATGGAATTCCTTCAGACTTCACAGCTATGCAAGTCATCTTTCTCCACATCTTTCTACCTGAATTCATCATTGCTTCATTCTCCAGAGTCTTCTAAATTAGTCATCTTTTATTATGCTACAAATATGCAGCATCAGCAACTTTTGGTTTAAATTGATTTACATTTAGAAGCCATTCACTAACTGCATTTCACATTTGCCAAATGGAAAAAGATGAGATTAGGGATTGATTATTCTGCCACTTAAATTTTCCTTTCTCTGCAATATGAAACTTTCAGATCGATACAGCTGGACAAAATGTAAACAGAGGTCAAGGGCCTTTTGATACAGGTATGATGAAAAGGAGACTTTTAATCAAAAAAGACACTCGCAGGCCAGTCTTTCCTGGGTTATAGAAAGTACTTGATGTGTCCATTCATCAAAACCCTTACTCATTTCTGAAAAGCGAACTCATGCCTACGCTTGTTTTTCATTCTCAGGGGAGATTCAGTTTTAGGTAATGCGGCCCCTGTATGCCTTGCATTGCAAGCAGGGCCATGTGCGTGTGTGTGCGCACTTTCCCCCCAACATTTCAAACACTTGACAGCTGGGTGAAGTTTTCCTTCCGCCCAGAGAAGGACTTTTTGCATTTCATAATGGATTGCCAGTGCTGCCAGGGCTATTTTCTCTCCAGCTGTGAGAGTGGCTTTTTAAAATGACTCACAAAAGCTGCTAGCCAGCTGCTTCACCTCAGCCTTCACAAGGGCCTTGCATTCTAAACAGGGGTAGTGCTGACTTACTTTAGAAGGGCTCATTTATTTGGATGTTGCAGATGTATTCTGCACACAACAGTTGATCCTAAAGAGACCTCCATTCAGGCAGGTGAGTCATGGGCTTACATCACTGCAGGTGTTGACTTCGCGTTAATGTTGTGAAGAGGAAACATCCCATGTGTTAGTCAGTCATCCTTGGACCCCTTCCAGAAAGCACACAAAGCAACGTATGCACAATATGCTAATTTCTAGCTACTGTATGTATTATACAACTTATAAGACATCTGTAAAAATCAGTGCTTACATAGGTATTAAACAGAAATGCTTTTCATGATGTCCCGAAAAGGTAAAAATACTGAGCTTCTTGGTATTTCTGTGGCAACCATTCTTAAATTAAATCATGGAATTATAGTGATTAGAAATTGCAAAGACCTTGATGTCATTCAGTCTTCTTTTACACCAGCTCATATGTGTTCCCTACAATATTTTTCTAGCTTTTATGAGCTGAGGAAAATAAATATTCTCATCAATAATCTGGGATCAGCAGGAACTTCATGATTTGGTGTCAGGCTTTCACATTTAGGCTTGAGGTCAGTGAACATATTTATTTTTACTTCTTGAAAACATAAACATTACCACCACAAGTATTGAATTTTTTTAAAGGGCAGGGATTGCTTAAACTCTGCTTTCAACTAGTTCAAGAAGTAGTATCTCATTATCATAAATCATTGTTCATTAGGCATATTCTGCAAACCCCGACCCACATTCCCACTTTTCCCTCTTTTATTGGGACTGTAGATGCATGAGGTTTGAGACGGTAGCAACTAACATGAGTTAAGCATAAACAGCAGAGGAAACCAGGAGTGCCTACAGAATGGGAGTCAGAGAATTACGGTATTCTGCCCAAGTATTGGTATCAGTTTGATGATACAGTGCAGTGGGACATACAAACCTTCTGGGTGGTCATGAGAGTCCCAATTGCTTCTCAAAAGTGATGCAAATGTGGGAATGTTTGTCCAGACTAGTGCAGACAAGTCTGATCTCCTCTGCTGCAACCAGTCTGGACAGATGCCAGTTCCAGTCCAGATTCCACACAGCCATGCTATCCACCTGACAACTGTGCTTTCCCTTGACTACTCTGCTGAAATTCTCATGGCTTTCTAGCTCTCTAAGTCGTATAGGAGGACATACCAGCTTAAACACAGTAATTTTTTGACACTGATACATGTCTTCTGGACTGGAGTTCTTTCTTGCTTGGCCAATGTGGGACACAAGCAGTGTAGAGTGGACCTGTCTGTACCTGTCCACAGAGAGTCAGATAGTTAAAAATGCTGAAGTTTTTTTCACCTAAATTTGGTTTCACTTTCCTTGAACCCCTTCTGAGTATTTGAAAAACCATTCATATCCTTGCCAGGACTACAAATCTCTGAAGGCATCTACATTTATATGTGCAGAGGGCATTTAGCTGTGAAGAAAATCCAGAAACCTACCACCAGTGACACCATGAAAGCCATTCAGATTTCACTCAAACTTGAGTAGTACTAAATCTTCATCCATGCAAAGGCAAAGGACCTCTGTGCATTCTCCAAGTCCCTTTAAGTGTCAGGAAGACCAATCAAAATGAAAAGTGCTTCCTATACATGACTGACTACAGGGTTTTGGCTGCTAGCTTGGGGCTTTTTCACAGTGCCAAAAGACCACCCACTGAAACACATTGCAACATTCACATTTCAGAGAGGTTGATTTTAATAGATTGTACAAGGAAAATACAGACATGACCCACCAATTAGGCTGCAGTTGTGCAGGAGATCAGGTTAGATGGACAGAACAGTTCCTTCTCAGCTGAAATCTAGAACTCCAAAGAGTATTTTTAGCAAAAGGAAACCACACTTCGAAATCTCCATTCCTATGTCACATTGTTTATGCCAGAAATCAGAAAAATTAATTTCTTTTGACTTCACAGAAAAATCAGGGTGAACTCAGATGAAATTAATATGATGAGAGAGTGAGAAGATTTGCACAATTTTATCCTATGTCAATAACCCTGATTGTTGACACTTCTAGTTTTCGCTATCCATTATTCTGACAACTAAACCTATTTGTTTCCACTGCTGGCAGTTCACTGTACAGGGTCTAGAAATCCTGTTAGCAACAAACAGAGAATATTTTTCAGTTGCAACGAAATCTTCATTGCCTCAGATTTCTAACGCTTATTGGGTGGGTTTTTTCAGGACTTATTTTTCACTGTGGATTCTTACTGTTCATGCTTCCATTAGCCTTTCCATGTGGTCAATATAAAACATCTCAGAACCTCTTCTGAGTGTAATACCCTTTTCCTATGTCCCTAATATCTGCAAATAAAGCATACATCCTTCTGACCCAAACTTGTATATATATCCACCATACCAATTGCTCTGAATATAGTTGGTCTTAAAACTGACCTGTGCCTACTTTTTTTTTTTTTTTTAAGATATTGTATGTTAGCCCTTGCAAGACATTTAAGGAACTTATTCAATGCAATGGTGCCTTGAATGTAACTGCAGCTACACAAAACAAACTTCTTGAAGTGACTTCTTATGATGTATTGCTGCAATACAAGATAGTTTAGGAGAAGGTTTTTCTCCTCTTAAAGCAACTTGTGACAAGTCCTTCTAAGAGAAAAGGAGCCATGGGGATGAGTGGAAAAAATCATGATATAAGGCATTTCATAACTTCTACAAACCTCTGTTATAATTACTGTTTATTTGTTAACTCACGACGTCAGTTTGTTCTTAGGCTACACATCATATCACATTTTTTCTGACCTTGTTTAAGGTCAGAAACAACATTAGATGAAGGAATTTTTGCTTCTTAATTGAAATACTACTATGGGGGAAGAGATTACTGGTTTATGTGTTCCATTTCTCAATACTCAGTCAATTTTAGAATTTCATTCCTTAACATATAGCTCCCTTTTTTTTTTTTTTCCCCAAAGGAAAACAAACAGTGGCCCACACTAATGTCTGAAAGATTCTTTTAAGACATCAAACACCCACTGACATGTAAATGAACAATTTTCATTTGCCTGTTGCAATGTATACAAAAAAGATTGATCTACATAAAAGAATGTGATTTCTAAATGTTTTCTATGGCCCCAGCTGTTCAATGCTCTAAACATGTGGAGAATATCAAGGACAAAAAACTACAAAGTATGTGATTTTTTTTCCAATACAATGATTAAATTATATAGCACGAGAGGTTTCCTACTGCCATATCAGAAAAAAACTCATCTAAAGCCAATAAAATGGAATGGATCAATGGATATTTCATCATAGGAAACCCAGCTGCAAGATAACAAAATGGACTGCATTTAGCCCTTCATCTCTCAAACAGCTGACACTGAAAGTGGGCAGCTGTGACTTTTTCGTTGTGCTGTTTGTTTACTTTGTGGAAGCCAATTGCCTTTGAGAATATAGTAAATACTAGAGGATTAATCAGTTTCTTGAGCGAAGGAGGTGGAGAGTTACTATTTGGTTTTTTAATTTTTGATTTCTTAAGATACTTGGCACATACTATTTAATGTGACATAACTATAGAAGAAAGAAAAACAAAAAACACCACACTTGCAGAGTGGTTTGCTGAACACCCTCACATTAAATGAGCTCTGTAGAATGTAAAATAATAACTCCTTCTGATTACAGGAGAAATGATTTCTAAAAACAAATCTGAGGAACTTTACAAGCTCATATATTGCATTCTCAAATCAAAAAATAAGATTAATTTTTGAATAGATTTTCCTTTCCTTTAAAAAATAATACTTAACATTTTCCTTGCAAGTTCAAGAAGATTCTATTTGTGGAAGCTTCAATGCATGTGAAATGTTCTGGTGAGCATTCACAAGGCTCTGCAATGTGTCTGATACTTATTTCAACAACAGTCTGGAATCAAATGTAAAAACAATTCAACAAAAATTTTCCCACACCTGAAAGCCTGTCAGGAATATGGTGGCAAAGCAGTAATACAGTGTGTCCCTGGATCCTCCACACTGGCTGGCTCTGTTCAGACAATTTTTCTATGTAGTTGTGTGCAAAGTGAAGTATCTGAGAGTCAGGAAGTCCTTCAGCATCAGTCTTTGGCTGTGTTCATCCCAGATAGTTTTCGCTAACTGAGTTAGTGGTGAGTGCTGGGTACCTGTGATCTGTGCCAGAGAGACCTAAGTCTACAACTAGACTGCTATGTTCTTCACTGAAGGAAAAAAAGCAAAATTGTCAGTTCTCACAAAAATAATCCAACCTTTCTCCTTAAAAATTTTGCCTCTAAATAATAGAGTATACTGAACTAGCCATTAATTTTACATACATTAATTTTACATACAGTGGAAATCAGGATAAATGTTGGGCAGTGGAGAGACAGGAAAAGATAAGAGAAAACCAGCAGTTTTCTGAATTGCATGTGAATTGATGTTAGAATTAGGTTTGGATTTTTATCAAGGGAAATTAATAACTTTGGGAACAAATTATTGAGTATAATGATGGACTGTCCCACCTCTTTCCCAAAGTGCTCCCACCAAGATTGATGGCTCTCTTTTCACAAGGAACACTCTCAGTGACATAAATAGTGCTTCAGCTGAGGACTAGGTGTTAGGCTCCAAGAAACTGAAATGCCATTGATCTTGTAAGATATATTGCAAGTCACACTATAAGAGCTCACTGTTTCTGCTCCCTTAAGCTCTTTAAGTTCACTAGTCTCCGAAGCCCCATTCGAATACTGAGCATTACTGCATCGTTCTGATGCAGATATCATTTTTCCCTTACAGATCAATAGGGGAAAAAGCAGAGCAAGAATTTTTCCAAATGTATGTGACAAAAGTCAGATAACTTACATACGGATTTGAAGGAAAAAATTATTTCAGCCTCTGTTGATCTAGCCACTAGCATAGAAACAGAAATGTTGATTAAAAGTGCAATCTAACTATAAACTCAAATTTGAAACAATTATGTACAGGCTATCAAAATATGTGCCGTGACTGATGCTTTCATATGTTGCAACATGCACTTGAAATGCACTACAAGGCTAATCTGTCCATGCGAAAATAAAGTTCGAAGTATCCTCAGCCCCCTGTCTAAGATCTTTTAATGTCTGTGCACCTGTTTAGATACAGAACTATGGATAATGCTGGAATCAGATTCACATTTTTGTGAAAACCTGAACTGATACACAAACTCCTCAAATTATCTGCACGTGAAACTTCCAAGGGTGGATTTTTGGTAACCCTCTCCTACTTCCTCCTCATTTTATTTAATGTCTTATTAAATGTGAGGGATTTCATACATGATGTCATATCCTCACTCTCATCTCACCAGTCCTGTAACTAAAAACAAAGTTATCCTGTATTTAATCACTAGACCTATTACCTTTCCTAGAATCGGGTATGTTCTGTTCACTTTATGTTAACATTAAATGTTATATCAGAAAAATTTCTGGTATCTTTTCTTTATCCACAAAGGTCATGCTGTTAACACTGACCTCCTTTTTAAAATGTATGGAAGATTTATTTGGCGTTACATTTACTGAATTTTAAACTGCTGAAACAATATATTATAACAGGAATAAATATAAATTCACTGTCTTCACAGAATTTCCAAAGCATTCATGAAAGTAAATCTTACAGCATACGTTGGTTATATATAATTTAAGTGCATAATTTTATAATTCACCTATGTGAGGGTGACACATTTATTTAGTAAAGTAGATTAACTCCTTATCTGAACACAGCAGCATTTCACATGTAGCTTATGGTAATTGATGTTCATGCAAGTGAAAGTGCTCCCTAATTATTTTCCTTTTCTTGTCCTAAAGGGAGGGAAATTCAAGTTGTTTAATTTATGAAGTCATTTTTGTGTTAGGTTAATGCCAAACTGCATTAAATTCAGCTAATTTGTTGCCAGGTTGAATCCCTTGTATTTCTTCTCTACTGATAATAGAGCCAAATTTGTTGTCAATCCAGACTGAATTGTCTATTTTGTCAACATGTTGCTGAAACACACCCTAAAGGAAGTGTTTTGTGGTTCACAGAAGTTTCATGTCAAGCATTAACATTTTTCAATACACTGAAAGTCCTGCCTGAAAATATGTTAATGAAGACTCTAATATTTTTCAGAGAGAAGGTCTGTGTTTTCCACATATAGACCTTACACAGAGATGGATCAGGAGAAGTTTATGCAGATTGTAAATGTTTCTAGTGTGGTCCCACTGTGACCAGCACCTGATAAAGATGCTTAAAATTCCTTACATCATGTAATTTTTAAAATATCGGATATGAATCTTAAACAAAACATACATCTGAGGAGGGAGTTTATAAACCAGAAGAATACAGGTACATTTAATGTAGAATTTTTGCCCTGACAGAAATATTTGTTCCAGGTGTTTCCAGAAGCTGGTGTTTTAGTTTGGAACTTACTACATCTACCAGGCAAAACAAGAGGAACTAGAGGTAAGTACCAACTATTCCTAAAAGATATTGTCTCTAGATTTTCAAATAAATAATACTTCTATGCTTTCAAAAATATGCTATCTAAAAAGTTCATGCTCTCAAATATATTCCCAGACACGGTGCTATGATTTGGACAAACAAGGGATTTCAGTGCCAGTAATGATCCAGACTGTCCCAGGCAAAGCAGAAGAACAACTCAAACAAAGCTCTGCAATGCTGCATAATGGTGTTAGAGCTCTGGCAAGTCAGCCTGGTCTCTCAGCAATTTGGCTGATGGACCCCTTACTATCTCTGTGTGCATATACATGTGTGTGTGTATATATATATATGTATTCTCTGAAATGTAGAGCTCAAGAACTCTTTAAGTGATTAAGTGGAATCTCGTGATCTGCCTTCTGGCTTTGTAAGTGTCTGTTAGCTCATCCAGAGCTTGGCAACAGCATGCTCATGGTGTGCCTGCGTAATTTGAACACCTGGGCTGCAATTCACCTGCACTGGTCTGTTCAGGCAGCATGGGTAAAAGCTAAGACAAGAACTCTTCCCAGCACAGACCGAGATGAAACATTCATCATGAGGCTCAAGTATGGAGTACATCACAGAAATGTAAAACCTATAGCAGGCACTGCTATTCATAAGTTTGTATTCCCATTTTCTGTGAAGGGTGAAAATAACTAGTTAATCTGTAAAACCTGCTGTTTCCAAAGATTGTTTTGTTTTTTATTCAAAGACTGTTGTTTTCTTTTGGTTTGTTGGGAATTTTTAAAATTTTCATTAAACAGGCACAGTTATTTTAAATACAAGTTTTATGGGACAAAAGTCATGTTTCCTTCAGTTAGCTTCTTCCAGTCTGTCTTTTTTCATTATTTTTCCATTCTGCCACTCTGCAGTCTTTTGTGATAGTATTATTAGCCAGGTACTCAGCTGAATCTTGCCATATGTACATATGTAGTGTGTATTCTCTCCTCCTCACACATGTACATGTTTCAGAAAAATCTACCTCTTAATTGCTTTTGTTTACCGTAGTTTTGGTACAGCATATGGCTTCCATTTCCAGAACTTCCACACTGAAAATTCCACACTAAAAACCAAAAACATTCTTCTTTTTCTCAAGTCAGCCAAATAAAACAAACAGGAAATAATTTTCCAAAACCATTTGGATTTTAAAGGAGAATATTCTTCTGTAAATTAGGAGTCACTTGTTATTTATGAATTAAATAAAATTCAGAAATTTAGCCTTTGTAGCAGACAAAAAAAGTTGGATTTTTATATTTTCCACATTTTTTTCTCTTTCTCTATTTCAGGGGGGTTGCTATTATTACATTTTTTTGTGCTTTCTATGTTTCTTTTTTGGCAAATCTGGAAAGAGGCTGCTGTCCTTCACAACTCTACCAGAACACTATTCATACAAAGGAATTGTTAGGACCGGAGACAGGCCCTGTGTTTTCTGTTCAGTTTTAATGGAGGAACAAAATTGTGTGGATGTGGTTCACCTTAGCACAGAGTGTATCCAAGAATCAGGTGCTGCTGTGGTGGAATGTGACTGGAATGTAATTGGAATGCAACTAGGCCTTACTCTGAGGCCTGTAGGATTGATCACTTCATGTTTAGATTTGGTTCACAATGCTTCTCAGTTGCAAGCTGATTCCATTTCTGCTAGTACTCTTGTCTGAGAATTTCCAGATACAACTGTTAATTATTTGTGACTAAAACAAACAAACAAAAATACTAAAAATTACCCCACCAACCTAAAAGAGCCATACAAATCTAATTTGAAAAAGTTGAAGGACTCTTTTGTACTTTGTTCATGGCCATAGTAGACTGCTCATGAGAGAGGGAAAACAGGTTTGGAGGACCATCCTTACTTGAGGATGTCTCTCTCACTCTCCCACTGAGAGATTCCACTGACAGTTTTGAAGATAGGAAACCCCTTGCTTCATCATGAGATGACGTAAAGGATTTGATCATGGTCAGGAGTAGCGTCTCCTCTGAAGTCATGGAAGTATACAGCTCCAGATGTTTTAAAAGGGATATCATGTACATAGAAAAATAGATCCAAAAATCTGTAAGGGTACTTAACTTGTAATGGTGGCATATTGAGCATTCACCCAACTTGGAAGTTTGTGAATTTTTCTTTTTTTAATTTATCATAATGTAGTTATGAAAATAAATAAATTGGATATTGAAAGTAAAGACGACTATTGCAGATTCTGCACAACAATGATAATTGTTCTCTTATGTCATGGATAGTTTTGAATATAACAAAAATGTATCTCTCAGACACACATTTTCTGCCTTTCATTTTTTTTAAGTTAAAAACATCTACACTCATCCCTGAACCTAGAGCTATCTCTGTCCATAACCTCATCTGAAGGATAACCAAAAATGAAGGCTATATCATCTCTTCTGTTTATTATTTCCAAGGACTAATGACTTTCAGTATTATAAGTGTGTGGGCTTTTCACAAGTTTAATTAATCTGCCTTTAAGTACAGATTTTGTTTTTTCTCAATTCTTTTAAGTTACATCAAGGAAGTATGAAATATGCAAAATTTTCTCCACATGAAAGTATTTAGACTATTCTACGGTCTAATACAACACCTGATGCATTTGATGAGATAAACAAATCAAGTTCTTCCATGTCTCCCACTGCAAAACTTTTGTTCCAGTCTAGTTGTTATTCTGTGGTTTCTTTCTTCAGTTTCTTCAGCTTTACAAGGTAATTTTAAAAATACTTTCTATTTTTGGTGAAAAAATTTAGGATGGTAGAGAAAATATCTTTTAACATTAGCTTATAATATTTATATACTTATGTATAAAACCATAAAGTTATATTATATACTTATATATTGAACCTATATATTACATATAAGTATATATACCTATATATAATTATATATTTTATTACATGTTTATATATTAAAATGTATATAATCCTGGTATTATATAGACACATAACAGGAAATATATATTTAAAAAATACACACCCTAGAAGTATAAATATATATATACACACTATAAATATATTTAACTTAGCTGATCAAATGTACCTATATTAATGGAAGTTTGAAATTATTAAGTGATTATTAAGTGATGAACTTTCATGATGGCTCAGTTCTCTGTTCTGGAGGTTTTCAAGGCTCTGCTAGCCAAGGCCATGACTGATTTGGTCTACATGGCAAAAGTTCTGCTTCAGGCAAAAGAATAGAGAAGAGGGCTTACAAAGCTTGCTTCCAGACAACATTTCCATAACTAAGATTCAAGGATCTCTCTACTGGACCTTCTGAAGACCAAGTAGCAGAAAACCTCAAGCAGAACTTCCAAATTTCTTCTTGAGCTGGCTTTATTTTATAAAAGTCCCAGTCTGTCTTTATTCAAGCAGATCTGGAAAAGAGAAATTTTTTTCTGAATGAGAAAATTACCATAAAATTTAATTCGCCTCACAGTTCATACTATGATTACCATTTTTGGTTCCAAATTTTACAGCAAGCGTAGAGATGCTATGTCCAATCTTGCATCCCTTCTCCCTCGGAAACACTGTCTAGTATGCTTTGTATCAGCATGATAAGAAACAATGGTAAAGATGATGGGGTTTGATAGTATTTGCAGTGAATTCTAAGATTTGACGAATTACCATTTATAGTAAATACTGAAGTCCTCTGAACAAAGGCACGAAACAATGGGTGCAATTCTCATCTCCTGGGGTTTGCTGGAGCTGGTGTCACTGACTGCTGGTATGCCTCCAAGACCACTCTGACTTAATAATTTGTATGAATGGTGTTTAGTTTAAATAGCACTGAAAAACTTTCCTCAAAGAAAAATTTCTTTCATTTGTGGGCAAAAGTTAAGTTGCAAGTTAGCTGTGGGTTTGTTCTTTCAAAGCAGAGAATATTGGCAGCTGAATTACATCCCAAGAAAGCCCAAAGTGTTCATTACCTCCAAAACTCAAGCCAATCACTTGTGCAATGAGTGTGAAAGATGGGGAGAATCCAATCCTAGTTCCATTGAAGAGATTCAGAGATTCCCCATGATTTTATTGGCAAGACTAATATTAAAGGGATCAGACAAACACAATCAAAATGGAATTGAAATGCTGAATACAGTCAATACTGTTTTAATATTATGTTTGTATTCACCTTGTTCAACTGTCTGAAGCTCAAAACAAACACAAATTACTTTCCTTTACATCCCCTTACAATTCTGGATTTAGGAAAAAATGTTCAGTGAAGGGAATGCTGCAATGTGCAAGTGAAAATCAAAGCCATCAATCAAAAACATTTAAAAGAGTGAGAAAATTAGAAAGTCTCCACTTAGTATCAATTGTCTGCCTATTCAGACATATGAGAACATAAATGTGTGTCACAACCCCCAGCCAACTTTTCCCAAATCTTTCACTTTATTTAACAATGTACTTGAGTCACATTTGAATTTTTATTCATTTTCTCCTGACTTCTAAAGCAGTGCATGGAAGGTGGAAGAAAAAGAATGTTGTAAAAGCACCAACCTGATAGAATGTCACTAGGGAAAAATATAACATGGAGCAGAGATAATAATAGCCTGTCTGTCCTTCAGCAATGGGCTACAATAAAAGTTGAGAATCCAAAGTGAGGATAACCATTTAAGCCTAATCACCTTGACATATAATGAGATTGAAAGGGGATGGGAGACAGAAAAAGGGGAATCAAAGTTCCTGCTTATTGAAATACTCCTTTTAACAACAGTATTTATTTCACCTAGACTGAGTAAAAACTGTGGCTTACCATAGGCTCTCTCAGGAAAAGCAGCAATTTGTAATGAATGGGGTTTTTCTTCCCCCTGCTCACATTTTTAAGCGGATCTGCATAAAAATATGAAAACCCAGAAAACAATCCTCAACAAATTGAATTTCTTTAAAAGAAATAAAACATAAGTGAAAAAATAAATGAAACAGCACCATTATTTGGATTACATTTATCTTTAATCCACTTTGTCCTCTATATGAAATACAGTATAAAGACATCTGCCAATATTTTAAAGGCTTCTGCCTGTGTCTGAATTATGTTTTTAAATTAGACCCTAAAGCTGCATTCTAATGCATTACTTTCATTTACTGGAGTATGCATATACTATCATACTACTCCCATGACATTCTTTATTTAATCAGTCTGAGAGCTGTACAGACTCATATCTATTCCCACATAAATCTCTGCCAAATACTGCTGACTTTTAGATTTAACCTCACTGGCAATGAATGACCTCCTTGGGAAAAAAAATTTATAAAATGGACAAATATTTTAGGGGAAGAAGCAATCTTTTTGGGTAATCAGTGGTAGGTATGCAAATCTGCCTGGTTCAGAATGGAGGTGGTGTCCTTGTGCTGAATAGGAACTGCTGCAGTAAACAACTTTAGCCTTTCCTATTAAAGGTTAGGGAGAGTGATTGATATGTTTGACAAAGAAATGTAAGGTCAGGAGCAATAAAGGCAATCTGTTCTTTATACAAAAAATACATGAAAAGCAGTACATGTACTAGGTATTCTCTAGTTGGTGTTGGTGTTGGTGCACCTGCTATTTCAGAATAATAAATGGAGCTGAGCTTCCTTGCAGCTTGTGCAGGTAGGAGGGATCACTGTAACTCATTCTATTCTCTGACCATTGGTTCTTCTTTAAAAAACAACATAGTCTCCTAATCAGCTGCTGCTTGAGCCTATTCTAACCCCACCTTTTTTTTTTCGTAACAGTTAAACTGCATCAAAATCCACAACTGTCCCCCTCACGTAAGCAGAACTTCTTGAAGAAAAGCACCATGAGATTTCAGGTAAGGGTATTAGAATCTGCCCAAATAATTTTAGTCCTGTCTTGGGTTAGGGTTACCAGAAGTATAAATTAAGGATATATCATGACATCATGCTAGAAATGTCTGTTCCTAATGTTTAGGATTTGTGTATATATTTTCTATAAGATCCTAGGTGCAGTTACATTGTCTTAAATTGGGATAAATACACCTTGAGACCACCACTACAAGTCTTTATTTTAATTATTTGTTAGTTTTAGTCCCTTGTCATTCAGTGAGCTCTAAAAGCACAGTCTCCTGCCACCAACCTTCACCCTCTACAGTGAAGGAAACCACAAATGTCATTACAGGTCTCTTAAATTACACATTAACACAGACAGTTCATTGCAGAATCTGGACTTCTGTAGTGAATGTGTTATATTAACATTTCCTTTATAGCACAATTGTCTTACAGTACACATAAGTGACTTAATAGCCACAATTACACTAAGACATCCAAGGAACCTCACAAAAAAGAAACCTACTTTTATCAGTCAAATAAGCTGGGGTAATATGTTTTCCCCCAACGCAGACATATTTTTCTTACATTGAAGGTAATAGCAGACAACACAGGCATCATGCAATTCTGATAGCAACAGTTACTGGAACTGTAGAAGACAGGGGTAGAAAAGACCTTTAGATATTATCTAGATTCTTCTCTATTTGAAAACAGGAGCAGATATACCTTAACTCTTCCTGACAATTGCTTTTCTGACTTGTCTTTCAAAATAGCCACAGATGTGACTTTGGTGGTTTTCTGAAACAATTTGTTCTGCTTTAACATGATCCTTTGCTCTTAGGTGCCTCCCAAATTTTCTGATTTTACTGGACCATTTCAAAGCAGTTTAGATAATTTACACTAGACTGATATGGCTGACTCTTTTTTTTTTTTTTTTAAATACAAAAATATTATCTCTAACTTCAAAGTATTCCTCTCTTCCTGAACCCAAGTCACATTTAAACTGTGAAAGCAAGGTTTAGCCAAGGTAGGTCCAATACCACCAATAGAGTCTGAAGCAGTACTTCTTCAGCAGGGATTTAGGTAACCTAGGTACATGCCAAGGACCACAGAAGAGTTTATACAGCTCATGCCCTACAACTCCCACTGTTGTTGTTCTCCTGCAGTGTAATCATAAAACCACATCTGCATATCAAGACATTCAGCTGACATCTCCATTTCTGTGATAAATATTTTATGTTTAATGGATCCGTGTTGAAACTGGAACAACTTCTTCAACAGTTTAGCAGACTGGCCTGCGTAGTGATCAACCTCATTTGCAGAACTAGGTTCTCACAACAAGATCAGGGTCCGTCTGTGTGTTAAAAGTTTTCTCTGAAAGGACCTGACCTTGGGGGAGATAGGTGGCACAGAGAGGAGTTTCTCATGTCTAATAAAGTTTTCAGTAAAAGACAGTTATTATTAACAAATTTCTGGGTTGCCTGTACTGCCTGTTAGAAACAGAGGAAAGGAAGAGCTTTCTTGCAACTGGGCTCTAGTGTCAGCCAGGAAGCAGCCACTCATTTTGTGGAAGAAGAGTAGAAGCACCTTCTATAATCACTCCTCAGCTTTAGCTCACTTTCGTCCACATTCCATATCAGACCTGGATGGAAATCATGGAAACACAGAATCATTTAGATTGAAAATGACCTCTAAGATCGCTGAGTCCAACTGTTAACCTAATGCTGAAAAGTCTACCACTAAACTATGTCCCTAAATGCCACATCTGCTTGTGTTCTAAATACCTCCAGGGCTGGTAGTTAATTCACTTCAATCAGTTGTTCCAATGCTTGACCACCCTTTCTGTGAAGAAATGTTTCCTAATATCCAACCTAAGTCTCCCTCGTCAGAAATTGAGCTAATTTCCTCTTTACCTGTCACTTGTTATCTGAGAGAAGAGATCAAACCCCACCTGGCTACATCCTCCTTTCAGGCAGTTGTAGAGAGTGATAAGGTCCCCTCTGAGCCTCCTTTTCTCCAGGCTAAACACCCCCAGCTCCCTCAGTCACTCCTCATAGGACCCTTCACAAGCTCTGTTGCCCTTCTCTGAGCTCCCTCCAGCCCCTCAACGTCTTTGAGGGGCCCAGAACTGGACACAGCACTCGAGGTGTTGTCTCACCAGTGCTGAATACACAAGGACAATCACTGTCTTGGTCCTGCTGGCCACACTATTGCTGGTACAGGCCAGGATGCCATTGGCCTTCTTGGCCACCCAGACACTCACTGGCTCACGTTCAGTTGGTTTTCAACCAGCACTCCCAGACCCTTTTCCACCAGGCAGCTTTCCAGGCATTATTCTGCAAGCCTGTAGTGCTTCAGGGGGTTGTTGTGACCCAAGGACCGAGCATTTTGTCTTAAACTTCATACCACTGTCCTTGGCCCACCAACCCAGCCTGTCCAGATCCCTCTGCAGAGCCTTCCTACTCTTCAGCAGATCAACACGCACCCAAAGTGGTGTCACCTGCAAACTGACTTGAAGGTGCCCTTGATCCCCTTGTCCAGATCACTGATAAAGATTTTAAACAGGACTGTCCCCAGTACCAAGCTCGGGGGAACACCACTGGTGTCCAGGCACCAATGGAATGTTACACCACTCGCCACCACTCTTTGGGCCTGGCCATGCAGTCAGGTTTTTATCCAGCAAACAGTGCACCCTTCAAGCCATGAGAAGCCACCTGATTCTCACAGTCCTCTGACTGTAGTAGTGGTCACAGACATTTGGCTAAAGGGTTGAATAGTTTGGGTATATTGTGATCTTGGACATAGGCTTAGACTCAAGGAAAAGTTCATAGAGATTTCTAGCTTCATTGAAATCATCAGCATTCTGTTCCAGAAAGCCTGAACCTCTCCTTCTGCCTTCAATGTTCCCTTTCTTTCACTGTACACACTTTCAGTCTCACCTCTTTAAATCTTCCATTTCATCATCTTTTTTCTTCTTCAGAGTGTAAATCTACCCAAAGGTCTTAACATAAATGCCTGTCCTCTGGACTGAACCCCTTTTTACAGCTTTACACATCCCACAGAAATAGATTTATTTATTTCAGTAGGTTTATCCTCTGAAGCCAGGATTTTCCAGTTTAGATTCAACTCTCAGGAGAAAAACTTGCAGCACAAGTCATTATGTATATCCAGGCAATGACTCTCAGCTGCCAGAAAATTGCAGACCAATGGGACATTGCTGTAATCTCTGATTCCAACTGGTCCATGCATTTCCAGTGGTTGTGCATAAAGAGACTCAGAATTGTTCATTAAGTTTGTTGTGAAACCAAGTGTTTAATATCCGTAATTCCAAAGGATCAATGGGAAGTTAAATTGAGTGAAACTAGTTTTGAACTTGTGCAGTTTCAGAGAAACAACAGCATCACATATCTCAAAAGAACTCACAATTTCAATGTAGCACCATGATTTTGAAACTATTTCTACTGTTTCAGGCTGACGAGTGTTTTTCATTGTTGTTAATTTGCTTTTTAATGAACAGCTTCACTGTGCACGTTAAGAAACTGCTACAAAAAAAAAAAAATCAAAACAGCTGAAACATTCATGAGTAGAGGCATTTCTTTTACCGATAGGTTATCAACTACAACCATATTATTTGAAAAGTCTTGTCAGCAAGAAAGTTGAGTTAGTTTCCTTTTGTATACCTCGCTTGCATTTTCATGTTATTAAAATGCAAGAACAAAAGCACATTGGAAATGCATTTGTCTTCAGTAATAGTTTGTTGTTTATTATGGGTTCTTCTGTCTAGATACAAATTACCTGGCTTATTGATTTAAATGTATTGGAAATAGTGACTGCACTCTTTGCTTTTTTCTGTGCAGCTGCTACTAGAGTGGTCTCTCTCCTTTCCTTCACAGGGTGCCAGGGCTCCAAGGACACAAGCAGCACTGAGTGTCCCTGTCCAGCCTCCTCAAACTGACCCCCACCTCTCTGAGTAGGTGGATCACTCCTAGGCTGTGTGAGTAATTTGTGGAAAATGCTGCTCTTTGCCTCTGACACATTTTCTCTATGTGAGTAGGGGCAAAAACATTGAGTCCAGGACGGGCTCCTTGGCTGTCTTGGTTTGGAAGACAGGCGTCTACTAAGGAAGGTGGAAACCTGCCTTAGAGGATATGACCCCCCTCCCTCCAACTTGTTATAAGGTCGAAATCAAAGGCTCTCAGGCAGAGATATGGGAAAAGGAATAACAGTTCTTTACTCGTATCTATAACGAGGGAACAAGCAACAATAACAGTAGCAATAACAACTAAACAGACCAGATACCCGGTGGCAGCTTTCTCTAAGCAGCCAGACACCGCCCCTCCCCTTTGGTACAGTGACGGTCACGGCCGGCAGGGGGCGCTGTGGCGCGAGCTCAGCTCCTCAGTGATGGCGGACGGAGCTGAGGGCGAGGCGGCTGCACGGCGAGCGGAGCTGCAGCAGGGGATCTCAGGGCAGCAAACTGGGCAGCAGAGCCTGTCCACTCGAGCGGGTGAACAAAAGGGTAGCAGAGACTCCAGCAAGGAAGAAAAACCCGGCAGTGCTGAGCTCCCGCGGCAGCAGGGAAGGGAAAGAAGAAACAGCAGCTGTCTCCTCAAAGACCCGGGGACAAGTGTGTCTCTGCCCACGGCCAGCCACCTTTTTTTCTCTTGCCGCACCTGGCTATGGTTTTAGTATCTTAAGTGCGTCTTTGTCCCTTAGGTACTCAGTCGTTATCTCTTAAGTACCCAGTCGTTAAGGCTCGTTAAGGTACCTCTAGCCACAGGATGGAAAAATTCCCAACCTCCAACATTGGCTCAGAAAGCAAGGACAGAAATGCCTTGGTAGCAGAGACAGTCTGTCAAGAGGCAGACTGCATCAAACAGCTGTTGTCTGTATTCCCTAGAATTTGTGGATTTTCAGGTACGCTGATGCTGCTGAGTTAAGGCATAGATGATGGGAAATTATAAAGTATTTTGAACAGTCTTACAAAGGAAAATTAGAAAAATGTTAATACACATGAAATGAATATATTTCTCTGGAAATTTCTTTGAAAATTTCCACTTGAAAACAATCATCCTTCCATAACAATTTAGGACAATTGTATAGTTCTATATCATCTTAGTCAGATTGTTTAAAAAAACAAGCAAACCACAAGTATTTAAGGTTTGAGACTCTTTAATAGTCTTGATTCCTAAAACTACTTATGTAGTTGCCTTGAAGGCTGAAAGAAAAATCCTTGAGAATGCTGTCTGAAATAAACTGTAAGGAGTATGTCGTTGCTAATATGAGAAAAGATACACTCCATCCTATTCTACGTAGAATATATGCTTCCTGTCAAGAAAAAAGGGGTTGATGCTGGGTGAATGTGTTTCACACCATGCCTTGCAAATTAGCAAATTAGAACTTGTTACTCTGTCAGCTGGTACCTTCATAACCCCTCTTTCTTGAAAAGGAATTCTGGAATTTCACTTGACAAGACTGGATCGTGGCTTTTTTAGTTGGTTTAATTATTTTTACCTTGTAAGTGGCCTAAAATCTCTAGAAATACTATGGTATCCCAGTGGACCCTTTACAGTTACGCTTCCTCACGTGTGACAGGTCTGGAATGGAGCAGAGCAGTTTTACCACCAAGGAAGCATTCATATTGTAGAACAGAAATAGGAACTGAGCCAAAGCAGTAGTGCTGTTTTCTCCAGTTGGGATTTAGGAAAAGTGCACTTTTCCCTTTCATTTCTCTTCACTTTTTTTTAAATTTTTTTTTTCCAGTGGATCTGTGAAATAAAAGTACTAATAAAAAACCAAATCTACATTTACTATAAACCAGTAATGAACCTTTGCTGCTTTTTATCTTTGTGGCTGTGGTGGTTTATATGAAAAAAGGTTAGACAAAGGGTTTTCTAACAGTTTGTCATGGAGAAGAGAAGACAGCAGCAGAGGCTGTGAAAAGAATATGGAGCCAAATGCTTGCATTACCCTATGTTTTATTAATCATGAAATGAATCAAAAACATTGAAGAAATTTCTAATTCTCTATTCTGGGAGCCTACAAAATAAAATTTCTTTTCAACAGCCTTGCATTTTGCTGCCAGCCTAGACATGATCCCATCTAAGTTGCAAACCACAAGAACTGTAGTTAACTCATGATATACTCCTCTGACACAGCTTTTCCCAAAATAGTAAATATCATTGCACAGCATTTCTTTGTCCTACAAGTCCCTTTGTTCTCCATTGCCACACTGGATAATTGTATATGGGTGAAATAGAAGCAATTTCTCATGATCAGAATATCATAGTATTATGTAGCAGATGTTAATAAATATTATTAAAATAGAATGAGAGATTTTTAAGGCCAGAAGGATCTGGTCTATCATTTAGTCTGAACTCCTGTTTAAGAAATGTCTCATAGTCCCCAATTTGTCACAGCAGAACTCTAATTCCTGTACTGCCAACCCAAACTCAACAACTGAACAAACAACTAACTTTTAATTTTTTAAAATTTTTTTGATTTTTTTTTTTTTTTTAATCAAGAGGTATGGAAAATTTCTTTGATATTGGCTGGTTTTCTTATTCTGTAAACAGCACATGGCCATTCAGTGTCCAGTACAGTATGTACAGCAATATGGAAGTGTTTTCTTGGCAACAACAAGAAAGTAAAGCAAGAGATGTCCAAAGGAACATAAGCGGAAGGCTGGTTGCTGATGGGCAAGATAAGTCTCCCCACCGAATTAGCCTACTTTGTCATTCCAACTGTTGAAAACCTGATATTTTCCAAGATATAATTAATATTCACTTTGAAGATGTTTTTAATGAGCTATGGATGCTAAGTTATTCTCTAACAGCTTTCCAGTTGTAAGTAATGATTCATTCCGAGAGTAACAGATTCAGCTTTGGAATGTCCCATCTTACTGCCCAGTCTTTCTCTGCTCCTGCCAGCAAAACTCAATGTCTGCAGTGGTCGACCAAGCCATGTGGCACTAGTACTGTGTAGTCTCTTGATATTAACCTGGCATCTAGCCTCCTTATTTCAATATTCCTCATTTCATGTTGCTATTAAGGTAGACTATTATTCCACTATTATACAACACCAAAGGACTGTTCAGTCCAGCCATTAATATGCAGAGCTAAATGTTCTACTTCATGCATTTTCAAGTGTCAGGGAAAGAAAAGACACTGAGGATTTTATTCCATTTGTATCCCATATGTACAAATGTGTTCAGTTTATGGCCCTGGAGAGAAACTTTCCAGCTTCCAGAAGTGCATACATTGCCTGGAATGTGAAAATGTGGTTGTTTTCTTTCTTTTATATTATCTTTGATAATAAAGATTGTACAGTCACATAGCTGGCATTTTTACTAGTGACTCATAAGGAAGAATAGAATCCAATTTTCTTGTCCTTAACTATCTTGGCTCTGATGCTGTAGTAAACAGAAAGCACTTATTCTCAGACAAGTATGTTGATACGATTCAAGGATGGAAGGGGCCACAGATCACTTCAGGAAAAAAAAAGCTGTTCTGTGAGCAGAAAAACTAATGAAGCCTGATTTGTTACAGGCTTCTTACAGGCATCCCAGCATATTTCTTCTTTCCCCTTCTCCTAAATCCTCTCCTCATCTGTTGGGCTGGATCCATGTCAATTCTGGTTGAAACTGAATTACAGGCTCCTTCATTTGGAGAAAGTGAAGAAAGCAACAGCTCTTCCAGAGATAGAAAGACAAGCAGAAAGAAAATACTATTATAAACCCTTAAATTGCTTGGAAAACAAGCTGGAGTATGTTTGGTATTCTAGCATTCTGGAAGTGAGTTGAAACCCTAACCAATACTCTGTCTTGCTGTATTAGGTTATGTTAGGACATGAGAAGAGGGAAGAAGCTCTTTCTGTCTGGTCATGTCCTGCATGTTGACAAGAAGTACATTCAGCTAAAAAATTTATCATAGGTCTTGGTCCCCTTACTATAAGGTTTTGTCTTGCATTTTCCCCTTAAAATGTAGTCTCCAATGCAGTTTCAGCTAACAGCCTTGAATCAAGAATTAATTCAAAAGTTCCTAAAATGTGTTTCATGTAGAAAGTCAGAATAGATATCAAGTGATTTCTTCCAGTTTTAAAGTCTCAGCTGAAGAACTGCATGTAATCATGTGAATAGTTTCCTTATTCCAAGTAGTTATGTTTACAGCAAGCAACGTGTTCTCAAATACTCATTATTAGTTATAAAGGCTTTATTTGTCCTTTCCATTTTCTTTTACCACTATTAAAGAGAACACTGGTCTTTTCCATTTGTGCAGAATCATATTTGCAAAGGTTATGACCACATATGTTGATAAATGTTCAATATCAGAGCTGGTCAAGTTGTGTTAAGACGGTCCCCATACATACAATATTTCAGAGCTAGTATGTTCAAAATTCTTTTGGCCTGCAAGTCACCTGAAGAAATGCAATTAAGAGCAGTGTGTAACTGCAGTCACTGTTAAATGGATCTCTGTACAGGATGATGGTCCTTACATTTCTTGAAGGTAGCATAGAAATCCCCACTATGATTTTCCTTCTTTGCTGTTTCTTCTATTTCAAGTCAGCCTTCATGAATAGCTTAACAAATAAAGCTATTCTGAGCAAACACACCTTTATTGATAGACAATATGCAGAAAAATCCTACAACAACAACTATGTCTATGTAGTTTGTGAAGTATTGATAGCTAATATTTTCTCTCCTCCACAAAAGGTTCAGACTTGCATATTTGCATGAAAAGGTTTTAATGGTTATCTATTGTAAATGCTTAAGTCCATTAATGGACTGGGAAAAGTTGATTGTTAGAATGTCTCTGTAACACTGCTCATGGTTCTATTTGGGTAGGATTGCATCCGGCGGATTCAGTTATGTGAGGCAGCCCTTTAGCAGGAACGAAACAGCCAAGACCAAAGTGTCCAACCCACAGTCCAACTCCAGCTTTCTCCTTCTATATTTCACTTTGCATTGCAATTCTACCTCTGCACATCCCCAGAAATCTCTGAATATTTCAGCTCTGTTCCAGCCCCTTCAAGAAAAGATAAACGCAGGGCTCAGCTATCCTTATTGCTTGACTGCCCTGATTCCACATGTTTTTAAACTTATTTAACATATGTGGATAAGATTGACAGAACTGGTTCAAATTGAAATCATGGGCACTTTCTTTTGAGAAATGTTAAGAGTAAAATAGAGTAATTTATGTCCAAAAAGATGTTAGCAAGAAGCATTACACTTTTCATATTTTTTTCCGTATGGATTTCAACACTTTTCTGCACTCTGCATCTACCTTAAGTTCCAGAAGAAAAGGTTGCATTTCATTTTTGCCGCTCTTAGGTCTACACTCAGTTACAGTGATCCAAGACTTCAGGTCAGCACTGACCCTAAAGTCACCTTTAATTTCCAGAGTGTATAAGGTGATGATAATGAAAAACATTTTGTTGCTTATATTCCAAATCTTCTTTTGGCACTTCCATGTGAATTCTGTATTTTCTGTGTTTTTCTGGACTGCATGCAGTTCTTCCAAATCAGAAATATTCAGAAAAAAAATAATTTCAGGCTCAGCTATTTGAAAATACCTATAAAAAAGTACATCCAGAAATATTAATAAGTAGACAAGAACAGAATCAGTTGTCCTAGACAGCCGTTTTTGTTGACACATCTTACAACATATTTCCCACCTTGTGATTCCATCCCAGGAATTTCTCTGATGATGAAAACCGCTGTCAAATATTTCAGCCCTCTAAGCAAACCATTAATTGTATTTCTGATATTACCTTATATTTCATTTTCTCTGTTTACTTTGGGTAATTTGTAGGAAGAGTAGCCTCATTACTTCTTGCAATTCTTGATTTTAAATGTCACGATATTGTTTTGAGTTTTTCAGTACTGGTAAGGAAATAATACGTACACCCTCTCTATGCCCATACTGTCCATTTCCTGCACCACTTCAGGCTTGGATAAGGATGGGGGCTGGGCAAAAGGCTTGCCTAGAAACAAGCTATTAACATGAGATGTGTTTTACAAATATACCCTAATTTAAGCTGCAGAAGGTCACGTGCATGCTAGATAATTAATTTGGGGATTTAACAGACCAAAGGTCAGAATCACAACAAAATTAACTGGTTTCTTTATATCAGCACTTATGAGGCAGAAGGTGGGGTATATGTATTGTGAGCACTCTCTAGTTAAACTGTTGTGCTAGCACAAAACATTACTGCATTAGGCTGTAACCTGTAATCAATCCCAGCTGGAAGCTCATATCAACATTACTGTTCTTCTTGCCAGTTCCTTGTTAATCCTTTGAAAAGGTAGGTAAAAACAGGACTAGTGTCTTATATTACATAGGTTGATTTATAGAACCCAGCTATTCAAACATTTTATTCTGCACAATTTACAGGGCAAATAATTTTATTTCTGAAATGTTTAATTGGTTAATTTAGACCATACAAAATAAATGACAAAAGGCTCCAGCGGAAATTCCATCCTATGGTCTCATTTTGGAGTATTTTGTTCCCATTTGTAATGTCAGGCCTCTCTGTGTTCACTGCAGAAATGCTTTTTTGGGCCAAGGAGTGAGCTTTTATATACATACAAGATTCTTAGAAATACTGTCATTGAGCCAGGTATTTCAAAATATATGTTTTCCCAGAAACCCCAATCTATCAGATAACATGTTTATCCACGCTGCTTGCCTCCTTCTTTAGAGCTGACACAGGATGGATACATGGCTTAAGTCTGAAGTTTTAGCTGCCCTGAGAATGGCAGTGACATCCTGGTGTACCTCCTGTTTTCCAAACCAGTTAGTCCCATCATAATGAAGCCAAAAATGACTGTCCCCTGGATGAAGACAGAAGAAAAAAACACAATATAATTTCAGCCAGAAAACAACTAGCTGGAGCTTTGTACTCTTTTTTCTTTCCTTTTTTTCCTTTTGGCTTAAAACCTTCTCTTTCTACTCCCTCCTGACCCATAATCTTCAAAGTAGTTTGGATCCTCGGAGTCCGGTTGACTCATCATGAATCCTGGAAGTTAGTAGCCTGTCTTTTGAAAAAGTCCTTTTCTTCTACAAGTTACTGACAAGCTTCATCCCCTGTTCACAGAAGAAGCTAGGACCAGAGGGATCCCACATATTGGTTTGTCCCTGATCAAATTCCCAAAACATGCTTTTACTAACCCTGAACATACGGTTGTGTTTCTGCGGGCATCCAATGAAGCTGCCAAGGCTCAGATGAGTTTGTATTCTATAATTCTGTCCATTTTATTCCCATACATTGGTCATGAACTTCCATATCATATACAGATGGGTTTGAACAAGTATTCTGGGCTAAATGGCAAGCTATTCATGCTCTGGATACCTCCTAAATACACTAAACCATGCTCAAAGGAGTTTTGATTTTACTAAGTCAGTTATTCAGTAAAGGATGTTGCCTTAAATGAGGGTGAAACCAGAAAAATCTACAAAAGTCACTGAACACTGAAAATACTTCTAGTCTTAAGGTGTTTGCATTGGAAAAATGCTACAGTAACTGGGGGGCCAGTTTCGGGATACAATTGTACAGTTAGGGAGATTCCAATCTGAGCTTTCATGCACAAGTGAGCACAACTCTTTATTTCATGCCTACTACTTATTTCCAATCTACAGTGAGCTGTGGTTCAAAAACTGATTCTGGTTTGTGTTTTTTTTTTTTTATTTTGAAGACTTTTTTTGTAGTAGAGATGAAAGATTAAAACAGATCAAAATTTAAGACAAAGTC
This sequence comes from Dasyornis broadbenti, assembly GCA_013397935.1. Taxonomy (NCBI): domain Eukaryota; kingdom Metazoa; phylum Chordata; class Aves; order Passeriformes; family Dasyornithidae; genus Dasyornis; species Dasyornis broadbenti. The sequence goes on along the minus strand of VZRN01005893.1, from coordinate 1,209,239 downwards.
TACATTCCATAAAGCAGATTTCAGTCCTTTAGCCCATAGAGGAAACTGTTCCTTGATAGTCACAATAAATAGCCCTGTGGAAACGACTTGGAGAATTTTTTGATTCAAACCTCTAGTTGATTGCCTAGTGGAAAGAAACTTAATTATATTAGAGTCAAGTGTGTTATGCTAGCTACTTCATTAATGTTTTAATTTATTTTTTAATTATTTTGAAAATCATCATGTTAGAATCTAATATTATTTTGGTAAACTGTTTTCCTGACATAGACCAATAAAATAAAAAAAAAAAATGAGATTACACTCAGTGCTACCTTGGTTTTCAGCTCTCGAACTTTTGAACATCTTCTTGACACTTGAATCCCTATTATATCTTTGACCCACATCTTGCAACTAGTTTATTCTTCTAAACTTGTAACAATAGGTACAGGGAATGGAGAACTTTCTTCCATTTAGATCAAATTCTGCTATGGGGATTTCTTTACCTGAATTTAAGTCATCACTTCATACAAAGTATAATTTCCTTACGTGCATTCTCATTGTTTAAGAAAATCTTTGGTTTAGTTATTAATCTCTCATTGGTTTTTAATATTATCAAATAACACCCCAGAACTCTGAGCCTTCTTTTTCTGAATTGAGAAAATATTTCTTATTGAAATTTCATACAAAACTAAAATGATAAGAATCCAAATAAGATATAGTGTTCTAGGTGCAGCAGAAAAAGAAAGAGAAAAAGGAAAAAAGAAAAATATAGAAAGACTACTTGCTTTAGGAGAAGCCCATACTATTCATCAATGGATGTCAAATTTACAGTGAGCATGACTGCCATTTATTTGGTATATACAAGGGGTTTGAATATTTATGTCAGAATTTCTTGGCCAGACGTAGGTGCACTCACTCAAAACATATAATCTGACATGTTTGGGTTCGTCTAACACACTGGGCATTGCTATATGAGGAGCCTATGTTTGTTCTGTTCATCCAAATACATTCCATATCCATTGGCTACATCAGCTGCACGGTGATGTGCAATGATTCCAACACACCCAGAACTGGCAATTTTGTTATTCAGACAATGTGTATCTGAGCAGCCAATGAAACACAGGCAGCTTCTTGTCCTGTTGTCTTCCTGTCCCTGCAAATCCAGCAGAGCTGCCCTGAACACATCCTATGATCCACTGCCCAAGGATTTATAGCCTCTGCCCTGACTGGGCTGTTGTGTTACGCAGAAGCTTCCTTGAAAAATAACATAAATCGTCACTTCTGCCCAGATAAAATTCATAGGTGGAAAAAGAGCTGTTTAGAGAAGTACCACAGGCCTAGCAACACTACTCTGTCATGAGAAAAAAACCATAGAATTACCTAAAATCTGCCCCTAACTGTTCAGGACTGGTCCAAATCATTGGTTTTCTCTGTAACTAATACAACAAAGGACTTCTGCCAGATTTGTAGATAGAATATGAAGTCTGTGCTTAGATGTTTAATAGTTTATTTTTTATTTTTTTTTTACTTTTTGGTATTCTATTTATTATTGTTATATTGTTATTGTTATATTGTTATATTGTTTAAGAAAACTTTAAATTACTAGCAAGTTATTTGATTTTGGAGTAAGGTACAGTGTGAGGTTTCCTAAATACATCCTGTGTCCTCAAGTAAGTAATATTTATGGGGGTGACTTGGATGAGCAGTCACATTTGTGAAGATGTAATACTTGTTTTAAAGTACCACGGAAGCCAAAAGTCTGAAACAGCAATGTTTGGAAATGTCCCATGGCAGAAGAATTTAAAATATTGTTTAAGTGTCTTCATGTGCAATAGATTTCTAATCTGTGAGTCTGAATTAATAAAAGCAATATAAAGAAAATCACATATTTATAGAACTGTTTTCTGGATTGTTTTCTTTATAAGTGAGTAGATAATCTTAGAGGTCTGGATGATCATAAAGGTCTTTTCTGACTGTAACAATTGTATGATTCTATAACAATGCTGATATCTTCAAGCATTTTTGTTTAGCACTTCAGGAGCCTCACAGTATAAAGGAGTGTGAAAATACAAAGTATAATGGCTTTATACAATAAAATCACTGAGCATAAGGAACCAGGCACTTCCCAGGTGTATTTCCATTTTGCTCTCAGTACACACAGACCTTATCCAGTCCCTGATCTTTATTAAATTAAATGAGGTTCTGGAAAATATCTTAGATAAATAGAGTTGTGACCCTGTGAAGGCAAACTCTCTTGTAGACTATTAGGAAGTCCAAGTGGAATATTATGCTCCTTCAGTGTGAGAAATAGGCTTGGGACTCTATGGTAAGATAGGGTTTCAGACAAGGTTTAAAACCTCCAAGAGTCATTTGCAAAACATACATCTTCACGAAATAGATGCTTCTTGATTTTTGTAAGGGTAACACTTGTACTGAGCATTTTGTCTCAGGTTATCTATTGCAAGCGAAAGCAATTTTCTGTTTGTTAGATGTGTTCTATCTTAGTGTTTCTATACATATTTGAAAGTAGGTGAATAGTGACTTGGGAATATCCATTTAGTAAATAGAAGCTTCTTGGGCCTCACAGGTTTGGGGTTTTTTTTTACTCTAAATGGACTTTCAGCAAATCTTGCCCATTAACTCAGTTTTCACACTGATTAAAACATACAGACCTAAACTTTCACCTTCCAAAATACCTTCATTTTTATTTCGTGAGGGCTGCACAAGTTTATCTAACAGCAAAGTTTAACACTTCTTTTGATGGAAAAAATTTTATATAAGAAAAAATCTTCTACAAATCATTCTCAAAAGCCAAACGCTTTCAAGATGTGATAGACACTTGTATGTCAAAGTTTATTCATTTTATGGGTTTGTTCTGAGGGCTGGATGTGTTGCTTATGCAATCTCCCAGAAATCTTGGAAAGGCTCTCTTTAAAAACTGAAAATCTTTATACAAGTGTTCACATACAAAAAATTCTAAGTGGTTAATATAAAATCATGAAAGTGTCCTTTGAATCATGAGCTCATACGAAGAGTGGCTTTAGGCTGCTTGCAATGCCTCAGCTAAAATTTCTTTTTAGAGTTTTAGAGTGCTGTAAAAGAAAGTGATTCACTTTAAGCTATATTTTTTCCAGGGCCAGTTATATACCACGTTGCCAGTCATCTGCAGCATCTTAGGCAGCTGTACAGCAAATAATTTTTCCCAAAGCCAGAGTCATTACTAGAGCTGGACAACAAAAGGAACAACTTTGTCTCATAAATAATGTAAAAATTCTGATGGTATCTTTTTTCTGCAAAAGGCAGAATTGAGTCTTTTCAATGCATTTAATTAATTGGCCTCAGGATAGTCAATAGGTAAGAACAAGTGTTTGAATTTGCATTTAACATAATACATTCTTTGCATTGGCTCCTAGGTTAACAGTCATATCAGCATGAACTCCCTTTCTTGATCATCTTTAACCTGAACTTTCATCAAAAGAGGTGAAATTCCACTAAAAGTTCTCATTTGAGTTGAAATAATATTTTAGTGGTGGGGCAATAAAAAGGACACTTTTTGTTGTTCTCTGATCCTTGCTTCTTTGGAGGCAAAATCTAGCACGTAGTGTATTGTAATAGCTAGATGCAAAAAATTATTCCAGCACAAATTATTTTAAAGGGAGGAAGTAATGACAGCAAATTCTATGTTATCAACAGGCTTACACTATCACATTATCATGAACAGAGGAAAGAGACTCAAGAATACAAAAAAAATAAACTTTTAAAATTATTATTTTTGGTTCCTACAAAATTTGAATTCATATCAAATTAATTTCTTCTATTTGATTTGGTTGTATAGTCCAGAAAATATTTTCGTTTATATGTAATTGAACAAACATGTCCTGTTCTCTTACAGATTTGGGTTTTGTTTTGTGGATTCCAACAGAGATATCTCTGATTAAAACTTTCTGTGGTATTGGTCACTGAAATATGAAGGAACTTAATATGCTCAAGGGAACTGTCCCTCTGTGCAATTTGGTTGCAATTAGTAGCACAGTCAGAAGGTATTAGGGGGGGACTCACTAGCAGACAGACAGATTTCTGTTTGTGATGCCTCCTCTCCCACACAAAATAACTTGTCCATTTTGGAAACTGAATGATATTGCTTAGCTACACCTTGTCAGAGAAATTTCTGGGTTTTTGCTTTAATTCTGGTAAATTCCTTGTTAGTTTTCTCTTAGTCAGCTTTTAAACATTTCTATATTTTTAAAATAAATTCCAGATACTTTCAATCTTCTACAACTCTTATGCAATATACAAGACTTTTACAATATAGACACATTAATTGTTACTATCTAAAAGAAAGAAATTTAGAGGACATTAAGGACTGGCTGCATAAAGGCAGGAGATTACATTATGCTATGACTTCTCTGTAAATACCTATTGGCATCAGTCTGTCTCATGTTCCTCGGCATTCTTTGGACACAAACCACTGAAACATAGACAGATATAAACAAGCCTTGGAAACGCGCAAATGTAATTCCACGTGGTCACAGGCCACAACATACCACGACATTCATTTTACTTCAAGGGATAAGTTGTATATTGGTTGCAGCCCTCTTCTCCTGCCTGTTTTAATATTCAAACCAAGACTGAGCACCAGTGACAGAAAGGGAAACATCCACACCATGTTGTTGAAGGAGTTTCTGCTTGTCTAAGTTTTCCATGAGAGCATAAAATATTATGCTCAAAACTCTCACTGTTTATGTGATTATGTTGTGTTTCATGTACTATAAAGAGTCTGAGCCACCATTTTAAATGGTGTAAGAACCATTCACTTGCAACTTAAGCTGGAAGAAATTTATCTTTTACCATATTGAGTAGTCATGGATGTGTAACATGGTAACAATCAGCAGTTCTCTGGAGATATGATTTCCTAATGTCTTTTGGAGATGCGTGGTTTCACATTGGAATTTCCAGATCGAAAATATTCATCTCTTTTGTGCTATTTTCTGAGTAGTAAATACCTATTTAAAATAAATTTTCTGTTTCAGTAAGCACAGCACAGAATCAAAATTCTGGTGCAGCACATGTGGACTTTGTTAATTTTTACCTGTGTCACCATAAAAATGTGATATCATCCTTAACTGTGCAATCCAAATTGAATTGTGTGGAGTTCTTACTATTGTCAGAACATGGGAACAATTAAACCTTGTGGAAGCATAAAGAAAGCAAGCCACTGCTGCTGCCACTTGCAGGAAAACAGAGTTGTCATTTACTGTAGGAAACCAGTGATCAGACTACAACAGCAGCAGCAGCTTACTGATTTGCTTAATTTTTTAAGCAAGCAGAACTCGGTACCCAGACAATGAATTTTCCACCTAACAGTCATCACAGATAAGATGTTCAATTTGGCAGGGCAAAGATACTTCCACAAAGAATTACAGGATTTCATCTTAAGAAGGTGCAATGGGTACTTATTTACTGTTTAGGACTTTCAGTGGCTGAGTTTCAAAGCACAAATCTAAGTGTTACAAACTCATTTATTACTTTGTAAATTAATTAGAAAATTGTTTTACACTTTAAAAAGACAAATTTTAAGACTTATCACTTTTAAGACTTATGGGATATGTGTGGGTGTGTGTGTATGTGTGTGTGCGTATGTGTGTGTGTGTTGTAGCCTTTTGAAGACTCTATAATTTAATTTCCTTCTTGTAAAACAATACCTTTGCCTTGTGGAGTTTTGTATTTCTTAGCCAAACATTTTAATGGTGCAGGAAACAGGTTATTTCTGTGACTGAAAGACTCATCAGCCTTACAAAATCTTTTTTCTAAGTCATCTTTTTTAAGTTACCATTATTCACCTTCCAATTTGATTGCAGTAATATGTTACTGTGTACCTGTATCATTACCGTTTAATGATATAATCCTGGGAAACATCCTCCTAATTGGGTCTTTTGCTACCAATTAGACAAAAGGGGGTCTTTTGTTGTGGGGTTTCTTACACCACTAATCTGACAAAAATAGGCTGTTCATATGCATAATAGCTGCTACCAGTTGTGGTAACTAGTCTCATCTAGAATCACATGCAGACAGTCAAGTACCTGATTCTGGAAATTACATCTACTGAGGAAAAAACAAAGAGGGTTTTTGGTGTCTTGTGGGGTTTTTTTGTTGTGTTTTTTTTTTTTTTTTTTTTTGGGGGTTTTTTTTTTTTTTTTTTTGTTTTTTTTTTTTTTGTTTGGGGGTTTTTTTTTTTTTTTTTTTGTTTTTCAGTTGTTCTTGTTTTGGTTTGGGGTTTGTTTGTTTGTTTTTGTTGGCTTTTTCTTTTTGTTTTTTTTTAAATTGTTTTCTGTTGTATGGGTTTTGTTTTGTTTTATTTTTTCATTTTGTTTGTTTGGGGGTTTGTTTGTTGGTTTTTTGCAGATCTGAGCCTCTGCTGAAGGTAGTGGCTATACCAAATAGAATATATCTTATTTATTACTTTCTAATTTATGATAAGCAAACAACATGGCATCTCAGAGACAGTAGTTGGTATAACACAGAGAATATATTGCTTTCAATTTTATAAAGATCTAAAATGCCAAGACCTAACACTGATTTCTGAAAACATACTACTGTTTGTTTTAATATTTTTAATATAAACATTTCATAGTGCTTATTATCATGAACACATCACATTTACATCACTTTTGTAAAGAAAAAAATATATTATTATCTAATTTTATCAATTTGAACTTCTCCAAGATATTATAGATAAACTACTACAGAAATATCAATAGCATGTTTCTTGACTGCATCCGGTTTTTGCTACACACTTCAGGGTATTGCAGAGGACCTGGCTTTGGATGATGAATCCAGGTATGAGTTTTATACCAGCTAAGCTCCAACAGGTTGCTGAAGAACTTAAAAGTTGTTCCTGAGCTTGTAGGTCAAACAAAAAGCTCTGGTAAAGGCTTCCTCCTACCTGAAGCATGTTTCGTCTAGAGACTATTGTAAGAAGAGTTTTGGGTTTAGCAATATCAACTTTATATATCTGAAGAAAGATTTCACCACAGGAGCAGAGTCGTTGTTCTGCTGCCTGTGGGTGGGCAGCTGTCCACAGCTCACAGCTTTCCAACTTCCCTGTAAACCCAGGACAAAGATGTGACTGTCACTATAAAGTAATGCAGCCATGTAGATTACAAAGGTGCAAACCAGCTCTTGGATATTTTTACGGGAAAGGTCGTTTAACACCATTTTTTGCCGTAGGAACTGTCTGAACTATATCACATATACTATGTGTATGATTTAAGTTTAATTGCAAATCATTTGAAGTCCGCCTTTCAGCTTTACCACTGAAAACTAGGAGCAAATGTTCAGCACATATTTAGGCAACAGCTAAATTAAACTCTTTCAGTTAAAGAAGTTTTTATCCATGAATCTTACTATACTTGAAACATTAAACTTTTACTAATACTGTAATGTAGAAATGATTGCTGGAAAATGATGTTTACCATTCCCATCTATCCTTTAATGTATTAGAGTGCCCTGCTGTTCCCTATGGTATGTTTTCAGGCACTTTGCCTTCTTTAATCACTTCTTTAAGTGATTCATTTGGTGGAATCACTTTCACGTTACATTATTCCTTCACTACCATCTTAGTAAATTTGGAGAGGATCTTTGTAAACCACCTGAATATTAAACTCTTTCCCTCAGAGGCAATTATTGTGTAGCTCACTAGAATTTACTCTTCAGAATTGCATATGGACACTCAAACTATACATCCTTTTGCTTTTAATCCAATTAATGCTGCTTATGAAGCCTAAAAAGTATTGTTTCTCCTTGTTTACCTGTATTTCACTTTGATGATTATTCTTGTTATATCTTTGTCACTGTTCTCTATTCTCTACAGGATTTAATTTTTCTTCTTTCTCACTCTTCCCTTTTTTTAGTATAATTGAATTTTCTTCACTTGTCACATTTTCCCATCTCTTATATTAGTAAAATGTTGTATTTTAACTTTATTTTCATTAGACTATTAAAGCAAAACTTTGTTATTTTTTCTGTCTTGGGGAGGCCTCAAGGTGTTGGAGGAAAGTTGTTTGGTTTGTGCGTATTTTTCTACACTGCCTTAAACTATGTTGGTTTAACATTGCCATTCTTATGGGAATTTTGCCACAGCTTGTCATACATAGCTTTCTATAAGAGTTACTGTTTTCTTCTTTCTTATCTCCTAGCATTTCTGTGCATTACATTGTGGTCGGTTGTATTCTGGGGTGTTTTGTTGTTGTTGTCAGTTTTATTTTTCTTATTTAAACAATTCTTTTGTAGATTTTGTGTCTTCTAATATTCTGATTCTTACAGTTAATTCATTTGGTTTCCTCTGCATGAGCATACATGTCTACTCACCATATGTCTCCAGTAATAATTTTGAAAGTCGTTGTTCAGATTGAGCAAATGTTGACAGAAGGTTGAAAGTTCAAAAATAGTAACTTTAATGAAAAATATATAGATTCTGTTATTGATCTTAACTGAGAGAAATAGGCTGCTTTATTAAGCCAGAAAACACACATAGAAGAGAGAAATTAAGAAGGACTTCATCAAAGGAAGATCTTTTCTACATTACTCACCTCCCTGGACAACAGAGAACCCGGCACGGAACACAAAGCTAAGGGAGTCCAACTCCATTGGTTCTCTGATGATGAAATCACATGCTTTGCAATAAACTCACTAGATTGTTTCCAATTCCATTTTTTATCTGCCTGTATATTTACTGTCTCTCTGTGGGCTTGGTTACTTGCCCTAAATTGTCTGACTGATACCTTGTGGGCATAACATAAAGGTGAGAAATGGTAAAGTGTAGGCATCCTTATTTGAAGTGAGACTGTAAATACTCAGGAGAGAACATATCTAGAAGTCTACGTGAAGAGTAAATGCAACCAAAAAAAGGCCCCCATTAATTTTAAAATGCCTAAGTCTCAGGGCATGGAGGGCACAGTTCTTGGGATTTACACTGCCTCAAGTGTTAGTTCTACACAGTGCCTAGCCTGAAAAAGCAGCATTTTCATCTATGACTTTTCTTTGACAAGTCAGAGATATAAGAAGTTCTACAGAATTCAGAAAACACTTTGAAGGAATGACTTTTTAAAGTAGGTGTAGGAAATGGGGCAAATTGTACATGCCTTTCACCAGCATGAAGCACAGGAACAGTATTTCCTAAACTCTGCTGGAATAAGGCACCGCTTTATTATCCTTACAGGCACATCAAATCCTTCTGCTTCTAATCTTCTAGAAACGCTTATAAAATCTTTCACACTGATGTTTTCATTGGCATTCATCTTCAAAGGTTCAGTTCCAATGCTGAAATAATTCTTGATAGTTTTCTTTGGTTTTTTGGTTTTTTTTTTCCTATTCTTTATACGACAATCTCTCGGGTCCTTTCATTCTATTTGCACCACTTAGAGATTTCCAGGTTCCTGGCTTTTAGCAGAGATACCCCATCACAGCTGCAGTCTAAGTAAGGCATGATTGCAGCCTTTGGATGCTGAAACACCTACCAAAATAAATATGAACTATTCTGCCACATAATTATTTTGTTGCTTTTTGTTGTTGCTGATGTTTTAAATGTAGAACAAAGAAAAAAGCTGGATCTCCAGCATACCTTACTGAAAAGATAATTATTTTTATATAGATGTAGATATATATTTATGTGTATATCCACTTTCCAGAGGAAAATGCACAAAAAATTCTATTTACAAGCCAGATCTACTAAGTCTGTACATTCTAGGATAGATCAGCTCTTCTAAATCCTAAGTTACAGTGAAAACACCTGACTTCCATGAAAAAACAATGTAGTAAACAACCACTTACTTTACAGTATAGACAGTAAGATTGCAAAAGAAAAAAGAAAAAGAAATGCTAAAAGAAACATTTTCTTTCCAAGCTTTTCTGTGCTTCAATTTTAGGCAGATCAATGCTGGCATCCTGCCCAGCTTCCAAGACTGAGCTGTTAGCTGTTCACCAAACCTCCTCATTATGGTGCACACCCTTGGTGTATCTGCTTACTGACTAAAGGAGAAGTCAAACCCCATCCTTTATTTAGCAATTACCAGTTACCTGGGAACTATGAGGCTTAGAGTCACGATCCTCCTCAGCCTGAGCAGATATCTATATGTAGTTCCCACTTTTCCTGGCCACCAGACTGGTTTTTAACCTGCATAAGGGCCCCACATTTGCTTTCCCTCAAACCATTGCTGCAGAGGGGTTTGGTGCATGAGAGACATAGAACATGAAGAGTCAGGGCAGGAAGGAAACTCAAAGCAGCCATAGGGCTCTTGAACCTCAGGCAGGGAAATGTCCTTCTTCCAGGAGCCTCAGGGCAATGTGAAGCAGCCAGTTTGCAGATTAAGGCATCAGATGTACAGAAGGGCTTGGATCACATAACCCTGGGGAATGATTTCCTTCATTCTAGAGCAGGCATTTTACCAGCTGTGCTGGGGCTCCTGCTGACTGTGCTGACTACAATTCCAGCAACTTTAGGGAAAGTTTTCGTATGTACATTGCTTGTAGACACCTATGTGAGGACAGATAAATGCAGACATCTTATCCTCAGACCTGAATCACCCCATTTCTACTTTATTTGAAAATCATAGCAGAGAAAATATTTCAAGGACCATATCAGGGACTCAAATCTGTTCTTTCCCATGGGAATGTGGCCTTCTGTTACTAGTTCCATGTCCATCTCATTGTCAACAGAGGGGACGCTGCACTTCTATTTCCCAAATATCTCATACTGAGGTGATTAGGTCATGCTCCTGAGATCAAAGCACTATGAGTTAAACCCCCAACTGTTCAAGGAGAGTTATAACCCAAATTTCCTTTTTCCAGTGTTCTCTAGCTACTTAGTCACTGCAGGAAAGAAATAGGTCACTGCTCCACCTTTGAAAAAAGACTCTTCTGGGTATGCTGCAGGTTGAAGATTACTATATTTCTAATGCAGCTTATAACTGTGACTGAATGACCTAGATTTCCAAACAGAGATATTTGGATAGTAGCTGTTTCCACAAATTTATGTAACTGTTGTTGATACTTTTCCATGTCAGCTGACACTGCTAAGCTAAAATACAGCGCATATCAGAATGTTTTGGAGTAATTTTGATTCTGAAATATTTTCTGTTTACATTAAGTCATGAGTAAGTTTAATTTTATCATCTCCAGGACACAGAACATTTCGTCTCAGGGGGTTGCTTATTCTTTAATTCAAGGCTGCATTCTCTCTGCTGGATAGCTGCATTTAATGTTCAGAGACCTTTCTAAATCGTTACTGTAAGTCTCCATTTAGCCAGAGCTCTGCAACTAGAATGGTGACACCCATGCCACCAAATTTGCAATAACACACTGGAAATCTATGAGTTTGTACCCATTACATAAGAGCAAGGATTTTTTCTATCCTTAAAGGTTTTCACCTAACCATATCCATGATCACATTGATTATTTATGTGTTTTTCTAGAACCAAAGCTAGAATTTAAGTCGATATGTAAGGTGTGGCTTGTGTTTAGCAATCCTAGAGGTGAGATGTAAAATCATACAAATAGTTTTCTTGGTGCTGAAGGGCAGAGTCTGGCCTCCTAATGGTATGTTAGAAGTGGTACACAGATACTTCAATTCACTTCTGAGGTGACTGAATAGATATCAGAGAGAAATATGGATGTTCTTGGGGCTTTTTTGTCAAAACTAGGATGAGTCTAATTTTCTGTAGTGACTAGCACAATCTGGATAATAGCACCAAGTCTCTGTGGACCTAAGACAACTCTGCACTGCCATGAAGAAGAAATAGAGGATAGTCAAATTTGAAATGTTATTAATGTCCTATAGAGACAATATCCTTTTATTTTATAAACTGTCTGATTTCCCATTAAAACTTTTGTATTGAATACATTAAACTATGCTGACCTTTGTGATGAATGTGTAAAGCATGCTGCATGCAGATCAGAAAGAAAAGAAAAAGAAATGTCAATATAAAGTAACAAATATGGATGAAATTAGTTTAATTACAGTGGAATTCCTGGTGGATTATATTATACTCGCAGTAATACTAAGAGAGTTCACCATGATTAATGTTATTAAAGTGTATGCCAAGAGAAATAATGATTTTTCTCCTTTCATAGGAAAAAAGTTTCCACTTGCAGTGTAGTAAGATGAAATATTTTACTTTTGCTGTGTAGGTACATTAATGTCTGTAATTAAATTAATCAGAAGCAAGGGCATACATAGCATTTTCTAAAGATGATTTCTCCCTGTTGGACACCATCCCTGACCCTCTTGCTTTCTTTTGCCTCAACTTCTTGTTTTGCATGGGTCTTCTTTATCTCTTTCCAAGACATAAAGCTTTTAAAACTTCCCCACTTGGCTCTCTCTTCAGTTTGTTTTTTCATCCTGCTCTCTTCTTACAGATACAAAAGTTTGTCTCTTTTTCTTTTTTTTTTTAAAGTCCCTCCTAATTTCTGGCCTATTGCAAAGGTTCAGTAGTTTTCTTTTCAACATTTACCACTCAAAGTGTCCTTTTTCACTCACCTTGACTTTCACCACTATGAATCTCCTTGTAGTTAAGAAGAGATCCCTTTCAGCAAATTTTTTGAGCACCCACTGAACTTTCATTTTACCAGACCAAACTGTTCATAGAACACCATCACCAGCTCTGTCTTTCTTGGGGTTTTTTCTGATCTCTCCAGTTTCTTCTCTTTTCTCTACTCTTGGTTTTTGTTGTTTGTTTGTTATTTTTATTTATTGTTTATTTTCTCTCATTCCTTTCTCTTGCCCTTTTTTTCATGTCCCTAAGGAATCAAATTCTAACATCATTCTCTTGTTTCACAGATCTGCACTTATACTCCAAATTTTAGGTGAATTAAAATATCACTCTGAGTTTTCATTCTCTGCTCCACTTTTTCTCCATCTTCAAGAATACACACAAATAATATGCCTAAAATATATAAAACACAGCCTTTGCAGCTCATATATGAAGGTAAGACCTATGTCTTAAATGTGATGATATCTTTTATTCTGATTCAGCACAACTTGCTATATTCAGAATAATGCAGCTCTTGGGTCATCACTTTGTTTCTGTTATTTCTTTTTGTCCTTTTCAGTGCTTTTCCATAAAACAGCTCAAGAAACAAGTTCTTTGTCTTGCTAATTCATCCTACCGCTTCCAAACTTTAAGAGACCAGACTTGCTTTCAGTTCCTAAATCTCACTTCTTATTTCAGGCTTATTTTTTACACTGATATTATTATAAATATTCCCTCAAAAGTTAAGCATCCCCTTTCAAATCCACCTTTAAAACTTGTGTGTATGGAAGTGTGTAACCACAGAAGGACCAACAGAATGACACAAGAGCACTGTCTATCTGCTGACAATTGTGTATTGTAATTTCCCTACACAGTTTTATGTGTGTGTATGTATGTGTGTGTGTTAACTGCTAACTCAAAGTTTGTGTTTAAACTTTCTTAAGCTTTTTCTATTAGAAAGCCTCTTGTTTTATTGCATTTGTCCACCTTCTGGAAAAAAAAAAATCATGGATCATAACCAAACTCATCGATTATATAAAAATACAATTATAAGTAGCATTTCTGAGGGTCTTGTTTTATATATATTTCATGTGTCTGTACTGCAATGAAAAGATAGATGGCTCAGTTACTTTGAATGAGTTCACCTCACCTAACTTCAGCTACATCTGTGGTAAATTTGTTTTATAGTCAATAGGGAAAATAAGTGCTTCTAGAATGTGATTCACTTCCTCTTAATACGGATGTCAAAACTTGGTATATAGCAAGAATGAAATCCTACTCTGCTAATGCTCAATTGGAGTCCTGCCATCAGCGGCAGTAGGGCCAGAATTTATCCCCAAATACACTAAGAGCTTTCTCAGAGATATATTCAAATCAACTTTCCAAACTCAACAAAGCACACCAAAATCTTATGCCAAACACAGCAGAAGATCCAAAATCAATATGACTTTTCCAATATTATATCTTCTAAAGTAGAAAACTTATAAAATTCCACTTAGAACATGACAAGAAGTAAGAGTGACATGTTGAATAAATAACTAAGTTACAATTACATATTTTAATCAGAGACAGAACTTTGGATCACCTCTGTGGAAAAAATAGATACCAGTGAGCAACCAAGTCACCACCTCAAAATAAAAATGAATGTTCATTATCAGTCCTAATCAAATTAATTAATTAGAATATATATTAGAAACAGAATGACTAAAACAAACCAATGTTTTCTTTTCAATTTTCAATTATTAGTATTTGTGAAGAAAACTTTCTTGTTAGAAAAGCTAAAGGCTGGAAAAGTCATTAAGGTGCAGATAACGTTTTTATCACATGCCAGTTTCTTCCTCAGAAAATGATTAAGGAGAAATAGCAAAACATTTTGTGGAACTGTATTATTAAAATTGCAATTAAAATTATAATTGTCATCTTGTCACAATATCTTCGGACTGCTTTCTGTGAAACCCCACTTCAAATACAAAAAACACTTCCAAATAAACAGTTATAACCCCTAAATGAGCATGGTGGTGCATCCACCCCCCTCCCCAGCCCACACTATGATCCAAGAAATTCTTCCTCGTCCTTGGCCTTGATGAACAGCAGCTGGGCTTAGCTGCTCTTGAGGTTATCAGGAACGCTGTCTGCTCCCAGGAACTTGTGCTGTCTAACGAGCTCCTGTTTTTTAACCAACAGCCTTGGAAACTTACTGGTCTTGACTGAATAGCATCCCAATTAGAACAATATTTTTGCTGTCAAACTTTCAAAGAAAGTTACTGACCTGAATTCGGGCCAGGTTGGAAAGTTACTATGACTAAAGCCAACTCTCTTGCGACTCTATAAACAGCAGTCCAAAGTGAGACCCTTGGAGCTCTCCTGGCCCAGAGAGGGCTGTGACCAACATCTCCCTCTCGGGGCCAGTGAGCTCTCAAGTTTGCTGTATTCAGAGGATCACCAAATGTCAACAGGTCCTGGGCTGATACCCCCACTCCTCAAGGCTCAGCACTTTACCCCATGAGACGATGCAAAGGCATCCAAGTGAGTATTACACTGAATTTGAGGGGAATTTTTTGCTTGTATACAGACTCTTTGTGTCCATATAAGTGTGATTATTCTATTGCAAATGTACTTAGGAATATTGTTCTCATAGATTCTTAAGGAGTTTAACTTTGTAGTAAGTCAGGCCTGTAAGTAAGTTACTGTTGTGATACAGTAAATTCTGTATGAATCCTTTGCTAAATCATTTAAGTTAAGCTATCAATTAAGTGCTGTCAAGTGCAGTCAGGCCTTTAAGCATAAATTCTTGATCAAGTTCAGGCTCAGTTTAGCACAGGGGTTTATTCTGAGCCTTGTGACTCAACAGGAGGATCTTCCATATTCCTTTTTCTCCTTGACTTTTCCTATCCATTTCTATACCTCTCAAACCTCTCCCTGCACCCCCCAGCTTCCACCTAGATCGCTGTGGGCTTATTTTGGTTTGGATTGATTTATTTTGGATTTTTGTTGGTTTTTCTCTGTGTGCTTTAAAAATCTAGTGAGCAGTACAGTGAATCTTGCCAACAAACTTTTCGTGCTTTTGCTTTTGCTTTTATATTAAACCTGTTTTTGCTGATACTTTTGCATGTGATTCCTTAAGCAATCTTAAAACATTCATTCGCAACAACGAGGAGAAAAACTTGAAATGTGATATGTGAGGATAAAACTTTTTTTCATAGTTAACCAATTTATACATGCTTTACTTCCCACTTAAACCTTATGCTTTTTAGGACAGTATCACAGCACTGTTTATGAAAATAGGTGACAGATTGTACTGGGTTTGGCTGGGATAATCTTTTCACAGTAGCTGGTATGGGGCTGTATTTTGGATTTGTGCTAGAAACGATATTGAAAACCCAGGGATGCTTTAGTTATTGCTGAGCAGCTCTTGCACAGAGCCAAGGCCTTTCCAAGGCCTGGTGAGACCACCTCACCAGGAAGGAGCCTTTGGGTACCCAAGGAGTTGGGAGCGGACACACCGAGGACAGCAGACCCCAACTGATATCCCATACCATATGGCATCATGCTCAGCATATAGTGCTGGGAGAAAAAGAAAGAAACAGAGACACTCTTCAAAGTTATAACATTGTCTTCCCAAGTTATGGTTACGTGTGATGGAGTCCTGTCTTCCGGTCTGCTAATGGGAAGTAGTGAATTAATCTTTTGTTTCGCTTACCTTGCATGCACAGTTTTTGCTTTACCTTTTAAATTGATTTTTACTCACCCCTTGAGTTTTCTCACCTTTACTCTTCTGATTCTTTTCCCCATCCTACTGAGTGGAGCAAGTAAGTAACTGTGTGAGGCTGAGCTCCCTGCCAGGGATAAACCACAACATATGTTAAGATATAGATGTGGCATGAGTTACTTATGTTGCATGAATAATACTCAAAAATATTCATCTCTGTTTTTCTGCTTTACATGATTTAGACCAATGGGATAAAACATACAGGAAACCCATGAAGAAGTAAAGAATCTGGTATTGAATGCTTGTGTAATTGGTATGGTATATTTGCTTAAGAAATCAGGAAAAGCCATGAAGACTAAACCAGTAACATATTTATAAAAAAGATGACCAGTAATCAATTTAAGAGATCTTACTTCAAAGTACTGCCCTATTTCAGAAACATTAAAAGGAGTAAGGAAATCTGCCTACAGTGTTGGAAAATTGCTAAACAAAAGAGATATTCATTTAAAAAAAACCCCAAACATAAAATATATTGAATCCTATTGACAAAGGGGATGGGGAAATATTCAACAACTGGCAAAACTATAAAAACAAGCTCAAATGAGAACCATAAGTTCCACAGCAATCTAGTGGGGAAAAAAAAGAATGGGACCAGAACTCAGCTACATACTGATTCAACTTGCAGGCTATCAGTTGACACTGAGTGATATATGAAATCCCAAAGAACGCCAAAATCCAAACCAGCATAATATTTAAACTATAAAGGAGCCTTTTGACCCATTCCAGAGTTTTCCTTACTTTTAAAATTGTAGGTTGGCCTCTTAGGCATGTTTTGGCCAAGCTCTCAAAAGAAGGGATTTAAACCTTTTTTATTTATCATTTTCTTAAATCTCATGCTTCTCTCCTCAAAGCCTAAGCAGGCGCTGTACCATCAATGCACAAGAGCAGCAGAGAGCAGACAGGCCATGCACACTGTAACTGTCCAGATATCTTGAGCCGTGCTGTCTGTGCAGAAGAATTATGAATCTGAGCTGGATTGCAAATTTAACCAGGTTTCCAAATGTTTTCATTGTTGAAGTGGCACAAAGAAGAAAAACTGTACCAAGGAGTCTGGCCCTGAGAATGCAGATTCAAGACATTGATTAAAACTTAAACACACTGGTTAAACTTGGGACAAAGGAAACTATTATAATATTTGGATTAAACATCATCTGAAAGAAAACACCTTTATTTTTTTCCACTTAATCCACAACTAGAAATGTTCTGAAAGACTAGAAAATGCTGTTTAAGTGACTGAGCTTTTATTATCATGACTATGTTTTTAATATTTTCCAATGTTGAGGAACAGAAGTATCAAAATTCTGAGATGTGGTAATTTGTGTAGTATTTGTGGTCTCATCATACCTCAAAATTCTGGAAATAGCAGAAAACAGTTTGTACTCTCAAGATTTATAGTCAAATTTCTAGACTTCCCAGGCTAGCTAACCATGTTATAGAAAAGCCCAAAATAATAATCAATTCTGGACAACTGCAAACCACAGATTAAAATCAGTATCCATGGTCTGTACTTCTGTGTTTTTTGTAGTTTGTATGAATTACCTGAATAAAACATCCAAGGCATCAACAACAGGGAAAAATCAATAAGAAACATATGCTATTTTAAAGGTCTTCTTCCAGCTATTATGGGAAATAGAGAGATGGTTCTTTGTACAAATCCATAAGGACTTCTGATCCACCCCAATAAGGGAACAATGTGAAAATAACAGTAGAAGCTGTCCTTATTATCCTCTTACACGCCTTCCTTTTTAGGATAGTGTTGTCTTTAAGTGGTGAAAATTACTGCCTGTCCCTTCTGTCTCTATATGGGGATGGCACAGTTCTACCCCATTTTTCTTTTAAATGAAACTAAATGCTTTAATCTAGAACCTCAAAATTTATCTGTTTAAGTCACAGAACAGGAAAGAAAGGGGTTGACATTTAGAAATATTTTACCGGAAATTTGGGACGGAGAAGGCATTTTTTTTCAGAAACTAAAACACAAAATCTGGAGCAGAGAACTAAGAAATCTTATTGTAGATGATAATATATATATATATATGGATTATACAATTTTTTTACATTAAGTTGAAATCTGGAGATCTGATCCAGCAACAATTTCAGCTGCAATCTGTAGGTCCCTATCTCCCATACTGACAGTTTCTAATTTAGGCACCTCATGTGTATGTTTAAAGATAAGTCACGTTATTCCATAAAATACAGCCTCACATGCAGCCAGTGCCACACTGGGACAATGGGGAGCTTTAGGTCCAGCAAGCCTGGAACCAACTGTCCCAATGCCAAGGATGCCTGGGGCTGCAAAGCTGAGACAGTACAAAGTGTTTTAACCCAGGACAGTCCTCACAAAGTCTTGAATATCTGCAGGCAAAACTAAACTGGAAGGAGACCAGTCAGGTTTTTGAGACAAGCCAATTGGAAGCTTGTTGACTTTACTGCATGTCCATCCAACATGAAAACCTACTTTACTGGAAAATGCCTGACCTGGTCAATGCTGCCACACTAGGCTTATGATTACTGAAGAGCCTTGAACTACTACAGAATCACTGAATTTTTCAAGAGCTGCTTGTAAGGAAGAATAACAGGGAAAAAACCAAACACAAGAAACAACATTTGGCTTCTTTGTATCCTTCAAACTTGAATGTTGCTTTCAGTAGAACAGGTCTTATCCATTGCAAGAACAGGAATTTTTATAGTTGCATGTACTACTGAGTGTTCCCTAGAAATAACAAGACAGTTGGGAAATGGGGAAAATGTTTGTAAGACAGACACTTTCTTTTAAATTGCTGCATCATAAAGTCTCTCAAACTGTTACAGAAGATATAGAAGCAGCATGCATAAACCTTAGGTAATTTTCACAAACCCACTGAAAAGGGATTAGAAGCCACTCAAAATGCTACATTTCTTGTACAGGACTTTGGTGATATTCTCTTCAAAGTACTTTGTGAGTTTTTGTTGTGCTTCTGTATTTTCTTTTTTCCTTTTCCTTCATTTCTAAAGATATTTACACCAGAGTGGAATCAGATGCTAATGTAAAATCAAGCTTGTGATTTTATGAAGAGAGGAATTTCTAAAAATAAAACTGAGTAGTGGATTTAAAGCTGTTAAAACTCCTCTGACTATTTTTACATCTTGTATCATTTTATGTTCACAAAGTTATACCTACACTTATTTTGCTGAGTGGACATAGTATTATGTTTTTAGAGTGGCTGGCATACATTTCTTTAATCTTTATCTAGTTCATAAGCTCAGTGTAAGCTAGTTGCAAGAGAATTAAACAAATGTTAATATTAGGAGCAGCCTTGGAGTTGCTGCAGAGTGGGGATACTGAATAACTGGACTGAATACCCGGTTCAGCCACAGGCTGCTCGCATTATCTCTAGACAGCTTGCTTGCACTTTCTATCCCTCCTTCCTATCTCTGCAAAAAGAGGGATCACACTGCCTTTTTAGCACCTTCTTTGTTCCCTTTTGGGCAGAGATTTATCCTTTCCATGTGTGCTTGCATGGTGTCCCTCACAGCAGTAGCTGATTAGTAACTAGTTAGCAGAAAACAATACATCTATATGTTTGCTAACTGGACAATGTATTTCACCTGAAGCAAAACATTTTGTAGTAACTTAGTGCTTAATGTTATTATTAACATACCTCGGGGTCAGAACCCACTTTCTGGAGAGATAAAGAACAAAAACCGTATAGGGCACTCGTCCGGAATGCAGAGTTCACATCTAATTGACTCAAAATAAGGATCTGGACTTAGGTCTCATAGCAGGAAAGTGTGGTTTTTTAGAGTGAAAATATTTTATCTTGTTTTCTGCAACTGTTTGATATAATTTAATTAAATATTCTGTGGATAAGAAACATCCAATTCACCATGACTTATTTCAGGTACCTAATAGCTTCCCTAACTAATAGCTTAGGTATCTTGTATACTGTGCTAAATAGACAAAAGCCTATTGGACTGTTTTGAGCCCTTTTTGATGTTTTTTGGATTTTTTTCCATTTGGAATAAGGCATTAATCCTGAATCTTTTACATCATCAAGGCACACTCTAACCATAGTTGTTTGTGCATCCCTTCCAACCTGGTATATTCTGTGATTCTGTAATATTTCTTTTGTGAGAAGTTCACCAGTTCTTGTGACCATTTAGAAAGGTTTCATTCGCAATCCAGGAAAAA
>VZRN01005893.1:1155477-1188778 GCA_013397935.1 Dasyornis broadbenti | reverse complement strand
AAAAAAAAGGTTGATATTTCAGATATTTACAAAGAATATAAAAAAAATTTATATTACAAGAAAGTAATAAGCAAACCTTTAGGAAAGTGAAGTCAACTCTATGTCTTTGACCTGATCTCTCTAGATAACTAAAAAGAATATATGAAGTTATATAACACTCCGTGCCCAGAATATGATCTTTCTAAAAATAATGCTTCAGCCGCATCCAGAAACTCTAAAATAGGACTTGTTTAATATCATTGGAAAACATCTCCTGCCATAGGAGTCACAAATCATTTTCCAAGTAGAAGAGCCTACTGCCAAAATGGTGCAGAAATTCATTGCCATAAAGTAAAAATTCACTGGGTTCTTAACCAAATGCTGGAGTTAAATCTAGCTTCAACAATTTATGATACTTACAAGACACCTACAAATGTCAGTAAATATTGCAACTGTTTAATTATTTATTCTACTTTTAAAAAGTGTGAACCAATGTAACATTGTAGTAGGTTTTGTTCTTCTTTACAGAACTGAGAACTGGGAGGACATTATTCACTTGAGAATTAGGAGAGTTATTTTTTACACGTCAAACACAGTAGACAGCACAGTTATTGTACAGAATTTCATTAGCACTGTACTTCTTTTAGAAGCGTATATAGACATGAAGGGTGACAGATCCTTTAAACCATTTTGATACTCTAAAATGTAGGGCAGTGATGCATTTATGTATATATGTGTATCGTTTGCATACATATATTATGAAGGAAAATGGCAAGGCTGCCATTCAGAGAGATCTAGCCAGGTTGGAGGAGTGGGCCACCAGGAGCCTTGTGAAATTCAGCGAGGACAAATGCAAAGTCCTGGATCCGGGAAGAAACCTTGGCAGGAATACAAGCCAGGGCTGCCTGGCAGGGATGTACCTTGTCAAGAAGCAGTGTGGCCCAGCAGCAACCCCAGGGCCAGGGAGCTGGAGCTGAGGGTGGCCCAGTACTGGCCGTGCCCTCTCCCATGTGGAACAGTCCCATGGAGGTGGTAACGGGGTCCGCTGACAGAGTCCGACACAGCAAATGAACTGGGGCCAGCGCACAGCTGGGGGCTCCAGCCAAGCAGCAAAGGATCAGAGGAAGGGCTGGAGCTTGGCACTGCTGTGGTCTCACTACAGGGACTGGCAGAGCCTGACTGGGCTGAAATCAGGTCCTAGACAGGAAGAGTGGCTGGGGTTCCCAAAGGGCGCTGGGCAGGGCAGTTAAACTCTTGATGTACTCAAGGCCTTGAAACGTCAGTGTTAACAGGACTTGGGAGTGCTGCTGAGCACAAGGTGGGCATTGGCCAGCTGTGTACCCTGGCAGAAAAGGGTTATCCTGCTCTGATCAGTACATGTTAGACTGTACCTAGGCACTGCATATTGCTTAGGGCCCTTAATAAAAGGAAGATATTGTAAAACTGAGTACAGTGAACACAACCAATCTGGCCAGGGCTGGATCATTAACCCTGTGAGTGAGGCTGAGGGTACTGGGTTTGTGCATCGTGGGCCCTTGAAAAGACACAGCTTCAGGGGGGGGCTAACAGCAGCCCCCCAGTACCTATTGGGAGGTTGTCAAGAAGACCTGAGGTGCATGGTGGAAGACTAAAAAACAACAAGCACAAATTGCAATAAAAGAGATTCAGTATGAATATAAGGAAAATTATTCACCACAAGGACAATCAAGCAGTCAAGCAGGTTGTCTGGAAAGCTTGGAAGTTTTAAAGGCCTGAGTGGGTAAAGCCTTCTGCCACCTGGCCTGGTCTCATAGCTTACTCTGCTTTGAACAGGAGATTGCCTTGGAGACCTCCAGAAGTCCCTTTCAGCTGAATCATCATATAATTCTATGAAAATAAAGAGCAAGAGGTACTGTTTATACAGGCACCAAGAGGTTTTCATGTCCCCAGAATGAATTTAAACTGAGCTACTTCCTGTAACAAGACAAAATATTTATAGGATGGTAGATGCAATTCCACATGTTCAGGATTCTGTGATCAGAAGATTAAAATTTTGCCAATCTCACTGTTAAGATGGACAATGTAAAACTGCAGTGCATCATATCATTGCTGCTTTTATCCTTCCTGTGTGCTCTCCTAAATCACTCATTACCAAAATGCTGGCTGGCTAAGTTTAATTTAGAAAATGAAAGTCACAGCAGACATCCTCCTCAACTTCTGCATTAATTTTTGCTCCGATATACTGCAGGCTGAGAAATGAAATCAAGTCCATTCACTTATCCTTTTACCCTCAAGCTGGAGGTAGCAGGTGTTAGACACATCAAGAACAGTAGTCTTCTCAGACACAAGGAGAAGAATTTGACATTGAGCTTGGTTATGATTCAATTGTCCATAGTAATGCAAATTGATGTTAGTCCCACAACCATTTGCTTCAGAGAAGTATAAAATCTTAGAAATGTTATGAAATAGATGCACATCAAAAGCACTTTTAGGATTGCATTAGTGTGCATATTGACTATAATTACAATAATTAGAATATGGAAATTACAGGAGGAAGACTCAAAGAGCACATGAAAGCTTGCTTGTAAACATATCATTAAAATATTCAGTCAAAAGTTGGACTGGAAGATCTGGAATGGCCAAAACATGGATTTTCTTTTAGATGTTTATGTTTCATTAGTGACTGCTTGTATTCTCTGACTTGAGCCAAATTTCACAGAAAAAATAGTTTTCAGTCTGACTACCTATGTAATCTCCTTCTATCATCAATAAACAGAGATGGACACCCCTGGAGAACGATTAGTTTCACCTATTGGTAAAGCTGTCTTAGGAAGGGATAATCAATCCTCTGAAGGCTCCTGTCCTTATCTCCATTGCCTTAAGGAGAAAGTCCAGGAGACTGTCTTAGAGCAGATGCACAGCTTTTTGATGATTTTTCCTCTTCTTCACTTCCAGATATTGATTCTACAATGTGTTGAAAGTAACCTACTTTTCAAATGTTTCTTGGACTCTTAAAGCATTACTGTCTTTTCTCTTGTATTTCTCCCCTTCCAATTTTTGTGTTAAATTACAGTTAAATTACACTTTCATCTTCATTTAAAAAACATATATCTGCATCTGGATTCTTCCTTATTCTGCAATTCATTAGTCTTACTTGTAACAATTACTTTTGGTCATTGTTTCTGAATTGCTGGTCTGTTT
Source organism: Dasyornis broadbenti (assembly GCA_013397935.1). NCBI lineage: Eukaryota > Metazoa > Chordata > Aves > Passeriformes > Dasyornithidae > Dasyornis > Dasyornis broadbenti. The sequence goes on along the minus strand of VZRN01005893.1, from coordinate 1,185,619 downwards.
TTCCCTGTCTGGTATTTAAGCTATTTGCTTATTACATGGCACATTTTCAGATGTCTATATACAATTCTGCATATATTTTCACAGTGAGTATACATGTAATGGAGGGGACTATTGGATTTCTGTAGTATCACTTACTTTTTGTGTGTACATATTATGAGGATGATAATGAAAGCACCTTTCTGAACTTTGAAGTGATTTCTCTCACTTGAGTGGCTAGTTCAGAGGTGTCTGACCTGTGCTGCGGTGTTGAAGAAATGCAATTCTACAGTGACACTTCAGACTTGACAAATCTTCAGAGATGATGTGCTCTTCTTCCAGGGGAAATGAAAATTATCTAAGATGAAAACATGCACATTTTAAGACAAAGGCTGACTTAAACAAATGCACACAAATAGTTTTGTTGTCAGCCTGTTAACAGAGTGGGTTTGTATACATCAGTTGCTGGAAGAGCAGTTTGGACACATTTATGTCTACACCATCTGCTGTCCTATGCCCACAACCCTCCAAAGTAAACCTGCTGTTTGACATGAGATACAATATGGCCATAACCTATACCTAATAACTGGTGACTGACATCTGATATTTCACATTGATATTGTGATATATGTGGTCTGGTGGTGAAGGGAATAACACCCTCTGAGGTCTTAATTCAGATTAATAGCAAAGATAACTAATCAGCAAATATGCTTCACAATGTTATCCTCTAGAAAGCTCAGACTTACTCTAATGCCTCATGCTGTGATATTTGGGATCATGGCATCATAGAATATAGAATCAATAATGACTGATCACTTAATATTCTCTCAATTCCATACCCTGTGGATATTTTAAAGCCTTTGTCATACACAGTGTTTAAATCCTCCCTAACATTCTTAGAAAAGACCTCAAACTGTCCAGCACAGTATGCACTGCTCACTCAGCTGTAAGATGATCAGCCTGCCTTGGAATTCATCTGCTGCTCCTTGCCATCCGACCCAACAACCCTTCCAGCTGGAACAGCTTACTATCACCATGGAAAAGCAAGTGTCCATTCCCTCAACACCAGATGTCAGTCATCCTCTAAAATCCATCTAGCCTAAAGGGGAGGTACATTTAATTCCCCAGTGCCCCACAGGACAAATTGCAAAATGCCAAATGGTAAAGCCTTCCCCAAACTCTCTGAATTCAGGACCATTAGACTCTTGCAAAAGGTAGAAGCAGAATAAGTTCTGCTGAGCTGTATTTGCTGTCTGCCTCACACACCATTTTCATCTACACCGAAAGCTTCAGCTGAATCCCATTAGGAAGAGAACTGGTGCGAGAGACATTTCTAATTTATAACATGTCTAATTTCTTTCAATTTGACAACAATATGGCTATAATTTTAGCTGAGACATGTCAGGAGATTACTGAATATATGCAAATTTTTAAAAAAGACAACAAAAATGACGTGGCAAATTGCATGCTTTTCTTTAAAATCTGTAACAGATTTTTGTGGAGACAATGCAGTCCTTCAACATATTGCTTTTAAAAAGCCCTGGAAGGCAAGGACTGCCAGTTTGATTTTCCAATATTTCTGATATTTGTTCCATCAAAATGAAACTAATATTGACTCACTTGTATTTATATTGCATTTTTCTTTCTGTATTAATGTTTGTTTGAATTAATCTGAACATTCCACATAATTTAAATTTCAACACATGAACTGAATTAACCTCATTAATGAGAATTTTGCCTATGGCACCCCTTTTATAAATGCTTTTCCCATTGAGAATCTTGCTGGGAAGACAGCTTGATTGTGAATATATTGACATTCTACTTGTTACTGCAAATCTCCATTTTGTTTTAGATGTTTTATCATTTGATGGCTAAATTGCCCTGTAAATGTACAACATAAAATGTTTGATTAATAAATTCTTGAGGGCACTGAACTCAGTGCAGTCGGTTTGCTATGATCAAAGCAGTAAATGCTATCCACTACTGTTTTCTCAAAAGCTTTTTATTCTGTTCATTGTAGGGAACAATCACTATGGAAAACACTACCAAAAGTTAGACACTAAATACTTTATCAAGCTGACACAAGACCTGCTCTAATTACCATTTTGATCCATGTGATTTCAATATCTTTAACTGGGTTAGTACACTTACCCATTCAATATTACTACAGGATCCTAGTATAATTATTTAATTTTTAAATTTATAGAGACAATCTGATAAGATTTCTTTTGCTTATCTATATCCAGAAACTGTATCGTCCAGTTACAGATAAATAATGCCTTGGTACAAAAACTCACTTTCAGAAGACAACAACTGCTCTAATAGTCTGCTATTAACATCTTGGTAGTACAAACAGGGAGAAAAACTGAAACTAGACATGACATTTTGGTTGACAAATTTGTCATTCTGTAATTTTATAGAGTGGTTTGTTTTAATCTCTGGTGCTTTACTACAAAACACTGAGGGTTCAGCCAACAGGCATATCTATTCTCAAGTGGAGGGAATCAATTACTAGTCATTAGTCCCCTTGCTAATATCAGGATAGCAGCAATAAGCATATAAATTTTTTTACCCAGGAAAATGGATGCAGAAAGGACAGTTTTCTGGAGCTCTACAATAAAATTTATGTTTTAACATGGTAAAAAACAACTTGTGGCATTGGAAACCAACTACATAAAATTTTGCTGGTTCAAATTCAGCTCAGGTTGTTGTTTTCTGACAGCTATTATCATCTGAGAGCTGTTTGATGGCTGATGTGAAGGAAACAGGCAGGCTCTGTCCAAGATTCACCATTGACTTTAACAGCAGCAGAATAATCTCCAAATGCTGCTATGACTTAAAAGAGCAAAACAAAATCATCAATATTTACCCTTTTAAAAAAGGAAGAAAAAGCCAACAGACTGATTATTATTTCACCTAGGCTGTCTTTCAATCCTTTGATGTCATCATAGTAAAGTTTCAGTGTGAATACTGAAGACCTTCAATGTTGTGCTCTGCTAGTAAACTTTCTGTCCGTGGGAAGCGTTGCAGGACTGACTCTCTTAACATCATGGGAAAACCATATCATGGCAGGCATTTTATACCTTGCACTGAATCTCAATCATGTTCCCATAATGGTGATTTAAGATAATTTCCATGAGGACAGGACAGACCCCACAGGTGAAAACAGTGAAGGGGCCACAGAACACTACTAGAATGGAAAGATATAAGGTGCTAATTAAAAAGGTAAAAATAGAAAAAAATTTCACACAATTTCTATTAAATTAAGTAAATTCCTATGAAATGGATAAACTTCTTTGGATTCTTTGGTGGGACACAATTCGTTTAGCTTGTCTTGTATTCTGGTACTGTCTCACTGATTAAAATTCAAAGAGCAAAGTTTGTGTGCCGCAGTACGGGAGCATGTTACAAAGCCATCATCTCCACTCCACAATGAAAAAGGATATACTGACATCTAGTCCAGAATGTACTTAACTGTTCCACAAATATTTCTACACAAAGTTTGAACCATATCCTATAAGAGATGATCCATTTAAATCAAATTAATTTGAATACAATTTTTTGGGTTATGACAACTTCTGTCCTTTGAATGATGCTATCACAGAACATAGACCAGGTAGAGTACATAAATAAATGGACTAGTTCTTCCATAGCTCCTTGTTGCACTTACTTTTTAGAATCTAAGATTCAAGCAGTTCTATCCACTTAAACCAGATGAAAATCTCCTTTAGTATCTAAGGTGCATGAGTATAAACTTTTTTTTATTAGAAAACCTCTGTAACCCCCATATAATAACTTTTAATATTCTTCAAAAAGAGAGTGCTGCTAGTCTGACCATCATATCACAGGACCAAGGGTTGGGAAGGGAAGATTTAGTCCTGCTGAAGGAAAGCATTTGGCTATGCCTCGGCTTCCGTAAGTGCATAGTGAAGGTGTTTTTAGGGTGTAGTTCATTGGTGGTACCTCCCATTGCTATCAGACATATCAACATAGCAAAGCTAATCTGGTGCAGTCTCATCTCATCAGTGATACAGCTCAGTTGCTTTTCAGTCTTTGCCAGTTCCAAAATCTCCACATGTGACCTTGATATGTGTTTTACAAGTGCTTTAATATTTCTGGATGAAAAGTTCAGAGCAAGAATTAGGTGGCACTAGCGTATCCCTTCTGTCAAGCTACCTATGCGTCTTAATTCCAAAGGTGCTTTATCAGCCTGCTCACACTCCTCTTTGTAATAAACTTTAACCTGATAACATTATTAAGCAAATATTACAAACTGGCTTTCATTAGACCCTTGTTAACTATATCATGAAAGCAATAATAACCTGATCTATAACCTTGTGCCTGCTACAGCTGGAGAAACATTTTGCAGGAAAGATGCAGAGCTGTGGAGCTCAGATGGCAAGGGGATACACCATTCTTGCACTGAATTGTTTTGTTTTACATGACTTTAGAAGTGCTTTCTGGGAACAGGAGGTTTTGTGCAGTGCTTGTGCCATACACTGGATGCTATTGAGAGAATAAAGAAAAACTGAGAGAACAACTTGGTGCTTAAGTTTCCTCCAATAGGGTGCAACAGTGCACACTTGTACTCAGCAAGCTGGGGCAGCTGGCAGGTATATTCTCTCACCAGAATAAACTATAAACCTGTTTAACTCTGGCATGAGTGACAGCAAAGCATCTCAGGGAAACAGAGTTGTAACCCTGTAGGAGCAAAGCAGAGTATTCTCCTTAAAACAAAAGCTGACCTGCTTCTCCATTTCTTTGTTTCATCAGGATTGTTTAGTTTGTACATATTAGTATGTATTCCTTTTTCCCCTTCATCATTTCACATCATGCACTTATGGCTAGGCTTCTTTGTACCGCCTTGTTTTTGCACTTGATCAAAGTAACCTTATTATCCTTGCATCATCTGAAAGCTTTCTAATTATCATTACCCTAAATTCCTCTGCTGGACCAACACTAGACAGCTTATCTTCCAACAAACATATTTAAAGCTTTATTTGACTAATCTTTAACATATTAGGAACAACCATTGTAAAATTTTTAAGGCTATTTTTGGAATCTTTCACCATCTTCATAGAATTAGGCACGTTACATATCCAAAAGCTAGTCAAACAATTGCTTTCTCTGGTGTCTTGTTAAAAATGCTGAGCCACAGAGAGAAAATGTGAAAGACAGTGAAATTTTTCATCTGGGTTGACAGCAGGATAGTAACATCCCCACTCCAGAAATGGTGGATGGGTACCTCAGGTCATGCTTCAGTCTACCTAAAGTCATTTTTCTCCGAAAATGCCTCTTCACCAACCACCAGTGAGCCAAGGGCCTGTCAGTCTCCTACCTTACCTGCTTCAATTGGGATCTTAAAGTTGGATGTGATGAGTTCAAATCTTAGAGACTAAAATAGCCAATAGTCTTTGAAAGACTATATTCAGAGGAAAAACCCGACAAAACATCTGAAAAATATATTAAGGTGAGATTTGACAGTGTATTTACTTTTCTTTGTTATCTCTCTGCAAGACTACACCCCAGAAATTCAAGGTCTATAACTTCACTTTCAAAGTGTAACAAATATATTTGCATTTACTATACATGAAGAGCACCCTGGTAGGATGGTGGAAGGGAATAGCTAACCAAGCTTGCCATGTAGCAACATCCTTCTGAATAGAAACAGCAAAATTGTGGAACTGTTATATAGAAATCAATTTGCAGAGACGTTCAGAAATATAAAGGCTACTCGGCACTTACCTCAGACTTTAACTCCTAAATATTTTGTGAAGTTGGGCCTCTTCTCCTCAAGACTTAGATGTGATCACAGTGAGAATAACACCAGTGAATTAAGACTGAAGAACTGGGGAGGGGATGGGGGGGACACAAGGGGAGGAGGGTTGTTTGGTTTTTTTAATGTTATATTTTAATAAATTTGCTAAGATATGAATATTCCAGCCACCAGGGCCAGAGGGACTCATCTCCAGCCAGGCAAACTAGAAAGTTCGTGGACAGGTTGGTGGATAGCTTCCTTCTGGCTTATGTGTCTTGTCTGTCATTTTATGGCACAGCTCACTCTTGCATAGGGTCAGAAAACAGCTGAAGGCAGCTGGACACAACTTCAACAGAGAAAAATAACTATCTTTTCATACATATATCACCTATGCAAGATCAACCTGAAAAAAAGGCAATGGACTTCCTCAGAGTAACCACGAGAGAGTGATTAGGTCTTGACAAAACACTCTTCCCATGCTCCTTTTATAATAGTTTTGTGTGCTTAATAGAAAAAATAAATATTCCTGTAGATACACAACTAAACAGAAAAGTCCTGTTCTCATGTCGCAAATCCTGGTGGGTTTCAATGAACTGACCGTGCTGTTCTTTTCCAGGACATTTAAGTACCTAAGGGTTGTTTATAAAGCGTGTCTTCACACTCTGCTGCATTTATTGCTTTAGTACCAATTCTACTGCTAACACTGAGAAAAAAGGAATTCCTGAGTTAACAAGTCCAGTTTTCTTGGAATGGGAAAAGAAGATGCATTGCCTTATTTGCTTTTTTATTCCTTCCCTCACCTCAAATCTCACAATCTTCAACATTAATAGCACTTACATGACATCCTTCAAAGATGGATAATGAAAAGAATGACAGAATTAATGGGAATTTTAACTATTAGTTTTCTTGATGTTTCCACCTGGTGTTGAAGATGATCACTCCTTCAGAGCCGGAATATTAAAGTTGTTATTTAAAAGTAATAGGATCTGGTTGTCACATGTTTATCTCTGTGGAGAGTTATCTGTACTGGCAAAGAAAAAAGGATCTGTTTATTACTAAATCAAGACAATCATGTTTTGAATTAGCTTTACCCACAGATGAAAGTGCAAAGCTCTGCAAAATCATATAGCACACTATCATGCAGCTGACACACCTTTTCAGTTGGGAAAGTACTGCTGGTTTGCAAAGGTCATGTTTACAGTTCATTCACAGAGAGAGTTATAGACATGCAGGTCTGTAACAGATAATTTTAGGGGGGAGGGCTGCTCTTTATATGCTCTCAGCATCTTTAATAAACACCACCCAATACTGGGTAAGAGGATGTGGTTTCTATCAGAAACTTTTAGAAGATAATCAACAAGAGTAGAAAAATACACCTACGCAGCCACAGGTGCTATCAGATCCTCCAGTCAAAGGTGAATGAGTAGCCAAAATGTATTAATGTTCTCACTTTTCTATTACTCTATGAATTAAGTTTAAAGAGATATTTGAGATGTTAGTTTTGGGGGTTTTAAAGTGAGAGAATGCACAATGGTGAAGATATTTGTGATACAAAAGCTAGAGCAGAAGATGTTTACTTCTCACCTTCTGGCTGTCACATGACTTAAAATAATTCTGTTGCATAAAAATGCAATATTTCATGGTTTGGTTATAGGTTGATACTTTATGTAGCTCCATGCTGGTATTGCTCCAAACTAAAGACATGTATGTATGGGATCTCCTGAAGACTATCTAAATGTCTTCTAGATTTCTTATCTTTGTCTGAGAACTTCTAATATCAATAATCATGTCCTAATTATTGTAGTCTTTATTTCTAGATGGTAAATTTGAATTACTTATCATGGTAATATTCAGAGGAAAGCTGTGCCTTCTGTTTTGTGGAAAATCACCTTGATATATTATGTCCCACTGATCACCCGACTTTGGCTTTATTTTTCCCTAACTGTGCTCCTGAAAAAGGCTTCTGTTTGAAATGCTGCTCTCTTCAGAAAGTTCGCTGAGCACATTAGCACATCTAGGCTGCTTTACATTCTCTTAGGAGCTCAAAGAATTAATAAAGTGACTGTACCCCCATGGTTGGTCAAAAGCACAGGTGCTTGGCATCAGTCAAGTGGAATGATGAACAACGGTGCCAGACCTGAATCAGGTGAAGGAAGGACTAATTAGTATTGTTAGTGGTCCGTCCCATATCAAACACAATGCTGTTTTCTTGATGATAACAGCAGTACAGGTAGGGCTTCCCAACAGAGTAAATTGGGAGAGAGAAAAAGGAGAGTCAAGATCATGAGTAGGAAGCAGAGAGGAAATCCATTGGTTCAGCCATACAGACACATAGGGCTGGAGGAGATGTAAGGGAACAGTACAAGACGGCAGGGGCACATGCACTGAAGGTGAATGTGAGGCTGTAGAGAAGCCTCAGGGGACAAATCTATGAGTCAGTGCCCAAACTGCAGTTTCAAGATTCAAATCTCCCCTCTGTGCCTTGGCTTTTGCCACTGTAAGTGGTTTCTGTAGAGGAGGAAGGAGAATGGAAAACAAATGCAGAAAAATGTGTGCTCCTCTGGGTAAAACCCTGTTCTGTTTTCATCTAACTAAGAACTGTTCTGTTCTCTCTAAGACAGTTATGGCAGGAATGTTAACGGGTCAAAGTTTTCTCCCTTGATGCTGAAAAATAGTGTTTCCAGCCTGTGGATGTCCCAGAGGGCAAGATGTGTGGGCCAGAGGAAGCCCATGAGCCACAAATCGTTGAAGACTGAATGAGTGTTCAGAGGAAGGGCTAAGCCATTCTTATCCTTACACTTCATCTTAAGAATGCACTTTTGAAGACTGTAGGCTGGTCCAGAAGGTCTCAGTGTGGCCAAGTATAAATGTGTTTAATGTTATTTTCTGTAATTCTCAAAACCAGCAAAAACTGTTCATCTTAACACTAGACAATGTCACCTTGAGAAAAGTTGCAGTGTGCCAGCAGACAGACTTTCTATTACCAGGTTTTGTCCCTTTTTTCTTCCAGTTGCACGTGCCATGTTTTTTCCTGATCTATATAAAAGCTATGCTTTTCAAGATAAGTGCTATTCCACTATAGTACAAATAATGTTATTCTTTTCCTTTTCAGCTGTTATGCTGATGCTACAAAACAAAAAGAGAAGAAAAAAAAAAGGGAATTCAAGCTAGGTATCATGATGGCTTTGCAAGCAGAAATGCTTTCATTTCTGTAATGTACATCAAGCCATCACACCCTTTTTTCAGCCCCAGCCACCTTAGTGCAAGTGGTGTACTAGCCAATTCCCATTCGTTTGTTTCTAAAAGAGGAACATGTTGTTTGGCTTTGTTCAGGGTAGATGAGAGCGAACTTTAATTTTAATAATTTTTTAGCAACTCCACGGCTAAAATAACTACAAACCTTTCATACACTAAAAAAAAAACCCCATGCACAGGGCTGCAAAAATCTGTCAGTGCATTTGCAGGAGGAACAAACAGCATCTAATGTAAGTATAATGGAATTTGGAGTGACACCCAGGCTGTGAGCAGCCTTATGTTGTCATGCCTGGTGTGCAGAATATCAAAAACTCTCTTAAGAACTCAAGCTTGCTTTTCATCAGGATGTTTCTCTTTCTGTTCTTCTGTGAGCACTGTATGAACCATGAACACTAAAAAAGACATTTATCCTGCAAGTGCATCTCTGCCTCTATTCTGGCCTTGCATTTGTCTGCTAAATCTCACTCAAAACACAACATGTCAAATGACAAGAGAGTCCTTTAGTATTTAATGTTACATTACCTCTCAGAAGCTCTTTCTGGAAAGAATCTTTACAGCCAATATTGCTCATAAGCAAAGTGACACTTGTTATCCTGAGGACCTCACAGTACTGGGAGACAAAAGCAGAGGGGGAAAGTGATTTTTTTTTTGAAAGATCAGTGCTCTCTGTGAGACCCCAAGCTTCTAATACAGCCCTCATCTCATTACATTTCTTTTTCAGGCAAATCAGCTAATCGTTACAACAAATCTTAACATCTTACTTTGGCAATAAGAAATTTCTGCTCATGAAACTATAACAAACTGGTATTACTTATCAAAGACACACTCTTTGCTTCAGCTACAGATGAAGTTGATGGGTGAACAATATTGTCAAGCAACAGGAAAAAAAAGATTACCTGTCTAAGGGTTTTTTTGCAAGAACAAAATACAGATTGGATAAAATTCAAATAAAATTTATGTGAAACTAAGAGAATTTATATATTTTAACATACAGTCAGATAAAAATGTGGCCCTCTTTACTGAATTACTTTTTGACTTTGCTTGAATCGAATGTTGAAATGGATGAAATGTGCCTGCTTCTGAAAGTCTCATGCATTTTCAGGGACTGTGTTTTCCAAGAATGTCTTCTGTCTGGCTCGTAACCTAGCGGAGGGTTTTTTGAGATATTTGACCTCAGAAACTGACAGATTTGGGAGAAGAGGGTAGCTTTGAATTTTCTCCATATTTTGAATTTTCAGAGGCTATCTTGATCTTAATTTAAAAATTGTAACTTTATTACATTTTCAAAGCTAGAAACATGCAAGGTTATTTATTCATGAGGATATACACTTGAACAGGCCATAATTATCTAAATAAAGCCAGGGGAGAGACATTAATGTCCTGTAGAAGTGCAGGAAATCAACCCACTGCCAAAGCAGCCATGTTTTAAGGATTCAGGTAAAATGACACTAAAATGTTTCACTATTTTTTTCTAGATGGATGACTTTATCCTAAATGTACAGAGGAAAGGTGGGAAAATATCATTTAGAGTGTGTCTATGAGCACCACCTAGAATTTAGGATTTGGCTGCCAGAGTTCAGTAACCAATTAGGGAAGATGAATTGAACCATCGACATAATAACAAGTACACAGGGACAAAGATAAAATAAAAGAGCGGAAGTTGGCTACATTTTGTAGAGGAGGCTATAAAAGGCTACAGTATGATCTGAAAAGGAGTTGGATCTGCCAACCTTGCTGTTTTTCACTGAGCTTCATCTTTTTACTGTTCTGTTTCTCATTGACACATTAGCTGCTGCACCAATACATCACATGCACATGGCTAAGTCAATCCTGAATTAGATGAGCCATGGAAAACCATAGAACCTGCCAACAGAGAAGAGATTTAGCCAAATATTTCTAAGTAAAGCCTGAGTATGCTCAAACTGCCAAAGAGCAGCATTTGCAAAGACAGCGGGGAGGTAGACGGACCCGCTCTGCACTGATCTAATCAACTGATCTTAAACCTTTGCTTGTCTGACACTTCTTTCTCACAGTACCACAGAAGGAAGATTGTATAGGAATGAGTCATATTGAAAAATCTTGTTCTTTAATGATTGGAAGGAACTAAAACGAAAGCTAGAAGGCCTTTGAGGCAGGTTTTGCATTTCAGATGATTACACTAGTGCAATGTCAGGTCTGAGTAAATAAATGCTCTTCTAAATAAAACAGAAAAAGTAATTGTTTTTTTTCTCTTCCTGTCCTGCACAAGTGCTTCACCCATTTTTACTGCCAGTATAAAGTAAATGTGAGATGACATGTAACTTTTTTGATCAACCACAAAGAAGTTTTCCAGCATCTATGAAGCTCAGCTAGTAAGCACAATTTATAAAACAATGAATGACTAACCCCTGTAACCATTTTAATGACCCTAAAATAAAGTGCTTAGAGCAACATCTGTCTCAGCAGCTGGGTTCTCTGCATGAGTGGGCAGAGCGACACATTGGGACAAATTCTGTTCTCCCTTTTGACAGAAACAATTGCAGCAGATCATTTTTATCGTAATCAATTTAGGTACAGTTTCTTGGAAACCATCTGTGTAGTGTTCATAGATTGTGCTTAAGAATTTAAATGTGTGTATTTTTGGTTGCTTGATGTAGCATCTGCTAATGACCACATAAGTTCCAGTTTTTATGCATAAAGCTGTTTCCTTGTAAAGGGATTAGTAGAATGACTACTTGATTTTATCCTTTTAACTACCCAATAAGCTGTCGCAGCTTGAATGACATCCGCCACAGAGTGTAAGTTACAGAATTAATTGCATTTTTGAGTTGGAGTTGAAGCCATAAGGATAACAAAACATTGGAAAAACATTTTATTACATTTCTCTCTCTAGTTAGTAATTTAAAATTAATACAGGTTTTGTGTGAGCATTTTAAACTAAAGAAGAAAAAAAGGCTTTTTAGATAAAAGATACTTTTTCAATTCTTTCCTGGTTTTCCTGACATTTTTTATAAGTTTTTTTTTTTTTTTTAAAATGTTAGTAACATTTTAAACAAGTAGAATAACAAGGAACAAAACCATGTTTTATTTTCCATTTATTTGAGAATTATCTGAAAAGACAATGATTTTTAAAATACTGGGAATGTACTTGAGAGACAGTCTTTTTGGGAGGAATACAAAATCGCACATTTTTTTTAAAAGAATTATAATGAAACTCAACTCTGATTCTTTTTCTAGTGTCACATAGATTTAATATCTTATTAAGTGGTTATCATTAGGGCATTTATGATTCCATATAAGTGTACCACACAAAATTCACACACCAGCCCTCCACTCTACTAATGGGAGCACAAGTGGGACCTGTAACTGTGCATCAGAGACTAGGGTTCACAGAATGCTTGCTCAAAGGAGAAATACAAAAGGACAGCTCAGAGGAACTAAAAAAAAAAAAAGAAAAAAAACACTTTAGAAGACCAATATTTACAAATTGCTTGCTTTAAAGAATTTTGATGATGAAGTGTGTTTACCTCAGGCATTGGACTGAGGCTTTGGGATGCTCTTTCACAAAGTGGAGGCACAGGGCCACTTTTCAAAATAATTGAAAGAAAAAAACCCTCTTCCCTCAAGCACTGGGGAAAAATATTTGTAACAGTTCTAAAGAAATTTCCAACAGCTAGGCAGCCACATGAGTGCACAACACGAGGGCTGATATATATGTGAGTATTTATGATACATACATTAGTGGTTTTACACTCAAAAGTCCAAAACAAGGGTGAGCTACCAGTTAATTTACCCTCTTATGATGAAAGGCCATCTCTGAGATGAATCTATATTTTTCAAGGAAATATGTTCACTTCTGCTTATGGGAATTTATTGGATTCAATTCAGTTATGAACCGCAAGGAAATGGATGCACAACATTGTTACGTTCCAAAACTAGTTAAGAGTCAGAAAGGAGAGGCACGACAATAAGACACTAGCAACAGAAAGTATTAGGGCTGCATCAGACCTGCAGAGATAATTTAATGTATCTATTAATTATCCAGAAATTGAGTCAAGAAGCAAGATAGTAACATTTGCTGATAGCATGAATTTATTTAGGTTTTACTCAAATCCAGAGGGACAGTGAAGAATTTCATAAAGGATAAGCCACCCTAAAATAATACAGCAGCTGATTAGCGCACTTGATTAAATTTGAAGGCAGCCAATTGAAAATGTATAAAAGGAAGAAAAACAGACAATGTGCAATTAAACTTTATAAATCATGGACAATAGACACTACTGAGGCCAGGACTTTAGCAAAAGTTAGTGGGGAATTGGACATTTATATGAGTACTGAGAATACATAGAGTTATAGTAATAAATGCTAAAAATAGATGATGGGAAGGAATGTAAACCTAATGTTCAGGAATTTAAGCCAACTTTCAACTATTAAGAATGAAGATAAGAGGATTTCATAAATGTGTGTACTTGGTGCCCGCTGTGGGACTTGTGCTGTCTTCTGGATGTAGGGCCATGGAAAGAAGGGACAGAGCAAACGCTACCACAAGACTGATCTAGCTTGGAAAGCTTTATATTGTTCTAAATCACTGTTATCAGTGCTGCATTGTATCTCAAAACAAAGCTTCTTGCCTGGGATTTGGAGATACTGAATCTACACTGTAAGAGCTCTTAGACAAACTCTATTTGCAATAAGATTGCAGAAAGATTCTCAAATTACAAACAGATCATGGTTCATGTCCACACTATGTATCTCACAGGAGGACTGGAGTGGTGAGTCCCAGATGAAGCATGTACCTCATTGGATCCTTATGTCATCAAGACCCAGATCAAACAAGCAAACACAGCCCAAAACGAGCTCAGAAAGACTCTGTGGATTACTCCATTTCTGCAGCCCAACAGGCCACTTCAGAAGAAACATTTTGCTAATTAGGAGCATCTTTAGTAACAGAATAGCCATGTAGCCTGAGATCCTAATGAGCCCATCTTCTACAGTTTTATTGCTTAAATGAGTATTCACAACTATGTTAATTTTAACGGTTTTATAATTTTATTCCCTTTTGGATTATTTTTTATTTTCAACACAAAAAGAAAATGCAGATATAACATTGACACTTACTGGAAGAGGAGTCTGATGGTACAGGTAAACAACTATGTTCCTGAGAAAAAGCTCATACAATGCATCTAATCTGTGGGAATTACCTGTGTACAAGAGATCTTATCCCTACCCTTCAGCAGAGCTGGATAATCTCTTTTACGTTTGCTCTGCTGCAATATTTTTCACCAAAGCATTCCCTGAAACAAAAACCATGGAAGACAGCAGCTTTAAAATAATACCACAGCTTGCTTGCTGTAACTTTTCTCATGTACCAGTGCCCCAACTCTGTTTAGAAAAGAGGTAAAAGCTTTTTGTAACCATGATCTGCATCATGGAGAGAAATTCAATCTCCTATCAGATTTCTGGGTTAGCACAGGATATGAATTTGATATGTTCCTTATCTGAGCTGCTTTATTTATCTCTGCTGCATAATTAGTGCCCTTTGTGTGAGAAACACGAGGCTATCATATAAAATATTCCCCTGTTAAAATGGTAACCAGCTGCAGAAAGTCTCAGAAGCATCTTTGGTTGGTAAATGCTTAGGCCAAATGCTACAAACATTTTAAACATTTCCTCCTATACTTACAATGCATACAAACAGACAAAGGTACAGAATCTTTTATCATATTCCTCCCTTGTAGTTTTCTGTTCTGATTTAGAGGAAGGTTGTTTTTTTCTTCTCAATGATGTCATGCACCCTTGCAGCCCTGAAAGATTTAATCACAGCCTGTTATCATTAGCTGGTGTTTCGCGTGTATTCAAAATACCACAGGGTGGATGCTAGTACTGTACAGCAGCACATCTTTCTTCTATTCCTTGCAAGCATATCAATCTATTGCTCAACAAACAAGGAATTGTGCCAAAAAAAAACCCTGTTAAAGAAGGGTGCACGACAGTGGTAGGTAAAGGACATAATTTGAAGTTAAACAAAGCAGTACTGTGCTCAAGAGGATAAATGATTTGTTTTAATAATAATAGCTCTATGCACAGATTAGAAACCTAATTTGGCATGAATCAACAATAATGCTAAAGCCATTCTCATGATCTCTCATTTTCTTTTCCATATGAACAGTGCCTTGGAAAGAGTGAATAATGGCCTGTGTTTTCTACTTTAATACGTATTTTAGTAGCACATTAATCCAAACAAGGATAATATTAGTTAGATCACCTTCACAAGCTCTTGATAGATTTTTTCAACCTGCTGTTTTCTTCATGTTCCTAAGGGATTTTATTGTTCACAGTGTTTTGTTTAGTTTCTGTGCTGTGTGTATTACACACGTAGAGCTATGAGGAATGAGCTCTCAGAAGAAATCTTCCTTGATTTTCCCAGTGATAGCTGGATGATTTGCAAAATTTACAAACACTGTATGATTTGAACTCCTCCTTCCTTTCCTTTTCTCTTCAACCACAGTCCCTATGTTCCTTTCAGTCACAGATAGACACCTTTATTTTGTGTTCTCTCAACATTTGCTACCTCAACTCCTCACATTTCCATTCCTGTGCCTCTGCATGATCACATTTTTAAGAATCACAGAATCATCAAGGTTTTGAGCATGGCTACATTTTCCAGCATAGCTACTCTCATCCCTCACTACTTTATGATAGTCTCTTTCTCTCTACACCTTGTACTTCTTCCCCTTTACAATAAAAACATTCTTCAGTTTCTCCTTGCTTAATAAATTTTTAAAAACGGTCAAGTGAACTGCCTTGCTTCTCCAAATTCTATTCTTGCTGTCTTATTTAATTTTTAAAATTGAAGAATATATTCTTAATTGTGAAGATTTGTTCTCACTATATTTTCTTTTATTTCCAGCTTCCTTTCTCCTTTTCTCCTCCCCTTACTTCTCGCATTCTACAATGTCTGGTCGAAACAAAGTTTCTAATGATGTTGATTTTTTTAAAACAAAACTCCACTGTAGTATTTTGTTCTCAACCTGCCCTTGACCTGGTGTCAGACCTTACTTTTCTATTAACTGATGATTCCGTTGGGCCTCCATTATTGCATTGCTTATATTTCTCTTCTTAAAATTTTATTCTTCCTGTGTTACTTTTTACCCTCTAGAGAATCCCAGTGCTGCCACCTTCATACTACTGTAGAGTCCAACAAAACATTATGGGTCCCTTCCTTTCTTCCTTCACCTCACCTCACCTCACCTCACCTCACCTCACCTCACCTCACCTCACCTCACTCACCTCACCTCACCAGCTGATTCAAACACACATTCAACAACTCTTCCTATGCAAAGACCACCTCTTTGCCTCAGATCCCTCTCCTTCTGTTCACACTAAAACCTCATCCTGAGCAGCTCTTTGTGTATCCCTGCTCATCTATTCTGTTCAGCTTGGATGAAACAAAGTTCTTCATTTTTTTTTTTCCACAGCCCACAAGTCCTCTCCACTTTCATTTTTTTTCTCAGTCATGGCCTCCACCATCCTGCAACCAACAAATTAAAATAAAAGCTTCAAAAATTTTCTCCTAGAAAGTATGCTTAATGCAAGTGTATTAAATATAAGGAATTCTGTAGCAGGCTGGTAGCAGAGAAACTATTTTTTGGTACCAACACCAGAAATATTTGTGATTAACGCCATGGTCATAGGACATGAAGATACACTTCAATCTGTGACACATTACTACTATGTTTATCTAAAGAAAGAAGCCATTGCTGCTCTGAATAGAAAATCTTTTTTTGCTAATAGCTAGTCACAACAAATTTATTCCAGACTTTTGATTTTGTAGAAAAGCAACTGTTACAAAAAGGCTTCAGATGTTCTTTACAGAAACCCTCAGAAAAGAATAAACAGAAGAGCCAGCAGTGCTCTCTACCAGAAAATCTGAACATGAACTTTATTAATATTCTTAATAACCAGAAAGCAATTAGTGGAGTGCCATAGTTACACTGGAATAATTACTGTTAAATGGAAATGATATACTTTTTTCTAGAAGAGATACATACATACATTTTATAGCTAGAAAACACACATAAGACTATTGTGCACAGACCCTCAGTAGAAAACTGGGCAATTGTCTGTGCCTGCATTCATTTGTAGACAGCATAGCCAAGGGTCATTAGTTTAATAGGATATTGGTTTTTTCTGTCTCTCTAAAACGTCTGTTGAAACATCCTCCCAGGAGCCAAATTGAAGAGGTGAGGAAATAAACAGCAACTGACAGCTTTGATCACTGACAGCCAGAGATCCATTCAGCCCAAAAAGTACCATAGGGTAGGAATCAGAAAAAGCATTCACAGAGCAAGGAAATAACGACCCCGCAAATGAGTGTGTCCAGTGCCTGAGGTAAATACACTCTGAACAGAGGCTACACCCAACGAAGACCATTTAGAGGACCACAGATAAAAAAGAAGTACAAAGAGGCAATTTATGGGTCATGCAATGAGAGTGATGGCACCCACAGGAGTGAATACTGGAGGTGGAAAGAGGTTAGGAAGACTAAGAAGAAGCTGCTGCATTATATACATGCATGGGTTAAGAGATGCATGAAGGATTCAGCAAAAGTGAGGGCAGTGGATATCATTTGAGCGATTTCATTTAGTGTTTGATTTACCAATAATATTTTTCAGCCAGCAACACAGTTTGAGTTCCAGTATGATGCCTATGTGTCTGTGGAGAGATATAAAAGGGATTGATTGCTGCAGAACTTGTTGTCTTCCCTACAGTGATGTGCTGAAGGGGAGATCCCAGGGACAGCTGGGAGTGATTTATGATTGTTACAGTTTCACAGCCAAACCAAAGGTAAAACTGGGATGATTCCCGTTCCTCTAATAAAATTCTGACTTTTCTAGGTAGTAGTAAATAATCCATGCCAGAGATGAGTCACCTCTCAGAGAGATGAAATGATGCTGAAGAACCTTCTTGGGACTTCAGAAGAGATTGTTTCATATTTTTGGCAGGTATTTTCAAAGTGTTTTGGAGGGAGTTATATCTGGAAGCCTTCATCTGGTTTTATTCTCATCCCTGTTCAGGCCTAACAACTGAAGAGATTGAGCTACTCCATAAATATATATCAAAATATATAAAGCGTAGATCTAAAACAAACTTTTCTTCAAGCCCTAAAGCATCTCTGACAACTGCTGTTCACTCTTTCCTCTGCATTGTCAAGACAAAAGAGTTTTGTTGAACCAGGAAGGGAAACATAAAATTCAGAGTATTTCCTCTTTTTTGACACAGGTAGAAAAATTCTTCTTTCTTACTGTAGTATTAAAATCTAAATGAACCTGGGCTTTTGAGTTGAAAATTCCTGTATTAAAATATCAATAGCATATCACAACTTTGCTGTGTTATACTCTGTGGGAAGAAAACTGTTTGCTTCAAGAATAATGGTATTTATATTGTTTTGGTTTGCTTTGTTCTGTTTTAAGAGAGCTTCCTCAGTTTCAGGATAGCTCGCAGCAGAGTACACTCAGCTCAGAGTTTTCTAATGCATTAATCTTTAGGCAAGACTTCTGGTCCTATTGTCTTGGTTATATGTTGGACCACTGAACAACCCCTTCCAGGGCAGAGTATTTCCCCTGGAAAGGAGGAAAGGTAGCTATTCATGCACCAAAAGCTGTGCAAACAGCTGACAGCCATCTCCTGCTCACAACGCACTCAACACATGGAGCAAAACTGCCAGTGTCACCTGTGGGAGGGAGTGTGGATACTCTCCCTCACCTCCTCAAAAATATCTCCTTTCTCTGGCAGCAGCAGCACCAGCCAAATGCCTGTGTCAGGCTGCAGCTGTGAGGGGAGGAATGTCACATGCTCAGTTGGAGGGCAAAAAATCTCCATCTGGCCCTGATTGTTGCTAGGATTAGACCACCCCTGACTTACATAATTAAGATATAAGTAAACAAATATAGAAGCATCATAAATATAGTAATAAATGAATGTCTAAATAGCATTCTATTTCTCTTCTAAATGCATTATTTTTATAATACACAGCTATATTTACTTAAGGGTCTTCACATGTAGAAGATTGGATATGAGCTATTGGAAAGGATAAAGTTTCATTTTTGCAGGATTAAAGAAAGAAGTGGACCCCAAACATTAGCATCGAGATTAGAAGCAATTACATACAGCCACATAAATATTATATGGTACAATCCTTACTTCTGTTTTATTTTATCTCGTAATTACTAATTGCATGTGACTTTAAAGGTGCTTAACTTCTCTGCCTCATATTTTTCACTGTTTCACTTCCCTCTATTTATTTGAGTTTTAACCTCATCTTACATCTCTCTGCAACTCACTTTATTTTGTTCATGGAGGGAAGTCCACAATTATCCTGTGAAATACTAAAATAATCAACCACCTGGAAAATGGTGAGCCATCAACTGCTGCCTTACTTCTCATTATTTGGGTCATGTTTCTATGAATTAAATAAAAATAACTTCTTCGTCAGCCTCATTTAAACGCAATATGCAGTTTTCTCACCTAACCCTCCTTTCTTTGCAGGAGACTTTGTGAATGTGGTTTGGAGAATGCAGCAACCCAAATAATCCCCATCTTGAATGAGTTGTAGAGTAACTGTCCACCAGAACTGTCTGTATACTTTTGTATTTCCCCATCTCTGTGAGTGAGAAAACAGTTTCAGACTGCTGACATCCAGCAAAACTGTTCTGTGTATGCATTATGAAATGATCCTGAAAAAATAGAGCTGATGCTTGACATTGCACACACCTGCATATTAGGGGAACAGAAAGCCTTCCTGTTCTTGAGTGTGCCCACATCCTGTGCAGGTGCTTGGAGGAGGATGCATATACAACTGATCTTCTCCGGGAAGACTGGAAAATTAGCTCTGACAGAGAAGTTTGCAGTTAATAATACCACTCATCTTCAGCTGATAGAGCTGTCTCTTATGCACTGAGACTGATTTGGGGATCTAGTGAAAATACCATTGCCTTCTTTCACTCTTCATTTAACACAAAAATGGTTTCTAGAACTCCTCAGTGCTCAGGTCAGTATCAGAATGCAAAGTAAAAAGGCCAAAAGTCAATTACTTGAAATAAAAATAATGCCATGTCAGTCCTTGAGTTTGTGAAGCCTGACTGTTAGCTATGGAAAACTACTGGACTTAGGCTGGTGAGAGCCTTCAGCCCCTGAAGCCTGACAAAACGCCACCTTTGCCTGAAGAAGGAGACGACCTTGTGAAAGTTACATCAAGAGGGCTTGGTGCAATCTTATTTCTTGAAAAAAGATCACCCATAATGTTCACTAATGTATGAAAACACACAGTGGGAATAACTCAGTTAAACCATTAATTGTATTACCCTGCTGTTGTTAGACTGATTCATTATCTCCTGGGCAGGGCTGGAGCTTTTAGGGAACATGGTTTTCTTGTGTACAACCCCTGTGTTCCAGTGTTCAAAAATGCAATAAGGTCTTTTCATCACACTGAGCAGGGTTTCTTTTAAACGAAGTCATGCCTTCCTGTCTATGTTTCTGTAGCAATGACCAAGGAGCTGCTCAGTTCCTTGCCAATTCATCTGTGTCCTTAAGGTAGTGCCAGCAACTGGTAATCTTCATTCTGCTGTAGATTGTGACAGGCATATCAATAGCTCATCAAGTTCTGTTTCCTGCAAAAAGACTGGAGATGCAACACATCACAGAGAGGAGGAAGACTATACAGATTTTTTTCCCCAGAGCAGTGAGTCTGAATTTCTCACATACCCACTCCCTGACAAATACTGACTGCACTCTGCTCACCAGGATACTTCTCCAGAGTGTGCAGAAATGTCATCTGTTTGGGTAAAGGCTCCTGGATCATTAGGGCCGTTAAGAAAGGTGAGGACAATGTAATCCTTCACCCTGTGAGATGTCACTGTCTCTGTATGGCCTTGTGCAGACCTGAAGCTCCCTGTAAACCCCACAAAGGAGCCTGTTAAACTGGTAATTGTTATTTCCAATTCCAGCAGGCCTTATATATTTCTACAACTAAGCAACTAAAATCATAGCATTTGCAGTATTTCTGTAAGTTCTTAGAGATAATCTCATTGTGAAAGGTACCTTTTAAAAACAAATATGACTCTGCTTTACCCAGAACCCACCTATTTCTGGCTTTTAACTGTAGATTATATGACTTCTGCCTGAATCATTTTGGGTGTCATAACAAGAAAGAAACATTTTCTGACATATTTCTCAATATGCACTTCACCTAATGTAACATTTAGATCAACACACCATGACACAACACACACAGTATAATTTTTGTCTTTTTTTTTTTTTTTTAACAAAGTGTTGAGGGGATGACATCGGGAATAGAGTGAAGCTTATCATTAACAGAGCTAGAATATGTCCCATTTGAAACCCAGGTGGGTTTGGCAGATGGATATAAAGTAGTAAACGGAATATATCAGTGGAGTATGCAAGCTGGTGAGAGCTAACTGCCTGAGTTATTTTTGTTCAGTTGAGCCGATTGCTATTTTCTATAATGAAAAATGAATTTCATCTTCCAGATTTTAAATTGGTATATTCCTCTGAATTTTTATCATTTAAAAAAAATTTAAAACCATTTAGAAATTAATGGGATCAGGTCAAGAAAAAAAGTGGAAAATTAAATTTTTTTTATTGTTTATACAAAACTATATTTATATTTTTATAGATATAAAGTTGTAACATATCATATATTTCTTAATACACACTGAATAGGCAATTTATTATCAGAGTTACATATCTGATAAAAACTTGCAGAAGAGTGCAGAAGAATACTATAAAAAACACAATTAGCCTATATTGCCATAAAAGAAATAAACCATCTTTGAGATGGCAAATCCTCACTTTTTTGGTTTTGGGGCCTTTTCTTCTTTTCACTGTGGTAACAATTAGCTTTTATATCAGCAATTTCCTTATATACTCATAGCAATTGAACTTACTTTAAGTATCATATAAACTGGGTAAAAAATGTAAAGAAATTGTCATGCTCTATCTTTCTCTCCTGTCCCCATCTCTGATTTCTCCCTGTGCTCAGGTACCTGTTATCTTCATTTGCACAGGTTTGGTTTTGCCATTTCCTGATGCAAAGAGTTATAGCTCCAAATAGTGGGCAGCTGTTAGATGTTTTGTGAAAATGGGAGAGCCATTATGGACATTCAGAAGTAAAGATTTCACATATAGGGTGTGTATGCACATACCTGCATATAATTCTCAGGCTGGGGGTTGGGACAGCTCATAACCACATCCCAGTCTCAGCTGCATCCTAGAATAATTCAGTTTCTGCTTAAGGTTTGTTTTCTTTTCAGCTCACTCCTGCCTCTGCTGTGTTCTGCAAGGTAGTAGTAGGCAGGCAGCAAAGCTTGCATTTTGGGGAAGGGCTACTCTGTCATTTCTTCAGGGTCAGCAGAATGCAGCGTAGGTTTTGGATTGAGCTTATTTGGATCTGCTTATTTGGTTAATAAAATAACGCACTTCAAATCAGTTTTCTGAATGTTTGTTTAAGCATTAAACACTTAGTATGAACTCTTCTTCAGTCTTGCTATGCCCCAAGGCAGCACATGGTGATTTGACTGTTCATATTGATATCTATTTTATTGTTTCAGAGCTCTCCAGTCAGCCTAAAAGCATTCAGGGACTGCTGGTCCTCCATCACCTGAGTTCTGCTCTTCCTCCTGTACCCTGAGACAGTAGCTGGGTTTTAAAGCAGCTAACACAAATTCCAAGAGTTCCTTTGAACAGTGGGAAGAGAACAATCCCCTATTAAATTCCAAAGTCTGTTCCTGGTGGCGAGTGCCTTTTTGTGCTCTTCTCCCTTCCCTTTTGCCTGTTTGGGGCTCCCCTCTGAATTTGCACACAGCTTTTGTCTTTTCCAGGAGTCACTGAAGCAGAGATTTTGCAGAGTTCCAATCAGCACATATTGTGGCAAGTTATCTCCCAGTGCAGCCTGAAACAGGAGATTTCTAGGCCTGCCTGAGTGGCTAAATTGGCCATAGATTATTTTTTATTCCATACCTAACTCCATTTAAAATCTCCATTATAAAGAAGGCAATCACTGAATAGGACGTTTCAGCAGTGTACACACCATGGCAACTACAATAATGTCTATAGTATCTTGGACTTTTTTAGCTAGCGTGCTGTTGTGGGTTTTTTGCATAGTGGCATAATTGTTAAAAAGGAAGATAGTTGAATGATGAATTCTGCATTGTCATAACATTTTCACTTGTCCTGCAATACAGTGTCTCCACTATAATTTCAGTCATAATTTTCTTAATACTGAATTCTGCTCATTAGTTGACACTGTATTTCATGGGTATACACAGAACCTTCAATACGTGGACATGAGGCAGCAATAACATCAGTGTTGTGGGAGGTGGGGATTTAGAGCAAATAATTGCTGTAGCAAAACCGAAGTGCATGAGGTATTTTTACAACTGCTTCAACACACAAAAGGCACAAGAGATTCTTGACAATTCCTAGAGGTGGTTCTTCCAAAATTTGTGATGGGAAACAATGCAGCCCCTGTTGATGGTAAGGTATTCAGGATGACTAAAATGACTTATTTATTTGAAACTGAGCTGATAAACCTTACATTCTCCTCCCTTGCTACATCCTTTTTTACCTTGAAAACGTGAGATGTTTAAAAAAAATCCAGGCTCAGAAACAGAAGTCATACCTCAATTATTTCCACATCTATGGGTCCTACTACCTTCATAGTGGGATATTATGGGACCCTGCAGGATAGCAGGTTTTATGCTATCAGTAAGATATATCTCCCATTCTCTGCTCAGTAATGTTTCATGCCAAAATGAAACATATTAATCTTTCTTATCAAGCTTTCTGATCATGCAAAAGAGTTCTACAAATCAGATGTATGTTCCCTGGGGATGTCTTATTCCAGATGAAGCATTCTTCTTTCTTGGCATTGCTTGAACATGGTATGTCAACATTCAAGATACAAATACACTTAGTAATACTTTCAAAGTTTGTGGGTTTCCCACAGTAATAAAGAAAATATTGACTAGAAATATTACCCTGACTACTGGAATCTACTACCCATATGATATGCAACTATTACACTGAAAATCTGATGGTTTAAATTTGTATCTGCATTCTACTAACACCCTCACTACCACTGGGAACCAACTAGCTCTATGCTGTAGACTTTAAATGTCAAACATGCCTCCTGTCAGGGTGGCAGTGGAGAGTCCTTACTAGGGTGTAATCAGACCTCATGGTTCAGTACCTCTTCACTTGCATGTTCATCCTTTAAGACAGCTAAATCTGATGCAAATATTTATTTTCTTTCTTTCAAGAGTTTCCCATTGCTTTGATTCAACAGAAGGAAATAAGTAAAATGGTCTAGTACACAAGAAGACCTTTGAGTACTGATTTCCTGTTCAGTATAGTATGAGAGAATCAGTAACACATTAATCTGTTCTTACCCAGATGACCAGCCAGCCATGCATCCAGACATCTTTTTTCTACAAAGATCAATGGTTTGATGATGTTGTTTGCATCAGGAACTTGGGCTCACAGTACAAAGATTTGCCCCTGTACACAGCACACCACTCCTTCATTTGTAGCCCATGACTCAAATAATGTAAGAGTTCTCTCTTAAAAAAGAAAAAAAAAAAAAAAGAAAAACCAAACCAATACCACAACACAGGTGCAGTTCAGAGCTATATCTTATTAATTATTTTGTTAGAATGGGGACAGCACAACTCTCTGAAGGCAATACACTGGTGAAGCAGCACCCAGCATGGAAATTAAAATTCAAGTAATGACTTGAAATTGGATGTTCATTTCCACAAGCGGAACAATTCTTAAACTCATTCTTAAAAATAGGCACCATGTTATCTGTGCATAAGAAGGAAATGCCTGCATTTCTTTTTTTTTTTTGCTCAGGGTGTCTAAGGATCAGTGTAAGGATGCTCAGACACTTTGACTCTGAGTGGAGCACAGATGTCGAAGACAGGCAATGTTTGTAGCACTTCCTTTCCATGCTGTGTTTAAGACCGAATATGCAAAAAACAGTATATAACAACTTGGATACGTTTGAAGAACAGTTACCATCAGCATAGGTGCTTCCCCACTTAGTCTCTGTTTCCCAGAGAAAGACATTCAATCTCAGGTGTTTGACTTGCCTTTTGAACTAGTCTGATACATTACTGAAGCATCACAGAGTCCAATTAATGCTTCAACTGACCTCATTTGAATTAATGCAATTACTTTAGAGATTGCTTTGGTCCATGCAGTTATTCATAGCTTTCCATTTTTCCTGTGGAAAACCTCTGCACTATAAGAAACAGGCCACCAACAAAGTAAATTTGCTAAGTATATTAAAAAGTTGGTTTCCTTTCCCAAGGGATAAACAGAGAATTGCAGCCAAGGATAAGTCATTGAATAACCAGTCACTTACCAGCTATCACACAATGATAATGAGCCTGCAATAATTCTCATTCAGAATAAAGGGGAAAGGTACCATATTTGCAGCTATGGGAACTGCTGGCAAATGCTGCATTCTTAAGTAGCGTGTGCACATTTCTGATTGTAAGTATTGCATCCAAATGTGGAAGAGCATAGAGAGCTGTTTGAATACATGGATTATATTTTAACACTTTCAGCCATTCAGAGCTAGATGACTTACCAGGTACATGTTTTTCTCAGGAAAAAATAACATCGAACAAACAGAAGAGAAGATATCTTTATACCAGCAGTTACAGCACTGAATTGGTATGTGGAAGGGTTTAGTGTCAATTTCAGTGTGTCTTATAATTTTAAAAAGCAAAGTAATTGCTGCAGGGTACAGAGGTAGAGATCCATGTGAAGAGTAGGCCAATCTGGTTCATAAACATGCAGCTCAGATGCTGATGACTGACACTTGAATCTGTGTTTCAGATCATGTTCAGATGAAATGTGAAAAAAAAACCTCACTTTTTAGGTGAATTCTTTAACTTATTTGCCAAATGGGGTATATGAACACATCTTCCTTACATCTCTTTCTATGATACCAGCCAATAAAGATGCTGTGAGGAAATCTTAGTGTTCAGAGCAACCTCTTTCTGTGGGACATGATATCTGGCAAGTCTTTTGCCAGGGGTAAAGTAGCAATAACTTAATCTCACCAAGATTTTAATGATTGCATATAGACACATTTGCAGAAACTTAGGCAACCAGGTTGCATTATGCAGTGGAACCGTTTTGCTTCACAGCATGGACTTGAGTCTCATCCCATGAATATCCCAGCTTGGGGGGAACTGTTGGAATATCTAAAGCTTCCCCCCTGGCCTGAGACATTTATTTTCACTGCAAGGAGACAGATGTTGGAGAGACATATGCAAGAAGCAGACTCAGATCCCCTTCTGATGTTTCCAGGATGCCAAGTCAGACTGAGAAAGCATTCACAGATTTCACAATTTAGACCTAGTCCATGCCCTCAGGGAGAAAAAAGGACTCAGGAACTTGCTGTTGATGGCTAAGTTCCTTTGCCATGTAGGGAGCCCTCAGCAGTGACCCAATACCAGTTTGTTCAGTCACATCAGAGGAGTCTCAGGAGCAAATGAAATAGATGGCATGATTGAAATACCTTACTTGTACCAGAATTTCTGTGGGTAGTGTCTTTCTGTTAGACCTTCCTAGTTCATTCCAGGTATTTTAGCTCAGCTTAAATCTTTTTATCTAATAGATAGTTAAAAATCAACTCTAAATATAGTGTAGTGTAACTGTGTAATGATATGTTTATGTTCAGCTAGGGGAAAAAAAGTAAGTGAAAAGAGTAACAGTTAACAGTGTCACCTCCTGTTGTGCCCAAACTGTGAGATGCAGAAACTGGAGACAGCCTGCATAAAATTAACAAATAGCTGATCTGTGGAACCATATATTCAAACCTGTCTACAAAAGATTCTTCTCTCCTTCTATATCAAGCTGTATTACAATGGAATATGACAAAAACACTTTAACAATGAAAAGTAAATAGCTGAAATTATTTAATTCAGGTAATTTAAAAGAAATTTTTACCATTAAAAATCCCTTCATTTAAACTACAATAAAGCTGTTAAATAATAGAAACAAGAGAATGGATAAAGTTGCTTTGTTGCAGCTGTATTGGAAAAATTAGTGTTTCCCAAGGGGTTAACAATTGATTTGCTCCAATCAGACTTAAGGGTGGTGCAGTTCTAGTTTCTCCTTCCTTTTTCTAAAATTTTAATTAGTTTATCATTACACAAGGTATCACTGAGTTTATTTTCTCACAATGTCTCCTGGAAACTGAAGCAACAGAAAACCAGAAATAGGTTCAAACCACAGACTTTGGATCTGGATTTCTGACACATGAAATCTCAATCTGGAGTTTTGATATAGACTTTGATACAGATAAAAAGGCATCTCCAGAACTGATCTTCAGAGCAGTGAGTTTTGTAACACTGACAGCCTCATAACCCAGAAGCATCTCAATCCAGGGATTTTGTTTAGTGTCGGTTTCTGTCTGTCTTTAGCTTTTCTTTCAAAACACACCGTAAAGACCAGAATCCAGTGGATAGCAGCCCAGAATCTGCCAATTCTTAATAATGGTCTCTGCACTAGGAAAGAGTTACAGCTCATGGTCGAACGGTGCTCTCCACAAAATGTATTGTTAAAATTTTAGGGGAAATATGCTTGAAATTTTTAATATTTTTCTCATTTATTTATGAGCATTTTAAAATGCTACTCAGGCTTTGTTCAGGCATTCCTATGCATAACACTATTGTCTTTTAAAAGCATGCTTTGCCATGAAATAAGAGTGGGGTCTTCTTGCAGTATTTGAACAGTTGGATCTAAGTAAAGGATCCCTTTTCCTGGAACCAAATGCCTGTAAAAAATCAGCTGGGTAGGGGTATAGTTGAACTGCACTGACATAAAGCCTCATGCACTCTTTGTACCTTTGATCCCAATATCAACAAAATTATTAAAGAAAATTTCCTCCCAAACTGAGCAGGAATCTGAGACCAAGGCTTGTCATCTATCTCAGTGGCTAAATGATCTCTTTGTAAATCTGAAGGTCTTGAAGCTAGTCTGGG
Organism: Dasyornis broadbenti; assembly: GCA_013397935.1. NCBI lineage: Eukaryota > Metazoa > Chordata > Aves > Passeriformes > Dasyornithidae > Dasyornis > Dasyornis broadbenti. Next base: position 1,157,572 of record VZRN01005893.1, on the reverse strand, counting down.
TTTAACTCTTTTGTTGAATAAAAAAAATCCTAAATTTATAGCTTCTATATCAGGAATTCAGACATTTGTACCCATAATTCGCTGCATCTTACTTACAAACAATCCCTTGTCTGTCCCTCAGTCAGACGACCTCCTTGCAGTTCTTTTTTCATGACAATAGATCCTCTGAAATGTTTGAGTAGATAGGTGATGCAAAATTCTTTTGACTATCACTGGATTTGACACACCATAAAAACTGATGGGGTTAGGCAAAGAACATTTGGCCTTCTCAGCAAAAAAGGTGTAAACGTGACTTCTAATGTAGATGTTTCAAAATGTTTCCTCTTTTCAAAATGCAGACAAGAAGTAACTAAATATACTTCATTTAGGCTTATTGCAAGAATCCTAAGACTGTTTATCTGAGTTGGAGTTTCGCAGACAATTCTTTGACATGCTGTGATATTACTGTAATCAACATATAAAAGTTCCTAACAAACCAAGAATTTTCACCACAGGTAATAAGTATAGCATTTTGTGAAGAAAACATCCTGATCATTCATTTCAAAGATCTGGAGACCCTGCTCTGAAGTTTTCATTTATACTCGGTAATTTAATTTTTCCTTCACATTCCTGCACACTGCTTTGACGATGCTTTACCTAAGAATGACAATGTACTAGAAGTGAAAGCCCTGTTCACAAAAAGTCTCTAATCCATCTTGACAATGCAGGAGCTTTGAGAATGGTGGATGAGCTTCTAATAGAGTCCAGCAATTCGATGTGTTTAATGTAAAACTGCATTTTTAGAAGGATTACTCTGCAACAAAAACATCCCCATCCCTGGAAAACTTGGGATAAGGCTATTTTGTTTTTAATTCTCTGATATCAAAACTGAGCAGAAGTTGTCATATCATTACAGAACAGAGAATACAGCCTCTGAATGGTTTAATTTGTGCTGGAGTTGTACAGTTCAGAGGCTGAATTTGACACATCTCGTGTACTGTGGACTGGATCATTTTGGTGCACTGCCAGCGTGAATAAGTCTTTGTGCTGGTTCAGAGGAGAAATTTGGCCAATGCACAAAAAGAAGGACAATGGGGGAAGCAGTTGGCAATGTCTGCAAATACCCCAGAATCTGCAGCGGCTGCTGCAACACAGCAACATGCTAAATGAAGGTATCAGAGAGCAGGACTCCGGCTTTTGGTGCCCATGTTTTGTGTGCACTTTCCTGACAGAACATCCCTCTTCCTGGGGCTGATTTTCTAGGATTAGGTTATCTCTTCAATTAAGACAGTAATAATATTTCAACAGTGCACTTTAAAATCTTTCAACCAATCTTCTGGAATTATTGTAGAGTTAGATAAAAAGCCTGGAGTAGCTGCAACAGAAGCATTGTTTTCTGTAGTGCACCTCAACCACCTCCTAAGCCCAAATTCTATAAAATAAAATTTAGCTAATAGAGTTCTTGACCTTGCAGCTACAATTTCTAATTGAGTAAAGTTAGTCAGTGAGCTCTTATTTTTCTAACATAGCATTCTCCATGTGGTAGCTGCTCATCTCACCATCCAGCCATGTTGGTTATTTTACTCAAAACTTGCTTTAATATACTCTGCAGCACCTAGAACAAGAAACACACGCGCTGTATATCCGTCATTTCCATCTCGATGAGGAGAAAACAAAGGGATAATTATAAACTGCATCTCATATTGTTACTCTTACACTCGACATGTGCATCTTTTTTTTTTTTTTCCACAATAAAGTGATTCTGCTGTGGAGATAGCACCAGGTGCATGGGGGTGACCTCACACACACACCAAATCGGGAGCTGACATCCATCACACTTTGAAATTTTGGATTTCATCATTTCCTGATCTTTCTAAAGGGATCACAGCACCTGGCCCTCACAGCTGTAGTTCATTTAGAAAGCAATTTAAAAACCGAGAAAAAAGCAAATGACATCTTGCTGCCTCAGCCTTGTCATTAAGTATAGCAGAATGGCCTTCATTTATGAGACACATGGCTAAGAATTAATATCTTTCAGTGTTTTCTCAAGTTGAGATTACAAAAGGTTTGAAAGACCACTAAATAATTAGTGCTATGACTGAGGCAAGCAAAAAAA